>WOXC01001551.1:0-307044 GCA_011680675.1 Gymnobelideus leadbeateri
CAATCCAGTATCTTTGCCAAGAAAATTTTATGGACAGAATTAAAATGATAAAAGATATAACATGGGAAAGTGAACCCCTCAGGGTGGAAGGTGTCCAACACACCACTGGGAAAGGGTAGAAGACAACCACAAGCAGCTCCAGAAAGAGTGAATACCCTGGACCAAAATCAAAAGGAAACTTAGTTATGGATCTCACCGGTGACAAAAGGAAAGTCTGATGCTGTAGTAAACCGATATTGCCAAGGAACCTGGAATATAAGATCTATCCCAAGGCAATCTGGATGTGGTCAAACAGAAAACTGACAAATTCAACATCACCATGTTGGGTGTCAGTGAACTGCAATGGAAGGGATTGGGCATTTTCAGGTGACCATTATATAGGCTACCTTGAGCAGCAATCCCTTAGAGAAAATGGGGTAACCCTCATAGTCCACAAGAGGGAGAAGAGCAGAACTGGGGTAGAATCTCATGAATGACAGAACGATATCTGCCAGATCCAAGGAAAGGGGCTGTAGGGAAGCTTCAGACTGACAGTCATCTGTGGGAGGAGGGGGGTGGGCATGCACAGCACCCAGGCTTATAAGTGCACAGTCTGCAGGAAACTTGGAAACAGTTGTGAGTGGAGGGCTGTAACAACAAGCACCCCAACATACCCAGGCTGGCTGCTAGCACAAGTTCTTAATCTGCTTTACCAGGAAAGATAGCTTTGGAGGGGTCAACAATCTTCTTTAATTCCATTCGTGAGTGCAGGGGAAAAGTCAGCCCCCTGAATGTCAAAGAATATGCAAGCCAAGAAATTAGACCAACAGACAGGGCTCTGAATGCCTGAAACAAATTGCTGTACACTTTACATACCCCACTGCATCCAGAGCCTTCACATCAGAGCAGGCTGGGAGCTCTGAACACACAGCTCCTCAGGGTTTCCACCAGAGAATCACAAGGTCCTTCCTTGCAATAAGCAAGCCCCCAAAACAAAACACCAACTGGTAGTAAAATATACACTGCTCAGAACCACAACCCTCCTGACTCAGTGGCTAATTAGAAATGAGCAAAAGGTGTGAAAGTCTCCCTGAATGCAAGCCTCCCCTAAGCAAGCTTCCCTTAATGGGCTCCACCTGAAACCTATTATTGGGCAGGGAAGATCTGACATCCCATTAGTATTACACTGGGCCCCAAGATCTTTCATGCTCATTACATAGGAAACTTGTATCTGGATAGGCATTGACATCTACATCAGATCAACATGATTCTCACAAAACAAACATATCACATTTGCAAAATACTTAACATTACAACTCATTACCAGAGTGGCCACATGGCCTTAAACAGAAAGGTATATACATAACATCATTCTTTGGGGGTCAAAATCTTTGGGGAGTGATAACCAGCTCCTCCTCCCTCAATCCAAAACAAAGATGCCCCAATAAAGTTCTCTTGGGGGTGTGTCTTTCTCCCCACACTGCTCCAGCCCGCTTCCAAATCCTGAGGGGCAGCGGCTGGGCTACAAAGCCAATAGGGTGGGTGCTCGGGGGTCCACAGGACAAAAGCACACTCAGCCGATCCCTGCAAAGTTTTTAATCTTACCGCAAGACTGAATTCCAGGTCCAGGGTTCCTCCTCCTTCCTCAGTAGCTGGCGGCTCCTTTCCCGGAGTTCCAATGCAGGCAGCTCTCTGCTTTTGCCTCACCTCCTAGAGTTCAAGATTGGCAGGCAGGTGCCTCTCCGAGGCACCTCCCCGAGGTCGAGATCGGCAGGCAGGTGGCTCTCCGCTTTTGCCTCAATTCTCTGAGGTCGAGGTCGGCACCCAGGCGGCTCTCCACTTTTGCCCTCACCACCGCGAGTTCTAGGTCGGCAGGCACACGGCTCTCAGTTTTTGCCCTCACCTCTCCGAGGCTGGCACCCAGGCAGGTCTCCACTTTTTCCCTCACCTCCCCAATGTCGAGGTGGTCAGGCAGGCAGCTCTGCTTTTTCCCTCACCTCCCCAAGGTCGGCAGGCAGCTCTCCACTGGTACTCCAGGGCTCCATGCCACGTTCTCCCGGCTCCTGCCTGGGTTCTGAATAAAATACACTTTGAGGGCATTCACCCCTCCAGCACAGTCTCGAGTCAGGCTACTCCACGCACAGTTGCTCTAGCCATTCCCACCTCCCCCAGGCTTGTTTTACTCCCACAGTCACTGCTGGGACCAGTCTGCTGAGTGCTAGTGGGATAGGAAGGGGAAAGAAGAGGTTACCTCCCAGAGCCCTGCTCTGGGCACCAGGGGAACCAATTCCCTACACTGATACTCCCCTGTATCCCCTCAGGCCGCTGCTGCTCCTGGGGCTCCACAGAACCAAAGCCATCACTACTGGGAAACAAGGGACGATGATGCCAGCCCCAGACTTGCCTTTTAGTTTGCGGATCCTGCCGACTATGTAATGTGTATCAACAAGCACCCCAGCGGACCCAGGTTGGCAGCAAGCTCAAGTTCTTTAATCTGCTTTACCAGGAAAGATAGCTTTGGAGGGGTCAACAATCTTCTTTAATTCCATTCGTGAGTGCACGGGAAAAGTCAGCCCCCTGAATGTCAGAAAAAATGCAAGCCGAGATATTAGACCAACAGACAGGGCTCTGAATGCCCTGACCAAAGTAAAATTGCTGTACACTTTACATGCCCCACTGCATCCAGAGAGCCTTTACATCAGAGCAGGCTGGGAGCTCTGAACACAGGACTACTCAGAGTCTCTACCAGGGAACCGCAAGGCCCTTCTCATGAGCAAGCCCCCAAAGCAAAACACCAACTGGGAGTATATATACACCGCTGAGAGCCACAACTCTCCTGACTCAGTGGCTAATTAGAAATGAGCAAAAGATGGGAAAGCCTTCCTATCAGCAAATCTCCCCTAAGCAGCCTTCCCTTACCGTGCCCCACTTGAGACTGGTTAATGCGCAGGGAAGATCTGACACCACATTAACATTACACTGCCTCTTACAGCAGGTGCAGAGTCTGCAGGTACAGAAGACCCTGGACCTCTGAGCAGGGTGCTGTGCACACCACCCACAGATTACTCTCCTGTGCAGGGTCCGGGAAGACACTGCATTTATAGGTGTGGGTGCTGGGTGCCTCTGGAGAGGGAGATGAGAGCACCACTCAAAGTGGACTGTCTGCCTGCAGATTCCCTCCAAAACCTGTACCAATGTGGGCTGCTGTGCACCTCTGGAAGGGGTGCCTTGCATGCCCCCACAAGAGGGTGTTTGGGCAGA
This sequence comes from Gymnobelideus leadbeateri, assembly GCA_011680675.1. NCBI lineage: Eukaryota > Metazoa > Chordata > Mammalia > Diprotodontia > Petauridae > Gymnobelideus > Gymnobelideus leadbeateri. The sequence continues at coordinate 3,241 of WOXC01001551.1, forward strand.
AGGTCCCTTACAGCCCCTGCACCAAAGGTGGGGGGCTCAGAGTGGCTCCCATACACTACTCTCAGTCTACAGATTCCCTGTAGACCTACACCTAAATATGGGTTGCTATGCACCACTAGGTAGAGGCTGAGCAAGTCCCCAACAGAGGGCTCTAGGCCCCTAGGCCTCTGGGGAGGGTGGGGGAGCCCCCTATAGAAGGTTCTAGGTCTGCGGTTCCCTTGCAGCACCTGGGCCTCTGGGTGGGGTGCTGGGGGCACCCCCCACAGAGGGTTCTGGGTCTCCAGGTGCCCCCCAGCCTCTGTGGCCCAGGGGGTGGGGTACCCAGCACCCCCTGGGCCACTTGGGTGGGTTCCCTGTGTGACCCCCCCATTTTTACTCTTGGACAGCAGGTTCCCCGAAGCCCCTGGACCTCTGAGTGGGGGTAATGGATTAGATGGCTTCAGAGCCATGTACAAGGATCACTCTACAACATATCCTAGACTAGAATTTAGGAGACCCCCAAAGAGAAAAACCCTATACCAGCCAAGCCCATGCATCCCTCTCTGTTATAGCTCCCACCATTAAGATGATTCTAACACGAAGCCCAAATTTGACTCTCCTATATATCAATTCAATTGAATTCATTCATCTTCTACCACATTAACCAAAAACAACTCTGCCCTCAAGGAAATCTGTAATCTTCTGATGAGAAACAACACAAACAAAAATAAGTAGATATAAACCATATAAATATTAATGTGAAATCCCTTTTATTCATTGTTCTTAGTTCTTCCCCCTGCTCTAAATATAACAAGTCAACTCAGTCTTCCACATGATGCAAGACAGTAGGATAAAGTTAAAAAAAAAAAGAAAAAACAGGCTGGGATTTGTGGTCCAAGGACCTGAGTTCAAATCTTGATGAGTCACTTAACTTCTTGAGTCCTTTGGTTCCTCATCTGTAAAATTATGAAGTTGGACTCCATGGATTCTAAGGGCAGTTCTTCAAACACTTCAGCCAATCAACAAGCATTTCTCCAGTGCCTAGTGTCTGCCTCTAGCCAGTCAGTGCCCATTGCTGGGTGCTGAGGTACTAGATTGAAACCAAGCACCGAATCACTAATTTGAGAGGTGGAAGGAACTCAAGGCCAGCTAGTCCAACACATAAATGAAAGGCATCACTGCGTAAGCTACCAGACAAGGTGTTCATACAGTCCCTCTACCTTCCATGAACTTCAGCTTCACCTTGTCACATTTCCATGTAAAAATAAATACAAGGGAATTTGAGAGGAAAGTTACAGGATCAGGAAAGACTTGAAGGAAACAAGCCCCTTCCCCCAGTCTTCTCTCCAAAGGCTAAACATCCCCACTTCCTTCAACCATGAACCCAGCTCCTTCACCTGTCTACTTGCCCTCCTCTGGACACGCTCCTGCTCATTCTTATACCATGCCCCTACAATTGAACTCAGTACTTCAGATATCATCTGAACAGGGCCAGAGAAAGATGGATCGGGAGCAATCATTCAGGATCTCCCAATTAGCAAGTGGCAGAATTAGGGTCCCAGGCAGAGAACTGAAAGGAGCCTTACAGACTAGCTAGTTCAATTCTTTCATTTGACAGGGAAACAGAGGCCCCAAGAGGCAGACTTCCCCATATTCACACAGGTAGTCACTGACAGTCAGTCCAGTTCTGTTTCTACCATCCTGGGAGACTAGATTTGTAGCTTTCCCAATTTCCAAAGTGTGATTGCTCAAGCTGAAAATTTAACAATCGATTCTGGAAAATCCCTGGGAGTAATATACATTGCCTATTTACAATAAATCTGGAAAGGTAGATGAGGCTATATTTTGAAGAGCTGTAAATGTCAAAGAAACTGACATCTGATCCTAGAGGTAATAGGGAGCTATGTACTGATAAGATGACTAAATGAGGGAAAAGATACATCCTATGGTCATGGAACATATCAAAGTCAATGTGCTTGGAGACTGACATTGGTTCTCCTTAGCACAAAGTCCCAAGTGATAACAGCCTCCAAAAGTCACACAACAGACCCCTAGGGATTTGGGGTTTTGCACAGGTCTGGTTTCCCTGACCTTTAACCCATAACAACCAAGAACTGCTCCAACTGAAGAAAGAACAACCAAAGAACTGTGCATAGACCTGTGCCCAGCATCTCCCATCTAAAGATATCCAGGGTGTGTCTTAGAAGTCAGCTCTTGTCTGTGACTTTCCCAATGGACAGCACAATGTGAAGGAAAGAGTTCTAGATTTAAAACCAGGTTTAAAAAAATACCTGGGATTAGGACTGAGTATGACTAAATGTTGGTCATGTGACCATGGGTCTTGAAACCTAAGTTTCCAAATCTGTGAAAGGCTTGAACACCAGCAGATTTCCTGGAGCAGTTGTAAATAGGAGAATATGTAGTAACTGTAAAGCATTAAGAATAATATTAACAATAAATTAATAATATTGAATATAAATAATATAGAAATATAAATATAATTAATAATCATATAGTGTGTTATAAATAAAATGTAAATATATGTAAATTATACATAAATATGTATTATATAAATATAATTAATAATTTTAAAGTCCATGTTCCATAGAATTTTGAGACATATATCACCTCATGAGACAAGTAAGTACTGGGAGTAACATTGTCCTCATTGTGCAAATGAGGAAACAAAGCTCAGAGAAATTTGATGACTTGGCCAAGCTCACCTCTCTCCCTTCTTTGCAGAGGTGGGGGGGGCTACAGCTGGCAAATACTGTCTATACAGTCAGACTAGTTTGACATGCTGGATAATTCAGCCAAACTGATTATTATTTCTTCTTGGTTTTTTTTTTTCATTCTTTCTTACAAGGGATAGTTCTCCATGTAAAAAATCAAGAAGGGATCTATTCAGAAATTAAGATGGCATGAAAAAAAATTATCAATTGAGCAATTTTAGAGATGACAGACTTAAGGTTCAAACTGAGGGCTTTCCTGACCTACACTGCCCCCCAGTTGAAATCATTTCTGTCCCAAACATTTCAGATATACTCCAGAAATGTATATCTTTTCTCTCAGAAAATAACTGATTTTCTAGACTATCATGAAAGATGCCACAAATTGACCCAACTTTCTCCCATCTTTTAGTTGTCCCTATCCACCACTTTGAGCAGCCAAAGGCATCTCATCCTTCCTCTCCCCAACTTTATGGTCCCAAACAAGCCATACACCAAAACAGTAACTCATTTCCCTAACTTGTTAAGCCTTTTTTTTTTTTTTGGAGGCAGGGCAATTGGGGTTAAGTGACTTGCCCAAGGTCACACAGTTAGTAAATGTCAAATGTCTGGGGTCAGATTTGAACTCAGGTCCTCCTGACTCCAGGATGCTCTATTCACTGTGCCACCTAGCTGCCCCTCATTAAGCTTTTCAAAGCAGTTTTCTCACAAGGATCCTGGGAAGTAGCTAACCTTAGAGGAGGGGGCTCACCTCTGGACATGTGATTTTACCATCATTCTGAACTCTCATTGTGGAAATTCCCTTGCCTGATGTGAATCAGAACTGTCTTACAGAGTAGCATTGAGAGGCTGTAACTTGCCCGAGGTCATACAGCTAGTATGTGTCAGAGGCAGGACTTAAACCCAAGTCTTCTGGATTCTATCCACCACCCTATACTGCCTCTAATCCCAATATCACTAAGAAGGACACTGGGGCTCAGAAAACTGAATTGCCTTGCTTTCAGCCACCAGCTAATAACTGTCAGGGTTACATATAGTAAGGGAGATTGGGTTTCTTTGCAGAGATGAAACAGAGAACTCTTGATCAATGACTAGCTTATAGGGTTTCATCAAAGATTATTGGTAATTAAGAATCAGCAGGTTGAGGGGGGTGGGGAGGGGGTGCTGAGCGTAGGGCGCAGGCGCGGGGGGGGGTGGGAAGCGGCGAGTAAGATGGAAGATGAGGAGGTCGCTGAGAGCTGGGAGGAGGCTGCCGACAGTGGGGAAATCTACGTCTCCTCCCAAAGTGCCCATCGTTATTCAGGACGATAGCCTTCCCTCAGGACCCCCTCCTCAAATACGGGTCCTCAAAAGGCCCACAAGCAACGGGGTTGTCAGTAGCCCCAACTCTACCAGCAAGCCAGCCCTTCCTGTGAAGTCCTTGGCCCAGCGCGAGGCAGAATACGCCGAGGCCCGGAAACGGATCCTGGGCAGTGCCAGCCCTGAGGAAGAGCAAGAGAAGCCCATCCTTGACAGGCCGGCCAGGATCTCCCAGCCCGAAGACACCAGACAGCCCAATAATGTGATCAGGCAGCCCCTGGGTCCTGATGGTTCACAAGGCTTCAAGCAGCGCAGATAAATGTGGGTGCGAGAGGATGCCGCCACCGCCGCCCCCACCACCACCAGGGTCGTCCGCCACGGGTTGCACGGCCGTGGCGGACAGCTGGACTTGAGCAGAGGGAACGACCTGATTTACTTGCACTGTGATCCCCTTTGCTCCGCCCACTGTGACCTTGAACCCCATGCACTGTGACCCCCGACCCCCTCCTCCCACTGTGATTGGCACATCGACAAGGGCTGTCCGGAGTCGCTGTGAAAGGAGAAGGTGGGGGCATGAGGTGGGTTGCCCCCCCCCCCGCAGACTCAGAGCGGAGAGTCAGATGGTGCCACTTGGGGTGAAGCCAGTGCCAGCAATAACAGTTTATCATGCTCATTAATTTGGGATTTCAAAACACAAATGAGAACGCCCCCAAACGTGCATGTCTTCATCACTTCAATAGCAAGTTCCATTTGAAAGGATAAAAAAAAAAAGAATCAGCAAGTTGAACCCCTGCAGTGTATAAGAAAATGCCCTTCTCCTTATGACTCTTTTCTCTAATCCTTTCTCTCCCTTGAACTCCTACACATGAGTATAGAGAGGGGGGGAGGGTGAGAGAAGGTAAGAATTTTACTCCCCCATGCGAGGAGCTCAATAGTGATTTGCAGTAGAAGCACATGGTATCTCAAGATGTGCCCTTGCCAAGACAAGCCTAAGACCATACCTCAAATCCCTGACTGTTTTATTCTACCTTCCCAGGGCTCACCACTGTCTGACATATAGTAGGCTGGTTGACTAGTTGACAACCCACGTCCTTTTCTAAGCACAAGTCAGTAAATAGTAATCCCAATAAATGGTTATTACTTACCTTGGTGGTTTCCTAGTTGGTTGAGGTCTTCAGTTCCAAAATCAAGAACAAACCACACAGAGATTTTCTTTATAGCTTGATTCCCAGAGAAAAGGATCACAGCCAGGATTGTCCTGCCAGGAAAAAAAATTCACACCCTGATTAGGAAGGAGATCTGGACCTTGCCAACTGTCCATGATATTTGTTGCAAGCTCTCCAACAGTGAAAGTCTGAGGTGAATACAAAATATCTGCTCCACAGAGCCACAAAGGGTCTTTAGCTTCCAGAGGAGTATCCAGAGTGTAATGAGTTTTTGGAATATTTTATGTTTCCTATATCTGCTCATGCATGCCTTCCAGTCCTTTGCATCTTACAGAGTTCCTGTGATGGAGGAATTAAACCATTGTTCCATACTAGATAAAAATATTGCATATCAGGTACTTTTAAGGGTGGGGGGATACTATTAGCAGAATTTAAGGGAGACCTTAGACACCAGACACACCTAAGCTTTGTTTCTGAGATTTCCCTAGAGCTATTCCTGGGAGAAGGGCAGAGTCAGAGAGAGATCCTAACCCTTTAGGAAGTCAGGGACTGCCTAGCCTCATCCCCTTTAGGGAGCCTTCTGCCATGATACTGCTGAACCTTCTCAGAACTATCCATTCAAAATCAGAGGACCCTCCACTCCAGCTCCCAGATGGGATTGCCTTGGCCCCTTTCCAAACCTCCCAGAGATTCCCCTCCCATATCAACTACTCAATAGGCCAGCTGTCACCTGTGTTTTACAATGGTCTCAACGAAGAGCAAATCCGTATTGATTTCAGGAGAAGTGGAGCTGTAAATTACTAGTCATGACTGGCTGGTCCATCCTGAGATGAGGATCTATTGATTGGGCTGACGGTCTAAATCTAATTATCACCCAAGGAAATTCATTGAAAAAAAACAATGCAGATGTGGAAAGAGGTCATTAATACATTGAAATTACCTGCAAAAACACATACTATATAATTCATTTAGTCCTCAGTGATGATCGCTTTGGGGATTGAGGTTCAGAGGTCTACTTTGGCCAGGGAGTTGGGTATAAGCTCTGGCCCTGGCTCATTCTTCTGCAGAAAGTAATATTTACAAAGGTTGATTTCCCTTAACTTTCTCTCTATGCTGTTTCCTTAGTCTGACTAAATTCATTCCAGTCTTAGAGCATTTGCTAGCTGACATAATCATGGACACTCTAGGTGGCCTTCAAGCACTAGATTTGGAGTCAAAGAACTGAGTTGTGTAACCTTGGATAAGTCACTGCATTTCTCTGTTCCTCCATTTCGTCATATGTAGAAGAAAGGGACTGGGATTGATGACCTCCAGCATCCCTTCCAATTCTAAATCTACAGTCACCTATGATACTAGGCTTTATGCAGAGCAGGCACACAGTGGTGGTTGGATCACTCAACATTCAACCAACTCTCTTCCAGAGAAGAGCAGCCATGATGGTGAAGAGCCTTAAGCTCAAGCCACATAAAGAACCATTTGAAGGAACTCGGCGTATTTAGCCCGAAGAAGGGAAAACAGAGTGGGATACAATGCCTGGGGAAGAATTGGGAAAGACTGCCTTGAGGAAAAGGGATTGGACTTTGTTCTGCTTGGTCCCAGAGGGCAGGACCACGTGGATGTAGCCAAAACAGATTTTGAAAAAACTTCCTGATGATAGAGCTGCTCCCACAATGGAATGAGCACCCTTGGGAGTCAGAGGGTTCCTCTTCCATGGAAGTCTTGTGCTGCCTCAATGACTCTAGATCACAGTATGAGAAGCACCAAAGGGTTAAGTTCCACAGGATGGCAAAAATTGTTGAAATGAGGCTACTGATAAAAGTGAGGTTAGCAGATCAGGCAGTAGCCTTGGGAAGAGCTGAGGCAGTAGCCTTGGGAAGAAGATGGATTCCCGGTTCCCATAGAACTCCTAGATAATACTAAGAGTGAAATAATGGAAAATAAAAAGGAGCTGGCAGCAGCAGGTGGATTTGACCAATTAGAAGGCAGGCCTTGGGATTCACAGACCCAGATAAGGACGCATTTAGGCTAAACTGGTAAGGGTTCAGTATTCTGGGGTTATTACTGCACTTGCTTAATGAACCTCATATATTATGTATATTATCTAACAGAATCAGAGCCTCATTAGTAATAACGTATGATAATGGAAAGGTGTACCCAGAAGAAAACAAACCAATCCATAATCCAAAGAGTGTCTGGACCAAACTACTATATAAAACTGTTGGCCTTTTTATCATGGACTCCTCCTTCCACAGGAGGGATGGAGTCCACTTCTGGTCAGAAGGTGTTCATTTACTCTGGATTTCTCTTAATAAATTTCTTTTGATATCAGATTTTGGGTATTAATTTTGTTTTTGCTTTTCCAAGTTGGTATGTCCAACAATAGCATATGAGTGCTAGTTGCCCCCACCCCACTTGAAAATCCCTACTTTTACTACATAAGAATGTTTCTTCTTTGAATTGGCCAATCAGAACTAAGAGAAGGAAGTTTGGCGATGGAGGCAGGGGAGGGGGTAGGAAAGGCTGAATAATGAGTTTTATTTTATTTTAACTCGAAGTATAGCTCACTATACTGAATTGCCTGGTGGCCATTGCCTAAAAGGCTAAAAAAAATGGTATCTGGCCTGGAATCAGGAAACTCTTGGTTTCTGTTTGTTATTAACTGACCACATGACCTTAGGGAGCTTACTAAGATTCCACAGGACTCAGTTTCCTCAGTTCTAAAATGGGTTTCTTTGAGGGTACTTTGAGGATATATAAAGGGCACTTATTTCTGAAGAATAACTCATTGAAGGCAAGGATTGTATTGGGGTTTCTCAAGCCCTCAGCAATGAACCTGGTGCATAGTAGGTACTTTAAAATGCTTGATAAAATTAATGGAATTTATGCACAGGGCATCATTACAATGATTTAGTTGGAGAAGCAGCTTGTCATAGTAGATAATGCACTGGGCTCAGAGTCTGGAAGACCTTGGTTCAAACTCAGTCTTGTACATCTAGCATCAGGGTGACCCTGGGAAAGTCACCCTCTCTGTGCCTCAGTTTCCTCATAATTTTCCTTCTAGCTCTAAATCTATGTCTCAGTATTCTGGAAAGAAACTAAAACTCTGATGTAAGAGCATTCAGTGTCAAATAAAAGTAATATTCTTATTTCAAACTGGTAGGGACCATCCAAGTTAACATTCATTCATTAATAAATTAACATTTGTTTGTTAACATTTTATCTGTAAGAATTTGGAAGTGGGTCTTTTGTATTGTTCTTGACAACATTTGTGCCTTTCTATGGGATCATAGGAGCTACAGCTGGAAAGGACCATAGGGATCATGGAGTCCAACCTTGACATTTTAGAGATGGAGGAATTCAGGATCAGAGACATTCAATAATTTGCCCAGGGTTCCCCAGCCAGTAAGTGATAGAGTTGAAATTTCCATATAAGTTCAAATGGTAAATCTCGTATCCCTCAGCTTCGGGGTGATGCCTCTTCTCATAGACTTTGTCTATCCTCTAAAGGGAGGGATTGTAATATATCAGACACTCTGGAACTACTTTCCCAATCCCCACTCTCAATGGCATGTCAAGTCCTCAGAGTCTGGGCACTAGATCCTCTCTAGGGGTAGCCCTGAGGGGTTAAGGATGGGATTGTCTTTTCCAGTACTATATAGTTCATGAGCCCCCATCAATGTGCTTCCCTTTCAAGATAATCAATAGCAATTAGTTCTCTTTTGGTTTTGGTTCAGTTGTGTCCCATTCTTCATGATCCCATTTGGGGTTTTCTTGGCAAAGATAATGGAATGGTTTGCTATTTCCTTCTCCAGCTCATTTTTAGATGAGGAAACTGAGGCAGAGTTTAGTGACTTGGCCAGGGTCGCACAGCTAGTGTCATGAGGTTGCTATATAATGCCATAGGGCATTACCAGGTTTCCTTGGCAAATCAGAGCAGAGATCTCCTGTCAATATCAAAAGTCCATGATATTGTCTGAATACAGACTGAAGCAGGCTATTTTTCATTTTTTTTTCTTTTATTCTTTTTTTTCAAGTCTTCATGTACAAAATGACTAACATGGAAATGTTTTACATGATTGCACATGTATAACCTATATTAGATTACTGTCTCAGGGAGGGAGGGATAGAATTTGGAACTTAAAACTTGAAAAATGTTGAAATATTGTTTTAACTTGTAATTAGGGGAAAAAATGAAATATAAAAAATACAAGCAGACAAAAATATATCATTTGAGTTCTATCCAAGGATGTTTGGTACTTAATCTAAAAATCAAGATTGGTTGAATGATTGAGAATAAAGTCTAGACTTCTTATTGATTGATTGATTATTTTCCCATAGTTAAATTTATCACTCACTTCATAGCATTTTCCCACTCACTTTAAATGGGGTTGGTGAACTGATTGATGTACTTGGCAGAGCCCCATCCTTAAATTAAACTGTGATTCTTTGTGTCTCCCATAGTCCCCACCACAAAATAGGCACCTAGACCCACTTACCTACTTGCTACTATAAAAATTTTGTGATGAGGTCAGGTACAGGTCCCCACCTTGGACATCAGCTGTTTCCCTGAGAAAAAAACAATAGATAATTTTACAACATATAGGGGAAAGAGCATTTGCCCTTAGGAGACCTGGGTTTAGGACTTTCCACCTGTATGGCTTTAGATAAGTCTGTGCTAGGGATTCCCCTTCTTGTGCTTTCACCTCCTCATCTACAAAGGGGGAGGGTTGAACCCTAAGATCTGACAGCTCAATGTCCACCAAGGCTTTGCTGTTGCCAGATGGAAATGGTTTCAAAGAGGTGGTTGTAAAATATGTTCGATGTGAGCATTCATACCTTGGAAATGGGCAAATGCTATAAACCAAAGCTTGATTTATTATTTGGTTTAATGACTAGATTTAAGAAAGTGGTGGAGAAAATATTAGTAATGCTGATTAAACTGAAAAAAGTATCATCAATGCTTTTTTTCCTGAAAAGCTCATTGTTAAAGATTTTCCATCAGGCCACTGGCTCTGACAGTCTGGCATTCTGACAGACAAACATCTCAACCTTGACATTCCCTGTTCTAAGGCCCCTCCCATCTCTGACATCCCCAGTTCTAAGCCCCTCCCAGATCTGACATTCTCGACATCCTCGAAGTCCTGGGCTTTTGGCAAGAAAAACCCTATCAGTACAGGTCAAGGCCACCTTTTCTGTAATTTACAGTGTCAGAGGGTTGTCTAAGAGACTAATCGATTTACTCAGGGTCACCCAGTCAGGGTCAAAGTGGGACTTGAACCTAATCTTTTTGGTTCCTTAGCTGTCTCTGTGGCTTCCTGGAAAAGGGGAGGTTTTGGTGGTGGTGGTGGAAGTCCAGTGGTCCAAGAGGACCAATGACATCAGAAGGGTGATGTCTTCACTTACATGTGAACTAAATTTAAGTGAGACCAAGCTGTGCCTCTTAAAGTCTCATTGTCTCCTCCAGAACCATTGGAGTTCAGGCAAGATAAGAATCAAAACGACTGACCAAGGTCCTAAATGCAGTGGGAGACCTTTCACCTGGGACTTGAAGGGAGCTTAGGAATCAAGGAGATAGAAATGAAGAGGAGAAGAATCCCAGGTGGGGTCACGAGGTGGCGCCATAGCGCACAGAGCACCAGACCTGAAGTGAAGAATACTCATCTTCCTGAGTTCAAATCTAGCCTCTGACACTAGCAGTGTGACCCCGGGCAAGTCACTTCACCCTGTTTGCTTCAGTTTCCTCATCTGTAAAACTAGTTGGAAAAGGAAATGGCAAACCACTCCAGTATTTCTGCCAAGAAAATCCCAAATACCGTCATGAAGCTTCAAACACTCATGAAAAAACTGAAAAACAGCAAAATAAACTACAATCCTATAAATATATTGGGAAGCTCGGAGCTTTAGAGAGCCTTGGGTAAAGTGAGAAGCTGTCTTATAAAAATGAATAACCCATGCCCTTTACCCCAACTTGTCTGTTGGATAAATGTGGATTTCGAGGGGGAAATTTCTTCCTCTGACTTCTAATTTTGTCTGTACTTGTCAGCTAAAAATTAAAACTCCATTGACTCATGACATCCTTTCTATTTCGGTCTTTTGGGTCCAATTTTTCTAGTTTTGCACCATCCTCTATTGTCCCACGCTTTCCCCTACCCAAGATTCTGAGAGCAGGAACTTATCATTTATTATACAGTACAATTATACATTATATAATATGCAATATTACATTTTTATACATGCTATGTATTTGTTATGCATTATAATTATTATAGAATTCTTTTCAGGGCTTCTCACCCATCTTTGGTGTCCACCTCTTACCCAGCCCTCACCTCTGGCTCCAAGAAGCTGTAACATGTACAGCAGCCACACCCCAGTAAAGCATCTCAGCAGATAGGCTAAGCTAGGTTAAGACTAATTGACCTAAGGGAAGAGAGTCACAATGGCAGAGTAGAAAAAGGACTTCTGCTTGGCTCCAGCTTCCACCTTCCCCAATCCATGTAAAAGGGGACTCTGAACAAACTTTGGATCTACAGAACCCACAAAATGACACAGAGAAGCTAATCTCCCACTGAGGACAGCCCAGCAGCCTGTCAGGAAGCAGCCAGCACAGCAGTCTGGGAGCCGAGCCCAGCCCCAAAAGAGCCAGAGGCTTTAGCCCCAGGGTGAGCCTGGCCAGCAGCTGGCTGGAGGGACTCCAGAGCAACAGCAGCTGTGGCTATTTCCAGAATTATCAACACACAGATGTTAAGGACAAAGTGAAAGGTCAGTGCACAGGGGACTTTGGGACCAGTAGTGGGGAGAGTGTCAGCCTTTGCCCCGGGGGCAAGAAGCCACTGAGAGGCTTAGGCACAGCCCACACCACATTGCACCTTCAGCTCCTGGCCTGCAGACTGTAGGGGGAACAAGCGACCAGTCTAGGGAGTAATTGCTCTTGCTTTAACCTTCTTGGATCTGGATTGTGGGCTGGGGTGGAGGTCTTGGGGTGTGTGACCAGCTTGCCAGAGCATGTGGAGGCTTCAGAGAGGGCACCCAACTAATACCTCTGGCAGCTGAAAAAACCCCAGCGTTTGGGACAGAAGCTCCCCTAGCTGGTGGCAGAGTCCCACTGTGGCAAAAAGCCCAAAAGTCAAGTAATTGAGTGGTAACATGCCCAGGCAAAGGAAATAAAATAAACAGAAAAATTCAACATTAGACTCTTATTTGGGGGGCAAAGAGGATCAAAGCATGGAACAGGAGGAGGACTGGGAGGTCAGAAATCCTGCACCAAAAGCCCCAAAGGAAAATACAAGCTGGTTACAGGCCATAGAGGACCTTAAGAAGCAGATAAAAGAAGTTGGGGGAAAATTGGGAAGAGAAATGAAAATGATGCAAGAAAATTATGAAAGGAGAGTCAACAGCCTGACTGAGGAAAATAACACCCTAAAAAAATAGACTAACTCAAATGGCAAAAGAAGCTCAAAAAGGCAATGAGGAGAGGAATGCCTTAAAAAGCCAAATTTGCCAGATGGAAAAAGAATCTCAAAAGCTCACTGAGGAGAATCTTTCTTTTGGACTTAGAATGGAGCAAAGGGAAGCTAATGACTTTCTGAGAAATCAAGATGCTGTTAAACAGATCCAAACAAATGAAAGAATAGAAGGCAATATGAAATATCTCATGGGGAAAAACCACTGACCTGGAAAATAGATCCAGGAGAAATAATTTAAAAATTATTGGACTACCTGAAAGCCATGATCAAAGAAAGAACCTAGAAATCATCCTCCAAGAAATTCTCAAGGAAAACTGTCCTGATGTTTTAGAACCAGAAGGCAAAATAGAGGTTGAAAGAATCCTCCAATCACCTCCTGAAAAAGATCCCAAAAAGAAAACTCCCAGGAATATTATAGCCAGGTTCTGGAATTCCCAGATCAAGGAGAGAATATTACAAGCAGCCAGGAAGAAACAATTTAAATATTGTGGAGATACAATCAGGATAACATAGGATCTGGCAGCTTCTACAATGATGGATATGATATCCTGCAGGTCAAAGCACCTGGGATTAAAACCAAGAATCACCTACCCAGCAAAACTGAGTATCATGTTTCAGGGGAAAATATGGTCATTCAGTGGATCAAAGGACTTTCAAGCATTCTTGAAGAAAAAAACAGACTCAAGTAGAAAATTTGACATCCAGATACAAGAAGCAAGAGAAGCATGAGAAGGTAAACGGAAAAGAAATCATAAGGAACTTATCAAAGTTGAACTATTTACATTCCTACATGGAAAAATGATAATTGTAATTGAGGAAATTTTTCTCAGTATGAAAATAGTTGAAGGGAATATAAATATGTATATATGTATACATATATGCATACTTATATATATGTATATATACATATATATGCATACTTATATATGTGTATATATATAGTCTTTATCGGAGGGTATATAGGAGTATGAATACATATGTGAATGTGTGTATATATGTTTACAGGTATATATAGAGGGCACAGGATGAATTTAATACAAAGGGATGATCCTTAAAAGGTGAAATTAAGAGGTGAGAGAGGACTATAATGAGAGGAGATGGGGAGAGACAGAATGGGGTAAACTATCTCATACAGAAAAGGCAAGGGAAATGGGTACAATGGAGGGGAAGAACAGGAAGGCATAAGGGAATGGGTCAACCTTATACTCATTGAATTTGGCTCAGGGAGGGAATGACATACACACTAAATAGGATATCTCACCCTACAGGAGAGTAGGGAGGAAGGGCATGAGAGGGGAGATGATGGAAGGGAGGGCAGGATGGTGGGGAGGGAAGTTGGAAGCACACAGTTTTGAAAAGGGATAGTACCAAAGTAGAGAATAGAACAAGGGGGAGGTGGGATAGGAGGGAGGGAAACATAATCAGTCTTCTACAATATATCTACTATGGTAATGTTTTGCATTAGCTACACATGTACAACCTATATTGAATTGTTCATCTTCCCAGTAAGGGTGGGTGACAAGGGAGGAAGGGAATAAATCTGGAATTCAAAGTTTTAAAACAAAATGTTTAAATATATATATTTGCCCTTACTAATACTATTTTACATGTAATTGGGAAATAAGAGGAGGTGATATCCTGGGGGACCACTATTTTGGGGAGGTGGGTAGGGGAAAAATGAGAGAAAATTTGTAACCCAAAATCTGGTGGAAATGAATGAAGTAAACCAGAAGTTAATAAAGCATTTGAAAAAAAAATGTGCATACCCTTCAACCCAGCAATATTGCTTCTAGGGCTATATCCCAAAGGGATCATAAACATGGGAAATGGTGCCACATGTACAAAAATATTTTGGCAGCTCTTTTTGTGATGGCCAAGAACTGGAAATTGAGGGGATGCCCATCAATTGCAGAATGGATGAACAACTTGTCGTATATGAATGTAATGGAATACCATTGTGCTATAAGAAATGATGAACAGGCAGACTTCAGAAAATCCTGGAAAGACTTATATGAACTGAAGCTGAGTGAAGTTGAGAAGAACCCAGAGAACATTATTCACTGAAATAGCCACAGTGTGTGATAACTGATTTTTATAAACTTCTCAGCAATGCAAGGACCTGAAACAATCCCAAAGGACTTATGGCAAATGCCATCCACGTCCAGAGAAAGGATCATGGAGTTGAAATGCAGAGCAAAGCAAATTATTTTCTTTTTTGTTTTATTTTGTTTTTTTTTCTTTTTCATTCTCATGCTTTCTCCCATTCATTATAATTCTTCTATGAAACATTGACTAGTGTGAAAATAGATTTAATAGGAATATATTGCAAGATATCAGATTGCAAGTCATCTTGGGGAGGGAGAGGGGAAGAAGGGGGAGAAAATTTAAAACTTATGGAAGTAAATGTTGATAACTAAAAATGAATAGATTGAAAACTAAAAAAAATACATCTTCTACCTATAGCTGTGTGAGGGATATAATTTATTTCTCTTCTAAGTTTTTAGTGTAATCTCTAATATCAAGGTCATGTATCCAACTAGTGATTTTTGTTTTACCTATGTTGAGGCATAAAACAGGTCCTGTGTTCCTGAGAGGGTTACTATCTAATTTGGGAAGAGGTGAGGGTTAACAGAAGGAGCTTATCTGAGAAATGGCCACTCTGTGTGCAGAAGGAAGGCAGTATCTGGTTGGAGGGACCAGGGATGTCTAGCCTGGAAAAGAGAAAACTAAGCTGACTTTAAATACTTGGAGTCATACTTGTCATATGGGAAAAGGATTGTCAAGTCCTTCTGTTCTAATTGAACCCAGTGGGAAGAACCAGGAGCAATGGTTGAGTACAAAATGAGGCAAAGGAGAGGCAAAGAAGGTAATCTAGGTTTATATAAGGGAAAAATGGGGAGGGGGCAGCTAGGTGAATAGAGCACCGGGAGTGGAGTCAAGAATACCTGAGTTCAAATGCAACTTTAGACATTTATTAGCTGTGTGATCCTGGGCAAGTCATTTAACCCTGTTTGCCTCAGTTTCCTCATCTGTAAAATGAGTTGGAGAAAGCAAACCACTACAATACCTTTGTCAAGAAAACCCCAAATAGGGGCGGCTAGGTGAAGCAGTGAATAGAGCACCAGCCCTGGAGTCAGGAGGATCTGAGTTCAAATCCAGCCTGAGACACTTAACACTTACTAGCCCTGTGACCTTGGGCAAGTCACTTAACCCCAATTGCCCTGCCCTCCCCCCTCCAAAAAGAAAAAAAAATAGGGTCATAAAAAGTCAACCATGACTGAAATGACTAAACAACAACAAAGAGAAAAAATCCAAAAATATCTAACAATGAGATCTGTCCCCAAGTAGAATGAACTTCCTATCCACTTTGTTTGGTTCTCCATCACCAGAAGTCTTGAAGCAAAGACTAGATAACCACTTGCCAGGTATAACATAGTGGAGAGTCTTTCTGGAATATATGGCTGCTAAGGTCCCTTCCAACTGTCAAATTAATTAAAATAGACTTCTATTTTCATTAAACATTCTTGCTAATTAGGAGCTAAGGTCAATGGCTTCTGCATTGTTGAAGGATTATAGCTCTAGAGTAAGAGGGGTCTCAGCAGCCATTTAGTCCAACTATCACCTTTTACAGATGAGGAAACTGAGGCCCAGAGAGTTTAAGTGACTTGCTTGAGGTTAGACAAGATGTAAGTATCAGAGGGGAAGATTTGAATCCAGAACCCCTGACTCCAGAGCCAGGGCTCTTTCTACTACCCCTCCAAGGATTTCCAAGGACTAGACAATTGATCAACACTGGGGGGTAAATTTCCACACCATGGGGTAAAGCCCTGATTGCTCCACCCTGGTTACATCCAGGCAGAGTCATTTTCATCTTTGGCTTCTGTCACTTCTCACTTTGGGGGTGAGGAGGTACAGTTCAGTTAGGAAGCAGCATGTGACAGCTGAAAAAGAGAAGAACAAGCCGATCAGTCAATTCCTTTGTGGAGGCAGGAACACAAGACACAAACTTGCACTTCCTTGCTTTCCCTGATAAGGTTCTCTCTGCTGGGGGAAAATAAAAAACTATCACCTGATGGATACAACCCTTTGTCCTCAGAAAAAAATACTTCCAGGCAATGTCTATCAGACCTGAAATTAGGCTTTAACAGTCTCTCTTTTTTCCTCCCTGACATGAGAGATTGGCATTGATTTTTTCTCCTTTCCCTACTCTGTTCATAGTCTCATATCTGTACCTCTGACATTGGGAAGAATGTCTCTCTAAAGAGCAGCACAGAGGTATCAGCCAGTCCAGGAACCCAATCATTCTTTAGTTCAGATCCCCAGTTGGGAGAAATGACTCATCCAGGGACAGGCCAGAAATCACAGGAACATAGATCTGGAACCAACAACAACCTCAGATGCCCTCTGGTCCTCCCTCCTCATTTTACAGAGGAGGAAAGTGAGGCCTGGAGAGATTGAGTGTCTAAGGTCACACATGTGTTAAATATCAGAAGTGGGATTTGAACTCAGAATCTCTGACAACCAACCAATCAATTAGCAAGCATTTTAAAAGCACCTTTTATGTGTCAACCGATGTGTTAGGTGTAGAAAACACAGAGAAAAATGGAACAGTCCCTACTATCAAGGAGTCTACATTCCACTGGGAGAGACAACAGGTAAATAAAGGGGGGGGGGGGGGAAGGGAAGCACTAGCAGCTGAGGTGATCAGAAAGGTGGTGCCGAAGTTTAGTCTTGAACAAAGAGAGGGATTCTGTGAGGCAGAAATGAGAAGGGAGTGCATGTCGGGTGGTCAGTACAAAGGCATGGAGATGGGAAATGGGACCCCAGAGGACACCTAGTCCAAACTCCTTGTTTTACATATGGGGAAACTGAGGAAAACAGAGGTTTAAGTGACTTGCCCAAGATCACACAGCTGGTCAATGTTTGAGGCTAGATTTGAACTCGGGTCCTCCTTACTCGAGGGCTGGTGCTCTATTCACTGCACCACTTAGCCAACCCTACTGTTTCTTCATTAGAGAACCCAGCCATACTCACTTTTCTTCCACTTTCACTTTTCAATCTCTGGCATTTGTATACCCTCCACTTATCATAGTGCATGGCAGACACTTCATAAATGCTCTATTTACCCATCCATCTTTCCACCTATCCTCTAACAATCCATCCATCTATCCATCTATACCCACCTATCCATCTTTCCATCTATCCATCTATATCCACCTATCCATCTATCCATCCATCTATCATCTATCCATCCAACCATCTATCCATTTACCTATCTATTGTAACATTATTTTAAACATGAGACCTTAGTTGATAGAACTGGGACCAACTTAAATTTAGAGCCAGAAATTCACAGATTCATAGATTCAGATCTGGAAGGGATGTAAGAGATCATCATTTTGCAAATGAGGAAACTGAGACCCAAGAAGCTGAAATGATATACCCAGGGCCAGACAACTACTGTCTGATCCATGCTTCAAACCCAAGACTTCCCAAAACTGAGTCCAGCTTTTGTTGCCTAGCACACCTCCCACTCCACCAACCTCTCATCCAAGTCCTGCATTTGAATCTTGTATGTTGGCTCCCCTATTCTCAAGGCCTCATTTTCTTCCTCCATAAAACAACAAAGCTGGCCTTGATTGTCTATAAGACCATGTGTTTTTTTTCTGTTTCCAGAGAGGTCCCAGAATGGGATGGGAGGAAAAAACTTACCATGTTGATTACCAGACCCCAGAAGTTCAAGCTGGGAGGGAAACTCAACTAATATCATCTTAGGCTGCATTAAGGGAGTATCCAGGACTAGGCAGGTGATGCCCTAGATTCCAGTGAGTTTGGAAGTCACCTCCTTATTCATCCCTTGCTGGAACACAAACAGACAACTGTATTCAATCTGAGACATCAGCCTTCAGGAAGGACAAAGATACTTGAAACAACAGTCACTGGAGGGCAACCAAGAAATCTATTGAGGACATGCCATGTGATGGATAATCAATGGACTGAAGCAGGGATGTTTAGGCTAGAAAAGAAAAGCTTTGGGGCAGAAGGGCAGGGATATGGTGGCTGTATTCAAATTTTTAAAGGGTTAAAGAGGCATCAGATTTATTCTGCTTGGCCCACAGACACTGATATATGACACTAAGGTGATCAGTCAAGCAGCCAATAAAACATTTATTAAATGCATACTATGTGCCAATCACTGTCCTAAGTGCTCACTGTGCGAAGAAAGACAGAAGATAGTCCTTGCCTTTGAGACGTTCAGGATCTAATGGGGAATACAATATGTATATAGTTATGAACAAATGAGTTCAAGGCAGGAAAATTAGGAATAACCAACAAGGGAATTAGCATTAAGAAGGAACTATCTATCTATCTATCATCTCTCTAGCCATGTATAAATCTATTTATCTACCCATCCATCCATCTATCCATCTATCTATCTACCCATCCATTTATCTATCCATCTAACTATCCATCCATTCATCTATCTATATCTTTATCCATCCACCCATCCATCCATCTATCCATCTAGAGGAAGTTTCCTGTAGGAGAAATTTTAACTAAGTCTTCAGGGAAGCCAGGAAGCAGAGATGAGGAGGTCAAACATTCCAGGAATAGTGGACAACCAGTGAAGACATCCAGAACTTACATCAGATTTAAGCTTAATATTAAGCTTAATTTAAAAAACTCCCTGATGATTAGAGCTGTCCAGAAGAGGACTGGGCTACCTCTGGCTCTTCAAGCCTCAGATAACCACCTGCTAATTATGTTCTCAAGGAGATTCTTGTTCAGGTACAAAGCAAAGGTGGCCTCTGAGGCCCCTCCCCTTACTGACATTTGAGATTTGAGTTTCTGTTATCCAATAAGTCAATGACCCTGGGGTTCAGATTTTTCTCAGCTGGGTAGATAGTGACCCCTATTCGTTGATATCCATAAAATTGCCTGACTTAGCCAAACCAAATATGAAGGGGTACATATGGAGGGAAGATGACTTAAAAAGCAGCCTGGACCCTCGGTATCAAGAGATTTGCTTTAGAATTCTAGCTAAGTCACTATTGAGTTGTGTTACCTTGGACAAGTCACTTCTCTAGCCTCGGTGTCATGTTCTCTTCAGTGAAACAAGGGGATTGAACTAAGTGATCTTGAAGGGCCACCCCAGTTCTAAGAGTAGATCTTTCTGTAAAGAGGAGGGAGAATGGCGATCTCACAAGGACCTTAGTGTCCTTCTAGAATCTAACAGAGACTCCAGTGGGAAGAGGAATCAGTCACCTCACCTGGAGCATCTGCCCCGTTCTCCAAATTCTCCAGGGGGATTTTATCAGGTCTGTAATTCTAGTGTTAGACAATACACTAGTGGGATTCTGAGGTAGGAAAAGCCCCTCTGCACCTCTCACACATGTATCATTCCCATCAACTTCCTCAGGCAGAAATCTTTGAACAAGATACAAAGCAATTGGAATTAGAGATGAAGAGAATTGTATTCATACTAGCATGTCAATGACTGTTCTCAAAGCAAGTTTCTGAAAAAGGAAAAAGGAGAGAGAACAAGATCAGTGTGCTATCTCAAGAGGGGAGGAGGGAGAAATGTGGGGAGGATAAAGGAAGAAGAAATGGATGAAGGTTTGTTGACTTATTAGTTTGTGACCTTGAACAGGTTCTCTAGTCCCTAACCTATACAAAGAAAGGGTTTAAGTAGTGATCTCTAAGGACCCTCCCAGCTCTGACATCCCCTGTTCTCAGGCCCTTCCCAGATCTGATATTCCCTGTTCTAAGACCCTTCCCAAATCTGATATTCCCTGTTCTAAGGCCCTTCCCAGCTCCAAAAGTCCCTGTTCTATGGGAATAAAGGCCAGTTAGCTCAGTTGGTTAGAGTGTGGTACTAATAACGCCAAGTTTGAGGGTCTGATCCCCATACGCACCACAACTCTTTGGGGCAGATAAGTGATGTAATGGATAGAACCCTGGGCTTAGAATCAGAAAGACTGATCTTCATGAGTTCAAATCCAGCCTCAGACACTTCCTAGCTCTGTGACCCTGGGGCAAGTCACTTAATCTTCAGTTTCCTCATCTGTAAAGTGAGCTGGAGAAGGAAATGGCAAACCACTCCAGCATCTCTGCCAAGAAAACCCCAAATGGAGTCATGGAGAGTCAGATATGACTAAAACAACTGAATGTGAAGTTTGAAACAGCCCCTCACAGGTCTGAGATCCTGCACTCTAAGCATCAATTCCACTCTCAGTCTTATGCATTTCACCTAATGCACAAAAGCCCAGAGTTCCTCTGTTTCTTGTTACAATCTGGCCCCCAACATCTAGTTCTCTGCAACAAGAGCCAATATTTTGTCTGTCCTCTGCTACCCTCTTCTGGGAATTGTGGTGCATTTCCATCCTTCGTCCCTTCCCATTCCAGTCCTTTGAGTGGGCTGAGAACTCCCCAAGTTCCCAGTCTACCCTAACCCTCCATCCCATCCCAAGAAGACCTGTCTCCTAAAGGCTCAGTCAGTGAAATAATGCTATAAAATTAGGGATAATGGGACTGAGGAGTAGTCAGGGAGAGAGAGAAGATGGACATGAAGCTATTGATCACATCACCAAATACTAAAACCAGGGAGCCCCAGATAAAACTTGGGAGGGAGGTGTTGTAAAAATATTCTGTAGGGCACTTTTGGAGAAGTCTCCCTGGAAACCAGACAACAACTAAAATGCCACTTCCTCCAGGGAGTCTTCCACCATCCTTCTGGTCAATACCTACCTTCTTCCTCAGATCCCACACAGATCTTTATTGCACTTTTTGTGAAATATTAGGTATTGTAGATATCTGTCTCCTCCTTGTGCTAGGCTGTAAGCTCCATGAGGCCTGAGACCAAGTCTTGACTAAAATTTTGCGTCTTCCCAATGTCTATACAAAGCTTTGTACAAAGTAGGCTCTTGACAAATTTTTACTGAAATTAGGTAGACCCAAAGGGAGGCTAAGAAAGATGTACTTGTCCTAAAATGTACTTGTCCTCCAGCACTGGGCTCCAGAAGGATTTTGAATGAGGTGTCCTTCTAGAGGAACCAATGAAGTCTGCAGTGGCTGAGACTGCTACTGAGGAAGTATCTGGAGACACAGTGGGAAAGAGGCAGAGATCCAAGAGTGGGCAAGAGAGGGCAGACAATCAGGGTATGGGCTTTGATCCTGCTGGTGTACAGAAAGGCAGGGCAGGAGAAGGGAAAAGGAAAGGGAAAGAAGAATGGAAAGGTGTAATGGGAATGGGAATTTGAAGATCTTCCCTTGCCCCTTAATAAGCCTAAGGGAATTTGAGGACCTTCCCTGATTTGAAAATATACTCTGCCCCCTAATAGACTTAATGTCTTCACATGGAGCCTGTGGTGGGAAGAGTTTGCTGAAAGGTGGAGCAGAGCCCACAGGAGAAGCTGACTTAGGGGACACTTGCTTTCAAGAAAGGCACAACTTTTGTTACTTTATAGTCAAGTGGGTCACAAGGGTTGTGATGTTCTCTGACCCTGGAGAAGGCTATATATACCTCTAGTATGAGATTTTTGCTTTGGGGCTCACTTATGGGAAGAGTTGTATGATGTGGCCAGATGAGACTCTGGGCAGCTGTTGAGCCCCCCTGGCTTTGAAAACCCAGATGCTGGTGCTTCTCTCTCTCTGGTAACTAACTGTATGTATGGAATGGTCAGACAGCTAGAAGCCCTGTCTGTAGAAGTGTGTTATTTTCTCTGTCTGTATTTTTTGTTTGCTTGTAATTTCTGTTTGTATTCTCTGAAGTTCAGGGTGTTGATTTTTCCCCTGAAAAAAGTGAATGATATATATGTTTGATTAAAGAAATATTGTTAACCTTTTTTGAGTTGTTTTCCTTTAGAAAAGCAGATCTAAGAACCTGTGCTAGCAGCCATCCTGAGTATGCTAGGGTGTTTACTGTTACAAAGGGTAAAAGGAAGAAAGAAGGGAAGACAAAGGGAAGGGGAAAGGGAGGAGATGAAAGGGGAAGGGAAAGTGAAAGAGGTGGAGAAGGGATGGGGAAAAGGAAGTGAAAGTTAATTGGGAAGGGAAGAGCGAGAAAAGGGATTGGAAATGGAAAGGGGAGAGAAGGGTAAGGGGAAGAAAGGAGAAGGGAAAGAGAAGGAAGGTAAAAAGAATTGGGAAGGCATGGGGAGAGAAAGGGAAGGGAGAGGAAAAGTGTAAAGGTGAGGGAAGGAGAAAGAGAAGAGGGGGAAGGGGAAGGGAGAGAGGAAGAAAAGGAGAGGGAAAGGGAAAAGAAAAGGCAAAGAGGTGGGGGAGGAGATGGGAAGGGAAAGTGAGAGAACACTTGGTGGAGGATCTAATAACTGTCTGTGACAGAATCACAAGATTTCAGAACTGGAGGAGCCCTTGGCAGCCAACTTATACATCCCATGCACCTCCCCCCACAAAAAAGAATCCCCATCCAACACAACTGACAAGTTTTTATTGAAGCCCTGAAATGAATGACTTCCTTGGGAAGCCACTGTCTCTTGAAAGAGGTCATTCCACTGTGAGCCAGATTGGATTTTTGTGAAATTGGGTTTTTTTTTTGGGGGGGGGGCATTACCATCAAATCTAAACTAGCCTCCATGTCCTCCAACCATTGCACTAAATTCTGACCTGTGGAGCAATAGAATCAGCCTGATCCCTCTTCCACATGATGGTCCAAAGTCTTCCAAGCCTTCTCTTCTGCAAGCTAAACACCCTAATTCCTTCAGCTTATCCTCATATGACATAAACTCAAGGTCCTTGACCATCCTGGTTGTCCTCCTCCTCAAAATGTTCTCCAATTTATCTATTTAAATTATGGTGACCAGTACTGAACACAGGATCTCCAGCTGTGGTCTGACTAGAGAACTATAAGACTTTTACCTCCTTATTCCTGACAATTCTGCCCCTCAATGCAACCCAAGATTAACTTTTTTGACCCTTATTGAGTTTGTGGTTCACTAAACTCCCCAAATCTTTTTCAGATTTTTGTCTTACTATGCCTCCCCCTATCCTGTACTTGGGAAGTGGAGCCACCAAGGCAAAATGACTATCAGAAGAATTAATGTCAACAAATTAGAGCTCTTCTCTGAGCAGGAACAGTTTGTTGCTAACTTGGAGGGAAAGTTGAGCCAATACACAGCTGTCAACAGTGGAGTGGAAAAGGAATGGGCAACCTTCAGAGATTTGGTGTATAGCACTTCTTTTGCTCCTCTGGGTCAGAACACTAGAAAACACCAAGACTGGTTTGATGAAAATGATGAGAAATTTAGAAGCTGCTAAGTGAAAAACGAGAACTCCACAAGATTTACCAGCAGGATAGTTCATCCATCCCTAAGAAGGCAGTATTTAATTCCATCAAAAGTAAAGTACAAGCAGAGCTTAGAAAGATGCACGATTCTTGGCTCAGTAAGAAGGCAGATGAAATTCTGTTTTATTCTTATGGTAACAATACAAGGCACTTTTATGATGCCCTGAAGGCTATTTATGGGCCAAAGACCTATGGTGCATTGCAACTACTCAGGCTGATGGAGACACATTGATTAGGGAGAATGACATGATCCTAGAGATCTTCCATAGTGTTCTCAACAGACCATCATCAATCAATGCTGAGGCCATTGACTGTTTACCTTGGGTTGAAGACAATCCCTTCCTAGCTGAAGCTCCAACTAAAGAAGACATTTTGAATGCCATTAGGCTTCTTTCATGTGGCAAAGGACCTGGTGCTGAATCTATTCCAGCTGAGATTTACAAAGTAGGGGTCCATAGCTCATACAAAAGCTGACTGAAATTTTCCAGGTTATATGGCAAGAGGAGGTTATCCCCCAGGAGTTCAAGGATGCCTCCATTGTCCGTCTCTATAAAGGTAAAAGAAATAGATTACCTTGTGGTAGTCAGAGGGAGGGGTTCTCTTTCTTAGTCATCGCTGGCAGGATTCTTGCAAGAGTCCTCCTTAATAGGCTGATCCTTCACCTGGAAGATGGTCACCTACCTGAGAGCCAATGTGGCTTCAGAAAGGACTGAGGAACAATCAATATGTTGTTTGCTGACCAACAACTCCAGGAGAAATGTCAGGAGCAGAACAGAGGTCTGTATACAATGTTTGTAGGTCTGACCACGGCCTTTGATACTGTTAGTATGAGGACTTATGGAAAATTGTGTCCAAATTGGTTGCCTTGAGAAGTTCATTAGCGTTGCATGTCAATTTTATGACAGAATGCTTACCCAAATTCTAGACAATGGACAATGATCTCATTCCTTCCCAGTCACCAATGGAGTGCAACAAGGCTGTGTGCTTGCTTCCATGCTTTTTAGCATGATGTTCAGCCATGTTGTCAAATGCATTCAGTGAGAATGAACACGTACTGATGGTAAATTCTTCTATTTTAAAAGGCTACAAGCCAAGACTAAAGTGGATGGAGTGCTGGTGCATAACTTTCTGTTTGCAGACAACTGTTCACTCAATGTAGCCTCTGAAGCTGAGATGCAACAAAGTAGGGATTGATTCTCTGCTGCTTATGCTAATTTTGACCTAACAACACCAAGAAAACACAGTTACTCCATCAGCCACCACCACACCATATGTGGAACCATGAGTCACAGCAAATGGAAAGGTTCTGAATGCTGGGGATAAATTCACTTTCTTTGATAGCGCACTTTCCAGGGATGTACACATTGATAATGAGGTTGATGCACACATTGTCAGAGCTAGCTTAGTATTTGGGAGGCTGCAAAGGAAAGTATAGGAGAAAAGAAGTATTAGAATGACTACCAAACTGAACATTTACAGAGCCATGATGCTGACCTTGTTGTATGCCTGTGAAACTTGGACAGTCTACCAGTGCCATGTCAGGAAACTGAATTGCTTCCATTTGAATTCTCTTAGGAAGATTCTGAAGATCCCCTGGCAGGATAAGGTACCAGACACTGAGGTCCTTACTCGAACTGAACTGTCAGGCATTCAGACTCTGCTTCAGAGAGCATAATTCCAATGAGATGGCCACATCGTTGGAATGCAAAATGTACACTTGCTAAAATGACTGTTTTATGGAGAACTCCCACAGGGCAAGTGTTCACATGGTGATTAGAAGCAATACAAAGACACTCTCAAGGTCTCCCTCAAGAACTTTGGAATTGATTGTGTGACATGGGAGGCACTGGCACAGAACCACTCAGCATGACATGCCCACATCAGAGAAGGTGCTGTGCTCTATAATGAAGCAGAATTGAAACAGCTCAAAGGAAACACAGGATGTGAAAATTTAGAGAATCCACCCCCAATGTTGACACGGACTATTTGTGCCTGACCTGTGGTAGAGCATTCAGAGCTCATATTGGTCTGATCAGCTGCAGTCAGACACACTGAAATTTGACTTTAGCACAGTGATGTCATTTTGATCCTCTTTCAGAATGAAGGACAACCAACCACTTGGGAAGTTGGGTTTTTGGAACCTAAGTATGATATTTTGCATTCACTTAAATGCCCAAATGGATCTATGATCTCATCAATGGGGACATATTCTCCAATGAGACACATCCCAGCACAGGTAGGTCCATCTATCTTGTGGGACCCTTGTTCGTTTCTCTCCTATAAGTTTGCCACAGGGGGTTTCCTGTGGTAGTAATATCACTACTTTACCCCAAAAAAGTTGAAGAAAAAGGACCCACATGTACAAAAATATTTATAGACTCTCTTTTCCTAGTAGAGAAAAAACTGGAAACTTGTGGATTTGTCACTTATTGGGAAATAACTAAACAATTGTGGTATATGAATATGTTGATATGTAATTTTGCCATGAGAAATGATAGAATGGTCAATTTCAGAATAATCTGGAAGACCTATATGAAACTTGTATGAAATGATGAAAAGGGACTTTGAAAAAAATTTCAAATTCTTATCAATTCAATGAGCCACAATTCCAGAAAACCAAAGGTAAAGTCCAGTACCCACACCTAGACAGAGAGGGGGTGGACTCAAGACTGAAAGGAGTCATACGTTTTGGGGCATAGAAAGTGAGGGGATATGCTTAACTATACATGATTGTTCTTAAGGGTGTGAGAAAGGGGAAGGGGAAGAAAAATACAGTCAACAAGCATTTAGTAAGTGCCAAGCACTGGGGGAGAGAGACAGAGAAAGAAGGAGAGAGAGAGAGAGAGAGAGAGAGAGAGAGAGAGAGAGAGAGAGAGAGGGGGAGGGGGAGGGAGGGAGGGAGGGAGGGAGGGAGGGAAGGAGGGAGGGAGGGAGGAGGGAGAGGAGAGGGAGACAGAGAGGGAGAGGAAAGGGAGAGGGAGAGGGAGAGGGAGAAGGAGAGGGAGAAGGAGAGGGAGAGGGAGAAGGAGAGGGAGAGGGAGAGGGAGAGGGAGAGGGAGAGGGAGAGGGAGAGGGAGAGGGAGAGGGAGGCATTGCTCCCCCTGGCAACATGGAGGCATCAACAAAAGCAGAAGAGTTTGGTAACAGCAGCTGAGCAATTTCCACTCCTCAGCCCTACATGTCCTGGAATATTGGCAAAATGAAGCTAAATTATGGGCAAGGAGCAAGGTATGTATATCAGGTATATGAAGGAATGAACTTTCACTTCTGCCCAATTTTAGGAGGTCGAGACTGGTACTCCTCCCTAAATGTGTTATTTTATTCTGCCATAAATTGAATCTTACAATCCTAATCTTAGATCTCGTTAAGTACTTGTTGTTAACCCAGACAAGTACAATTTCTTTCATCCCATTGTTCACAGGCTTCGTGTGTGTCCGAGTCCAGGGTGCCTCTCATGGTTTAGCCATAAAGACCTGAGTTAGAATCCTACCTCAGATATTTAATCTGTGTGACCCTGGAAAAGTCACATAATTGCTCTACCTCAGTTTGCTCATCTGTAAAATGATGAGATTTGGAAGGGACTTCCAAGGTATCTTCCTGATCTTTGATATTAAATGCACCCTGAACAGAGTTGTTTTCATCCTGGATGCCAATGGCCCAATGTGAAATCATTCTCTCCCTCTCTGTCTTTCTCTATGACTTTTTTTTTCTCACTGTCTCTTTCTCTATGCCTGCCTCTTTATCTCTGTCTCTGTCTCTTTGTGTCTCTGTCCCTTTGTTTCTTTCTCTCTGTCCCTCTCTCCTTCTCTCTCTCTCTCTCTCTCTCTCTCTCTCTCTCTCTCTCTCTCTCTCTCTCTCTCTTTCTTTGTCTCTGTCTTTTTCTGTCTTTCTCTAAGCCTCTCCCTCCTCCACTCCCTGTGTTTCCTCCACCCCTTTCACTTTCTCTTGACCCTCTCTGCCTCAACCGAAGATCATATAGTTCGAGAAAAAGAAAACAAAATAAAAACACCTTCCCATGAATGAAAGAGGGAGCTTGGGACCATTCACTCTCAAAACCTTAAAGGGACAGTGACCAAACAGTGACCCCTACTGTTGCACAATAGGAAGGACCAGCACAGTTTCAGTTTCCTTGAAAAGGAGAGAGAAATGAAACTTACTGGGATGGGAAAACAATGACAGTCTAAGATACTTTTCATTTTTTTCTAACCAGATTTCTTAAGGTGGCACAAGAAGAGGGGGGTCCTCTGTGGCTCCCCTGGACTCCCTTGGGCTCACCTTGCCTCAGAACAGGAAGCTGACAACTCTGCCTTGCCCCTCTCCCCAGACCTTCTCCATCATCCTGCCCAGTGTCCTCTGAGACCAGTGTCCTCTGAGACCAGGGCCTCCTTAAGGAGGTGGGCTGGCTGCTGGGCAGGATCTGCCCCATTCCTGGGCTACTTCTGCAACTCCTCACTCAGACTGATCTTTTGGAGCTAGTAGTTTGTCTCAGTTCTTACCTAGCCCTTAGTCATTGATTGGGTATTGCCCCAAACAGAGTCCTAACTGAACTTCAGTGATTCTGGAGGAGAGATTAAGGCTGACATCACCCTTGTGATGTCATTGGTCCTCCAAGAACAAAGGACCAACAACAACAACAACAACAACAACACCCTGTAGCCACGGGTCCAAGATGGCGTTCTACCCTGATCTGTACCAGACCCCAGCCTGGAGACTGGATGCTTTTGTGACTCAGGAGCTCCAACCAGATGTGGAGTGGAAGGAAGAGGTTGATGATGTCTTTAAGAGGGTCGAGGGGTTCCTGAGGGACCAGTGCTTCCACACCCAGCTCTTCCTGGATCGAGAGGTCAGGGTGAAGAAGATAGTCAAGGTGAGAAGAGCAAGGGAGCCCTGGGGAGTGGCCCTCCACTGGTTTCCACCCAGTGTAGGGGGAGGTCAGAGGTTGGGTAGCCTGAGGACCCAGGGATAGCCCAGAGGCTGCCCTTGATGAGGAGGCGGGGAGACAGACTGTAGCAGGAGAAATTATTGCAAATCACAGGATAGGGATTCCAACACTGCCTCTGTCGTGGGCTACCTGGATGATTTTGGGCAAGTGATTTCCCCTCCATGTCCTCACTTTCCGCCTTTGTAAGATGAGGGGATTGGACTGTTTGGCATCTGAGGCCCCTTCTGGTTCTGGCTCTAGTATACTACCATGAAGAGAAGATGATCTGGGGTTCCCAGATCTCCAAATGAAATATTTGCCAAGTGCCTGGCACATAGTGGGTGCCTAATAAATACTTATTCTCTCCCCTATTCCATTTTCTCTAAAGGGATATATCCAAGTCACTAGCATCTGCCAATGTCCCCATGACTATCCTGGGCCCCTCCCTGATTCCTCAGTCCTATGACTGGGAGACTCTTAATAACTGGATGGCAGAATCCTTGAAGCAAAGTCTTTCATTACTTTGGGGGGTGGGCGGAAGGAAAGGAAGTGGTACAGGGTTTCCTCTGGAAGCAGTTATATGCAAATACATAAAGATAAGAGGAAGCTGCTTAGAGTGCAGAGCCTGGCACCAGGAAAAGTTGAGTTCAAATCCAACCTTAGACACTTGTGTTCCCTGTATGATCTACCTGCCTCAGTTTCCTTAACTTTTAAATGGGGATAATGATAGCACCTATTTTGTGAGGATTACATGGGATAAGATTTGTGAAGTCCTTAGTACCTTGCCTGGCATAGAGTGGTGGTAGTCCTTTGTGCTTGAGGGTTGTGTCTTGCTTGGGGAGTGAATTGGATTTAAGTGAGGCACAGGTGTGCAATCTCTCCTCCAGGATCCTCAGAGTCCAGTGGCAGGACAAAAGTGAATGACCTTGGCCTTTCTAAATTAGTCTTTCCCAGGCCTCAGTTTACCTTTCAATGACTAAGGGCCAGATAAGAATCGAGACAAAAGATGACCTAATTTACCACCAAGATCCTCCTTACAGAATGTAGAAGCAAGATGAGGTGCAGCCAGGGGAACCTGGGAGCCCAGGCAGGAGACAGAATGTGGCCATGTAAGGAGAATCCTGGGTTGCCCCAGCCAGGGCTGGGAGATTGCAGTGTGAGGAGAGCCCTGAAGTCTTACGGCCAGAGCTGGGAGACAACATTTTGAGGAGAGCTCTGAACTGTGCTGACTGGTTGGGACGTGGCAGTTCCCAGGGTCACCCAGTAGCAGGTGGGGGAGGGCTTAGTGCTGGAATAGGGAAGTAACTTAAAGACCTCCCACTCCAGTAAGGGAGAATTCTCTACCACTCAAGATGGCCCATTCCACTTTGGAATTCTAAGACTCTGCATGTAGAGTTAGGAAGGATATCTGAGCCCATTCAGTCTAATCCCCTTATTTTGTAGATAATAAGCTGGAGCTTGAAAAGGTCCAGTGACTTGTCCAAAGTCACACAGCTTGATAGATCTAAATATTAAAATGTTTAGGGGAGGGCTGAAGTCAAAACCTCCCAAATAAGACATGTAGGAGCTTTGTATTTCTCGTATGATAGGCATTTACTGAAAATCAGCATGGAGGGTTCCTTTACCTAGCCCCTGACTTATCTTACCTTTAAGACAGGTACGTTAAAAAGCATCTTACATAGTTCATTCATTCAACACTTATTAAACATCTACTATGTACCAGGCCCTGTGCTAGTTGTTAAGGATACAAAGAAAAACAAAACAATCCCTGCCCTCAAGAAACTTATATTCTATTGAAAGGGAAACAAACATTTTCAACAGAATTAAAAAATTAAATGCAACATGTGGATCAACTAGGTGATGGAGCTCAAGAAGTCTGTCCACAAACACTCCACCTCTGAGCCCTCAGGGGTTTCACTCCTGGGTCAAGAGCAGCTTGCTTGGGCTGATAATGAACCTGGTCTGTCTTTGGCAGGGAGGCTCCATTGGGAAAGGGACAACCCTAAAGCATGGCTCTGACATGGACCTGGTCGTCTTCCTGAGCTGTTTCTCCAGCTTCCAAGAGCAGACCAAGCTCCGAGGTCACATCATCACACATATGGAGGAGAGGCTCACCAGGTGTCATGAGAGCCTGGCCTTTGACATTCAGGGCATTACTGTGAGACAGTCATGGCATCGAGCCACAACTCCCCGATCCCTGAGCTTCTACATCCAGGCGAGGAGGATGAGTGAACCTATTAAAGTGAATGTACTGCCAGCCTTTGATGCCCTGGGTAAGGGAAGAGTGGTGCTTCCCATGGGGCAAAAGGCAACCGTGCCAGGCTGGAGATGAGAGATGGGGAGGGCAGTGCTCAAAAGCCTCTTAAGCAAAGTCAAAATAAGCCCCTTATTAGCCAGGCACTGGGATAAGTGCTCATAACACAAAGTTCCTGCCCTCAAGGAACTCAGTCTAATGGGGGAGAAAATGTATAAAGTGGCCGTGGATCAAATCCAGCCCCAGACATTTGCTGTGTGCTTAAACCTATTTGCCTCAGTTTCCTCATCAGTAAAATGAACTGGAAAGGAAATGGCAAGCCACTGCAGTATCTTTGCCAAGAAAACCCCAAATGGGGTTACAAAGAGTTGGACACAACAGAAAAAAACTGAAAAATATATTACTGAAAATGATAGTGTCCTGGATGGAAATAAGGATAATGAAGACAATAGCAATAGATAGTGTGTGTGTATAGATAGATAGATGGATAGATGGATGGATGGATGGATGGATAGATAGATAGATAGATAGATAGATAGATAGATAGATAGATAGATAGATATCAGTTTGGAGAATGGAAAAGTAGATGATGAGTTCTGTTTTACAAAAGTTGAATGACCCTCTGTTGGATGGGTATCTTATTCATGTAGGGGTGGAACTCAGAGTGGACTAGAGACAGCAAGAACCCTTTCAGCAGAGTCAAATGTTAACTCTGTTGATTGTTACATTTTCAGGGTGAGCATCAATGCCTTGGAAATCTCAAGCTACAAATCAAGGCTTGATTTATTGTTTGTAGCTTGTCCAGACTTAAGAAAGTGATGGAGACAATGGTAATGATAACATTTTTATGTTACTCACATAAAATTATTAACATGGATTAGAATAATAATAACATTATAATAATAAGTTATGGAGGAAATATTGAAAGTGTGTTGGACATTTTTTTCTTTTGGAGAACCAGTTCTTAAACATTTACCAGCTCGCTCCTGGTGGGAATAGATCTGAGATCTCTTCCACCTCTGAGATTGTGATTCTGAGTATCTGAGGGGTTGGGCATTGGGGAGTCCAAACCCCCCAGGTAATGACAGCCCCACTTCCCAAGGGAAAGAATCCTCCCACCTTTCTCCAGAGAGATCTTCCTGTCCCCAAATCCAAGACTTGCTCTGTGTTGTCTCCCTACAGGAAATCTTGCCCCAGATGAGAAGCCACCTTCAGAGGTCTATGAAAATCTAATAAAGAGCCAAAGCAAGGCTGGTGAGTTCTCTTCATCCTTCACTGAATTGCAGAGGAATTTTTTCAAGCACAGGCCAGCCAAGCTTAAGAGCCTCCTTCGGCTGGTGAAGCACTGGTATCTGAAGGTAAGCACCAAGGTGGAAGAAGGGTGAGCAAGGGGGTCCTCACTGACAGGGGTCAGGGAGGTCAGGATGAGCAAGTGACAGTCTAAAAGGAGGAAAGAACACGCCCACAGTACTCCTTTGGAAAGACTGGAATCAGAGGATCTGGGTTCTAATCCTGCCCCTGCTACTAATTGCCTATGTGACCTTGGACAAGCTCTTCTCTGGACCTCAGTTTCCTTCTCAATATATGGGGGTCAGGCTAGATGTCCTTTCCAGTTCTAAATCTAGGCATCTATGAAATGTACATGCAGGTCAACAGAATTCTGGGTGAGGTTGTTACATCACCACTGCTTGTAAGAGGCTTCCTTGAATGCAGCCACTATCTCCCAGAGGAGGTCTAGATAGCTGGTTTTGAGTTGTATCCACAGGACCCTCTATGGTCTCAGCAGGACCCCCTGCTTGCCTACTGATAACTTTTCTGATGAGCCATGAGACAACTCTAAGCTCTTAGAGTGTGACCCATGGTAAGACAAGCGCCTCCCAATAAGGAGGCCTCTACCAACCTCTGCCAATGAAGAAGAGGACCTATCTCATGACTTCATCTTGGAGTTACCTGGGGTCCCCAAAGGTCTGTGAAGAAGATAAACTTTAACGGGTCTTCCTGATTCAAAAACCTAGGCTCCACCCACTAGATCACAATGACTTTCTGACTCAAATCCCTATGCCTAAGAGAAATGCAATGTAAGTATGTGGTAGGTCACCATGTTGTTGGAAAGTCATCAAGGAAACTCTATATGCCCTCCTTGGCTTGAGGAAGATCCAAGGTCAACACTCTAACCTCATGGGTACAGCTTATGATCTGTGCACCCCTGGCCAAGTCATCTAACTTCTACAGGCCTCAGTTCCATCTTTAAAATAGGGCTAGGAAGAGAAACTGCCTCACCAAGATTTTGTGAGTCTCAGAGAAGACAATGGTCATTAAGAGCTTTGTCACCTTCAGAGAGATAGATGTGCATCAGCTGTTTGTTTTATTAGAAGGAAGGGACCTTAGAGATCATTTAGTCTGGCATCACAATCCTCATTCTAGAGATGAGGAAGAGGTCCACAGAGGACTGGCCCAGAAGGACCCAGGTTAAACAAGCACCAGGATACCAGAATGCCCTGAACAGAGATGTGAAGACAAACAGACAGGATAGACTGACATGGATAGATGGATAAAAGGATGGATGGATGGATGGATGAATAGATGGATGATAGATAGATAGATGGGTAGATGGATAAATGCAGATAGACAAAAACATGGTGGACAAATATAAATATAGATATATGTGTGTGTGTGTGTCTATTATACACACATACACATTCAAGTAGGTAGGTGGTACATGCGATAGAGCACAGGGCCTGGAGTCAGAAAGACCTGAGTTCGAATCCAGCCTCAGACATAAGCTATGTGATCTTAGGCAACTTGCTTTACCTCTCTCAGCCTCGGTTTCCTCATCAGTTAAATGGGAACAAAATTAGCACCTGCCTCCCAGAGTTGTGAAGATCAAATGAGAGGATATTGGCAAAGTGCGTGGAGCCTAGTGATGCCTCTTCTCTTCTCTCCCCTCCTCCCATCTATATAAAGAAAAATATAAGGGTGTCCAGGTGGCACAGTGAATAGAGCACCGGCCTCGGAGTCAGGAGGACCTGAGTTCAAATCCAGCCTCAGACACTTAACACAAAAACTAGCTGTGTGACCTTGGGCAAGTCACTTAACCCCAATTGCCCTCCAAAAAGGAGAGAGAGAGAGAGAGAGAGAGAGAGAGAGAGAGAGAGAGAGAGAGAGAGAGAGAGAAAGAGAGAATATTAAATGCTTACAACGTGCTGGATGTTATGCTAAGCAGAATGGGGCTAATGTTGGCCTAATTCCCAGTGAATCTCTGTCTCTGGCTTCTACATGGATTCGAAGTCCCCAGAGCCAAGAGCGTGACCCATGGGAATGGCATACTAAGGTCTCTTAGAAAGGTTAACAGGGATCCCCAAAGAACCGATCAGACCTAATCAGGACCAGGGCATTCTAGGGTCATCCCATTTCCTTTTGTTGACAGAGTTATTGTATTGGCAAATCAAAGGAATAGTAATACCTAGCTAGCAGTTTTCAAGGATTATGACATTTGGTCTGGGACAAGCCTGGGACATGGATGTTAATATTTATCCCCACTTTGCAGTTGTGAAAACTGAGGCAAATGGGTTAAATTTCTTAACGATTAAACTGAAGCAGATAGAGATTGGTCAGTGATTTCAATAAACTTTTATCAAGCACCTTCCATATGCCAGGAATTGTACTAAGCTCTGCAAGTACAAAGAAAGGCTAGACAATCCCTACTCTCAAGGAGCTCAGTCTAATGGGCATACAACATGCAAGCTACAGTGTACAAGCTATGTACAGGATAAATTGGAGAGAGTCAACAGAGAGGAAGCTCTAAAATTAAAGGGACCAGGGAAAGGCTTCCTGCAGAAGGTGGGATCTTAGCTGGGGCTTGAAGGAAGCCAGGAGACAGAGATGAAGAAGAAGGGCATTGAGCATGAGGGACAACCAGAGAAAATTCCCAGAGTCAAGAGATGGAGTGTCTGGAAACTGGTGTCACCAGATCTTAGAGAACCCTGGGGATAGGAATGGGGGCAGGGAAGGAAGAAAATGAGAAAGGAAAAAGAGGAAGGTAGAAGACGACTGAAAAGTAGGAGGAGGCAAGTTATGAAGGACTCAGAATGACAGAGGACTTTGTATTTGCTCCAGACTAGAGTTGATTGGGTTGGGGGTGGGGTGGGCTGGGGAGGGTCACATGATCAGACCTGCACTTCCTCACTTTAGTGGCTGAATGGAGGATGGACTGAAGTGAGGAGAGCCTGGAGGCAGGCAGACCCTTCAGCAATCATTGCAATAGTCCACGTGTGAGGGGATGAAGGTCTGCACCCCGGTGGGGCCAGTGTCAGAGGAGAGAAGGTGACATATTCAAGAGACTGAATAATTGACTGTAACTTATGAAGGATGCTCTTGCTTTTTTTCATAGAAAGTGAAAGCTAAGTGCCCCCGAATTTTTCTGCCCCCCAAATATGCCCTGGAGCTGCTGACCATCTACGCTTGGGAGACTGGAACTCAGAAATCCGAGAACTTCAACACTGACGAAGGCTTTGTGACCGTGATGGAGCTGCTCCGGGATTATGAGAACATATGCATCTATTGGACCACAAATTACAATTTTGAAAATGCCGTCGTTCGAGACTTTGTGAAACAGAAACTAAGGAAAAATAGGTGCCCAAAGCCCTTTTCCCTGCCTCTGCTATCTTGGGGAGCAGGGACATGAGAAGGAAGGGGAGAAGGGTGCTTCTTTTCTCATGGGGAAGGAGATTGGGGAACCATGTAGGGGATGAGTAAGTGAAGGCTTCTGTATAGTGAAAGGGGGAAATGGGGCTTACTGTCTTTGTGACCTTGGGTAAGTCACTTTGGGTTCCCTGGGCCTCAGTTTTCTCATCTATAAAATGAGGGGATTGGACTAGAATATCTCTGAGGTCCTTTCCAGACTAGGATCCCAGGATCCATGGTCCTGTCCTGAAAGTTCAGTGTGTCAGTGTCATCCCCCAAAATCTAAACCCATCCTAGGCTGCATTGAGACACAGGGTCTAAAACAAGGGAGGGGGCACTTCTGCTGCAGGCTTCCCTCATCCAGTCACATCTGGAGCACAGTTCCAAACATGACATTGTAGGCTCCATATAACAGTCTACATGAGAAGCAGGACACCTCACCCTTCCAAGAGTGCCCAACTGGACCTAAGATTTCCCTTTTTATTGAAATTTTTACTTCCCAGAGCAATGACAACTTTCCCTAAGCCCAGCCTCACTTCCTGCTGGCCAAATCTTTGGACCTGTGCCAGACAACCTAGGGCATTGTCCATTAAGGGGTGCAGAAGTCAGAGTGCTTGACCTGGAATCGGAAAGACCAAACACACACTAGCTGTGTGACCCTGAACAAATCAACTCAAATTTATCAGCCTCAGCAAGGACATGAGAAGGAAAGGGAGAAGTACCTCATACACACCCCACGCCCACACCCACACCCCACTCCCCAACAAACCCTGCTGCCTCTGGGCCCAGGGACATGGGCTTTGGAGAAGATGTGTACCACCTCCCATCATAGTACTAATGGCATCTGCTTCTCAGGGTTGTGATGAGGATCAAACAACATAATATTGGCAAAGAACTCAACCCACAGGAGACACTTGAATGCTTATTCATTTCCCCTTCCCTCCTCTTACCCCAAGAGGAAGCCTCTAAATGCCCACAGGTCAAAGAGGTTGTGGAGTGAATGCAGGCTTCCGAAAGGGGCTGAGGTTAGATGGGCTCTGAAGTCCCAAAGACTACGGCATGAGATGTAGGGGAGAACCCAACTGGCAAGCATCGTTAAGTGCACCCCTGGAGATGATGCTTGCAGTAAAGAGAGCTCATGTTGGAAGGGAACTCAGCAGCCAACTAAGGCAATCTTTACCCCCAAAAGAATCCCCTCTCTGACATTCCTAACAAAAGGTCATCCAGCTTTGGCTTAAAGAATTATATTAAGGGGAAATGTAGCAGTTTTCATTCAAGGAACCCCTTCCATGTTGGAAAAACTGAAATCTCTCCCTCTGTCTTTATGTCTCTGTCTCTGTCTCTGTTTGTCTCTGTCTCTCTCCTTTTTCATTTTTCTCATTCTCTCTCTTCTCTCATTTTCTCTCCTTTCCTTTCTTATCTTCTCTCCTCTCTTCTTTTCTTCCTCTCTCTCCCTCTTTCTCCCCACCTCTCTCTATGTCTTGCTGTCTCTATCTCTCTGTCTCTCTCTCTGTCTCTGTCTGTCTCTCTGTGTCTCTGTCTCTGTCTCTGTGTCTCTGTCTCTGTCTCTCTGTGTCTCTGTCTCTCTCTCTCTCTCTGTCTCTGTCTCTCTGTCTCTGTCTCTCTGTCTCTCTGTCTCTCTCTCTCTCTCTCTCTCTCTCTCTCTCTCTCTCTCTCTGTCTCTGTCTCTCTCTCTCCCCTTTCTTCTACTGTCTAGAGACAAGTGGAATAAGTTAGATTGTTCTTCCACATGACAGAGTGAACCTCCTCAGTTCCTTCAAACAATGCTCATAACCTGGCCTCCCCTCCTCTCTTCTCTTTAGATCATGCTGCAAATGAGGCCAAGAAAATGAGTAAGTGTCTGAGGCTAGATCTAAACTTTAGTCTTCCTGACTCCAGGCACAGTGCTCTTTCCAGCACACCAGTTTATTGTCTATGAAACAAGGATCCCACTGTATCTGCTTGGCCCCATGGGACAGAACTGGAAGCAGTTGGATAAACTTGCAAAACAGCAGGTTTAAGCTCAATGCAAAAGAAGCAACAGGGCTGGGTGATGAGGCAGAGCCCCATTCTGAACCTACCTTTATGTTCCAGACCCATTATCTTGGACCCAGCTGACCCTACCAACAACGTGGGAGAGGGAAAGAGGTGGGATGTGCTGGCCAAGGAGGCTGCCCACTGCCTGAAACAGGACTGCTGCTATGATAGGAATGATGAAGAAATCCAAAGCTGGGATGTCCAGGTACAGGCCACCCTGCCCATGGTTGGACCTCCTCACCCCCACAATCCCATACCCTATCCCCTTGAACATTCCCAAGTGTCCTGGAACCCTCCTAAGGAAGAATCTGAACAGAATCAGTGATTGGATCACCTCCTGGCCCCAAATGGGCAGCCTGGAGTAGGGTTAGTATCTGCCAGATAAATCAGGGACAGAATTTGAACTTGGGTCCTCTGAATCCAGAGCCAGAGTTCTTTCCACTGTATTGTGCTGACTCTCCAACAATAAACCCGTTAATGGCCCCTGGCCTGGCTCCCCCTCAGGATGGAGAGTCAGCTAGGATCCTAGGATTATTGGACATTACTGGACATCAGGAATGGAGGACAGTCCCATAGGTAGGAATTCCAACATCTGGGTCAAATCCAGTGGAAGGGACTGGGTCGATTTTGCTGCTAATCTTCAGCTTCCACTTGGGTTGGTAGAGGCCCAGAGGTGGGGATAGGCCAGCTACCCTCTTTGGGAATAGACGCTCCTGTGTGGCTGTGTGAAAAGTCCAAGGAGATACCCATGATAGCATCAGGACCTTGGGATGGATGGGGAGGGATGTGTGTAGCGATAGCCTGGGACTGGGTGAAGGGAAGGGATTATATCAAGAGATGTTCGTGCCCCCCAAAATGTCAGCACTCTGGGGAAATGTACTAGTGACTCGGCCCTTTATGTCTAAGGGAAACTAAGAGATTACCTAAGAAGTTTTTGAGAGGCAATATGGTGGAATACAACAAAGAGGAACAGAGTTCGACTCCTGCCCCTACCATGTCCTACCTTAATCAGCCCCCAATCTTCTCTGAATCTTCAATCTGAAACAATGCCTGCAGTACCTGCCTCCTGGGTCTGATGTGAGCCTCTAGGAAGACTGGGTGTGTAAAATACATTGTAAACATCTGGGCATTCTCTATAGACATCAGGTATCTGTATCTCCTAGCCCGAAATCGAAGCCTAAAGACTGGTTAGAGCTTAACCATGGCAAAGGCAAGATTCAGACTCCATTCCTCTGGATCTTCTCATTCCAGTCCCAGAGATCTTCCCATCCCCACTGCTGTAAATAGAAACACACTTGTCTAAGTACCAAACATTCTGAAAACATAAGGCATTGTTAGACAGCTGCTCAGTGGCCCAATGGATAGAGCATTGGATTTGGACTCAAGGAGACCCAAATTAAGATCCAGCCTCAGACGCTTGCTAGCTGTGTGATCCCAGACAAAGTCAATTAACCACTGTCTGCCCCAATTTCCTCAACTGCAAAGTGGATTTAACAATAACATCTATTTTTGTTTTGAGGATCAAATGAGATATTTATAAAGGCTCAACTGAGTGCTTAGCACATAGAAGGTGCTATATAAATGCTAGCTATTGCTGTTGCTGTTGTTAGATCTATAACCAGTGGTTGTTACTATAAGGCTGTCATTATTGTGTTTGATTTGGTGAACCACCAAATGCCCCTGTTCCCATCCCTAGGAGCACAGGGTGGTGGTGTTTTCTCGAGCAGTGGATGTCTCCTCACCAAGAGTCATTGATTGATGTCCTTTTGATATGGTTTAGGAGGTCTTTTCCTTTTAGGAGTTCCATCACCCCATCACATTTTTTGCCCTCCTTTCCAGGGAGCCAGAAATATTCAGGTGATCCTGAGACAGTCTGGCTGGGAAGACTGGACACTCTGGGTGAATCCCTATGACCCAAGTTGGAAGATGAAAGAGAAAATCAAACAGGACAGAGATCTCAC
This sequence comes from Gymnobelideus leadbeateri, assembly GCA_011680675.1. Lineage (NCBI taxonomy): Eukaryota > Metazoa > Chordata > Mammalia > Diprotodontia > Petauridae > Gymnobelideus > Gymnobelideus leadbeateri. The sequence goes on from WOXC01001551.1 coordinate 43,038, forward strand.
AGGTCAGCTACGTCTGTCCTTCCAGGATCCAAGTGGTGAAAGGCAGCTCCTCAGAGGGAGTGACACATTAGCCCAGTATGGAATCTTCTACCGAATTGTAATCTACCTACTGGAAACCTTCAGCCCTGAGATCCAGATCTTTGTTAAGGGTCCTGGCAACCACACCAAGGTTTTTGCTGCTGACCCTTCCAACTACATCCAGGACTTGAAGGAGAAAATTGAAGAGGCAAGAGGGCTTCCAGTGGAGTCCCAGCTCCTAGAGTTCCAAGGTCGAAGACTTTATGATTACAAGAGCCTCAGAGATTATGGGATCCAGGACAGTGACACCATCATCGTGAGGAAGTGGTGACCTCCAAAGAACTGAGAGAAATTATTATTTCTCTCATATTAATAATCAATTATCAAATCAGCACCATGATTTTTTACCTTCTTATTTCCTCATTCAGAAACAAGAAACCTATAGGTTGTTCAGTTACTGTTGTAAGTTGTTGATGAATGAGATGGCCCAAATCCCCATCCCCAGGTACCGGCTTTTCAATCTTGTCGGGGAGACTCCACCCAACTAGAAAACCTTAAAAAGAATTTAATCTAAGGTGAATTTCAGCCCATTGTGTTCCAATCAAGCATGCTCTGGTTGGAGGCTGGGGTAGATTCTTTGTCTGGATTGCCCAAGGCTGGGGGTGGGCTGGGAGCAAGAGTGATCAAAGTCTTGTTCCCCCATCCCCTCCTTAGAACAGGTATATCTCTTATTAATTGTTAACCAATCACAGTGGTTGTTGCCTGCCAGGAACATCACTTTTCCAAGCACATATAAGCATTGAGAGGACTATACGAGTGGTCTTCGACTTCAAGAGTGCCACTGACCCCTTTTATTAATTATCCGAGAGCAAAAATTAATAAAATGATCAATCACCCAGAAGGTATGTCTCTCAAGCTTTTCATACATCACAGAACACTGACTTCTCTGAGATACACTTCAGGACAAGAAGAAGACCTGGGCAACTCCAATGAATCCCAGAGATGGCTATAGAAGAGGAAGCAAGTCATTGTCTCCCTATTATTCTAATAATAACTATTCTTACATTTTAACTATTATCAATAACCTTTATTGTAATAGTTATTAATAAGTTAATAATATTATTGTTCTGATAATAACAGTAAAAAACTTTATTCAATTGTGGAAATTGGGAGAAAGCCTTATTGTACTGTTTGAACCTATCCCTGTGAATCTGGGAAGCTGGACCACTTCTACCTGCTGCTTAGAGAGACCCTTAACTAAGGACCTAGGCTGTGCTGATCAGAAGCCCAACCAGATCCAAAGATCAATGCAAGGAATTTTCTCACAGTTATATATCTCAAGCAACCCCATATTGTTATGGGTTATTATTATAAGCCTTATCTGAAAACTAGACCTGCTCTGGGTAATCGGTTATTGTTTCTATGTTCCTTTGATTGAATACACATATTTGGGGCAATGGGACACCTCTTTTCTGATTTCAGGGAATTGTACTTGTTCTCTCTCCCCCTCACAACTTGGAAAATCCTTAATCATTCCTCCAATTAAAAATCAGAATAACTAATTTTACATCCTGGTTAATTGTTTTCTTTTAATTAATTGTTCTTATTTGACTAATTGTTTTTAATGCATAAAAATCTCTCCCCCTGTCTTTGGGGTCCCCGGCCAAAGCTGAGGAAGGTTACTGGTCCTGATTTGTTGTGCAATTGGCATGTATTGCTTAATAAATCAATATGCTCAGAAATTGAAACCTTTGTTTTCTCAATCATTTTATCTTTCACCCTCCACACAGATAGATAGATAAACAGACATACAAAAATAGCTAGATGATAGATAAAAAGACAAATAGAGAGGCAGACAAGATACAATCAGACAAATGGACAGAGTGTTGGATAGATTATAGGCAGACCAGATAGAGCATTTATTAAACATTTATTATATTCCAGGCACTGCTTTATGCCCTGAGAATACAAATGCAAGCAAAAAGAAAGACAATCCCTGCCCTCAAGGAGCTTACATTCTAATAGGTGAAGACAACACATAAAAGCAAAAGGAGTAGAGATAGGAAGGTACCCACAAAGGGACAAAGCCAGGAGATCAGTAAAGGAGTGAGTATGGCTGGCCTGGGCACTTCCTCAAAATGGAGGTTCTGAGAAGAATTCACCAAAGAAAGAAGTCAACAGGGTGGAGAGATGGAAGGGTCATCAAGAGGTCATCAAGGCCAGCTCCTCATTTTACAGATGAGAAAACTGAGGCCCAAAGAGGGGAAATCATTTACCTAGGGTTACACAGGTAATTAATGTCTCCTACAAGTTCTGAACCCCTGACCCTTGACTCCAAGTCAGTGCAAAATAACACTTCTTCGAAAATTAGTCATAAATTAATAACACTGGAAGAGAGAAGGGATGAGCTAGAGAGAGGAAGAAAGTATTACCATATTCTGAGATGGGCATGAGAAGGATTGAACAACAGAGAGAGAAAGCGAGAGAGACAGAAAGAGAGAGAGAGAGAGAGAGAGAGAGAGAGAGAGAGAGAGAGAGAGAGAGAGAGAAATAAAAATAATCTTATGAAATCTGGGATTGAGCAGGATAACCTGAGAGAAGGGAAGTTAGATGGGGAAGATTAGCTTCAAATTAATGTAAGCAAAACAAAGACCAAATATAGACTTTTAAAAAGGTGAGAGTTTATGGGATGTGTGTGCAAGGAGGTGGACAGTGTGAAAACTTCAGGGTTCACAGGACTTCCAGGTAAGGTCAGAGAAGTAGCCTAGGACAAGCTTCCACTGACTACTGCTTCCCCTTTTGGGGGAGCCTTAAGAAGATTCACATGATGTACTCCTTAAAGCAGTAAATTCCTCACTGAAAGAACTCAGAAACAGAGTGTGCAGAGGAAGGTGTTTATTTGAGTGTGGTGCTCACTAGGAACACACCCACACCCAGACAGAAGCAGGAATGAGGGTCTACAAGTTCTGTCCTTCCTGGAAGACTTAGGGTTAGTTAAATTTCTCAAATTCCTTTCTCTCTCTCTCTCTCTCTCTCTCTCTCTCTCTCTCTCTCTCTCTCTCTCTCTCTCCCCCTTCCTCCCTCCCTCCCTATATATATTATATATAGTCAGATTCCTCAAAGGTTAGTCAAATTCCTCATACTCCTCACTTTATTTACCTCTATGTATTCTACATTCCCTTAATATATGCAGATTATATGTAGATTACAGGGGCCTGGTAGTGAGGACACTTGAGACCTGACTGGAACCTGACTTCATCTAAGGTCAGAGCTGTGTGCCACACCCCCACCTTTCTAGTTCCCTCTGGCCATTGACATAGTTCCAGGAAGACCTGGGTTTTAGTAAAGTAAGATAAGCAAGAGCTTCCCCACAGGTATTGATTATCTTCCAACAACTTTTGTGGGAGCAAAACAAAGTAGGTACACTTACATAGTGTAGTTAATGGAAGAATAAGTACCCCTGAGAGTTACATATAGCAATTGGAAAATTGGGTTAAATTCCTCAATGAAAAGAAAAAGAGACAAAGAATGGATTTAAAAAACAATTTGCTGCATACAGGAAAAGATTTTAAATTTACAGATACACACAGAATGAAAATGAAAGAATAAAACAAAATCTTTCATGTTTTATGTGATTCCAAAAAACTAGGAGTTGTAATCATTATTTCTGATAAGATAATAATTAAAAGGTATAAAATCAAGAGAGATAAAAAAGAAAACAGCATGATGATTAAAGGAACAATAGACAATGAATAATATAACAATAATTAATTCATATGCACCTGGAGTTTAGGAACCTGTCTTTCAAATCTATTGATAGCTGTCATTTAATATAAGTGGTTTCTTTGTAAGCCTTCGTATTTCATTTTATATATTGAACAACACTCTTCTGAGAAGAGGTCCACAGACATCGCCAGACTGCCCAAGGGATTGGCAGAACCCCTGTTTAGAGAGAGATCTTTTGATGTGATGTACTCCTTGAAGAAAGATTGCATAATTCATGCACATGTTTCTATTTAGAGAACAATAGAATATATTTTGGCAACCACTTGATGCTAACCACTTGATATTTCTAATGTATCCCTTCAGGTAAAGTGGGGCTACTTGAAAACAAGGGTCATTTTGTTTGTTTTTGACTTTTTCTATTCCTAGTGTCCATAATATTACAGACTCTTAATAAATGTATAGGGGCAGCTAGGTGGCACAGTGGATAGAGTACTTAGTCTAAAGTCAGAAAGACCAAGTTAAAATCTAGCCTCAGACACTTTCTAGCTATGTGACCTTGAGAAAATCACCTATTCTTGTTTGCCTCAGTTTCCTGATCTGTAAAATGAGCTGGAGAAAGAAATGGCAAATCATTTTCTTGCCAAGAAAAACCCACAAAGAATCAGTTTCAACTGAAACAACTGAACAAAAACAATCTGTTAAATTGAATCTTTATTCAGTCCTTGGGATGACAGCCAGAGACCATGGTCCTTGAGCCATAGAAGCAATATTGGGGAAGTAAACTTTGAGTCTCCAAACATTTCTAGAACTAGAAAGGATGTCAAAGACTACTAGTCCAAATTTCTCCTTTTATAGATGAGGAAACTGAGGTCCAGGGAGGTGTGGTGACCTGCCTGAGGTCACACAGGTAGTAAGTGGCAGAATTGGGATTCAAACTCAGGGCCTCTGTGGTCATGAAAAGAAAATGGAATCTAGATGAGAAACAAAACCCGTCGAGAACCTGATCTATTGGCGGAGTCCAATTGAAGAAATGTTTTCAAAGCTTTCAACCCAAAGTCACCCTCCATCTTGTTTCAGTCCCCACCGTTTTGTGCTCCCTTCTTCACAAATGTAAAGTCCAGGTCCCAGGCATATTTCTGGGAAACTGCCCAAGGTATGGTCACCCATCTTATTCTGGGAAATTGAAACTTAACTATATTCCATGTAAGGTCCTAAACTGAGTGTTAACCAATTGCATTCCTCTGCTTTTTTAACTTCTTGCTTGTGTATGGATCTGATCATTATTTTGTGATTTTTGTCTTTAAGTACTCTGGCTCTGCCCCTGCTCCAGGCTGTCTGATTTGTCTGATTTGAGTCTACACTCTGGACAACCGGGACCTCAATAGACCCACATTAAATTTATATTAAATTATGTCCAGGTCTTGGATTGTTGATTTTCTACACAACATCATTAACTTTCCAAGGCTACATAAATGGGGGTTGGCTTCATTCTAATTTTTTCATCCTGACTCAGTGCCATGACTCATGAATCCTCAGGGCCAGAAGTCATGGGCCCCAATGGCAGAAAACTGGTAAGAGTTGCCTTTCATGTGATTTTAGTTTCCAAACATCAGTCAGTTAGCAAACATTGATTAGGAGTTTTCTATATGCCAGGCACTGGCCCAAATGCTAAGAGCACCAAGAAAGGTTCAAAGTCTCTTCCTCCAATGTAGAGATGTGTGTACAAAATTATTCTGTACATATGTAGGGTTGGGTGGCAGAATCCCTTGAGGTAATCAAGCTTACTTTGTTATTAAGTTATATTTTATAACTTTGTTATAGATATCTATATATATAATAATTTTGTTATTAAGTTATGTTTTGGTCGTGGCACATAGAAGGTGCATGAGAAATGTGTGTGGATTGGTTGATTGATTCAATATCAACTTAAAAGTAAGTCACCAGTGGAGTTTTCTCAGGTCCTTGACTTCGTGTGGTTTAAGCTTTTCTTTGTTTTTAATGTTGGATAAAGGTTTACATGGCATGCTGGTCAGATGTGTGGATAATACAAAGCTAGGAGAAATAACTATCTCATCATATGCCAAAAGTAGGATTTTCTGAGTCCTTGACAAGTTAGAGTATTGATCTGAATCTGAGACGAGTTTGATAAAGAATAAATTCAGAGTCTTGCATTTGGGTTAAAAATACTTTAAGATCACAAGCACAAGATGGACAGGGCATGGCTAAACAATGATTCCTCTGAAGATCCCATGGTCTCAGGGAACCCCACAGCTGATATTAGGCACCAGCGTAATGTAGCAGATAGAAAACAAAGATGGTGGTTGAAGCAACCTTAAGCTGAGAGAGCATGCAGGAATAAGGAAGAGATGCTCCTCCTGTTGGACTCTGCTCTGCCCTGCCCAGACCATCCCTCGAATACTGAATTCAGAGCTGAGAGTGCCATGACCTCAGCTGCGGTATCTGATGATGGACTTAATGGGTGCCTAATGCTTTTTCTGAATTGCTCTTCCAATAGAACTGACTCCAAGAGGACCTAATTACATTTAGTGATCATGGGGTCATCAATTTAGCCCTGGCTATATAATGCAATTCCATTTAACAAATAAGGTGACTGAGGCCCTGGTAGTAGTGACTCACCCAGGGTCATAAAGGTAGTAAGTGAATGAGATGTGATTCCAACCCAGGTCCCCTGACTCAAATCCAAAGTTCTTGCTACTACTGTAATATGTCTTGGGAGAAAATTAACAACTAAGGGAGAAAAGTATAGGGAATCCCTTCATCAGAAAGGGAGGGATAGTTTGGAGGAGAGAAGACCTTATTGGTAATTGGTAGGGACAGCCATGAATGGGGGTGTGCTTCTCTGCCTTCCTCACCCCACCTATCTGATCCCAGGCCATCCAGGTCCCATGAGTCTGCTGACAAAAGGGTCCCTTTCCCCAAACCTCCCTACAGATGGACACGAGACATCCCATCCCCCCCCAAAAGAAGAGAAACTATAATTCCCTTTTCATGTCACCCTTAGTCCTACTCCCTGCTTCCACATGGTGGCGGGTCAGGCCCATCAAGGCTTTCTAACCTGCACAATGGACATGTATACTCATTCTGCCTGGATGAGCTGGAAGTCACCAGCTCCTTCTGGTAAGTTGCAGGACCATCCAGACTGACTGTCTATACCACTACTTTGTCCTACAATCCTTACCACCTGCCCTGCCATCCCTGGGCACTATCAACTTATTATAAACATGCTCAGTCTAGGAGTAAATAATACTTGTTGAAGAGCCAGGAAGGTTTTCATTATCTTTATGGTATGTTTATTCTGTCCTGAATGAATGGTTAGCCTCCTGAAAAGACCACAAGGAATCCTGCTTCCATTCAAATTTCCCACCTTGTTCCTCCCTTCAGAGCTGGGATTTGTCCCAGCTCTTCTTTCTGGGTTACAATTTTTGTGACCTTCCCATTGAGCATTCATGTTGATGAAAAGTTGGTGACCATCCCTTGACCCCAGCTGGTCTGAGCCAGCTTAGCTCAGGCAGCTTCCAAGGGTAAACTTACAGATTTCTCCCAGTCATATGATTGGATAGGGTGCTTCCCCACCTTCCTACCTTACCCTGATTTATGCCTCCCTGCATGTCCTATGCAGGATCTGTTTTTGAAACATTTTGAAAGATCCTATGGAGCAATGTGAAAACCAAACTGTCAGCATTTCTCACAAACTCATCTGCCAATGCATGCAGTAGGCTCGAGGGTCTTAGTATCTACCCTCTCTCTGTACCTTGAGGACCTCGGGGCCCTTCCGTTCACCCTGAAGCTAACCTGATACATGCATTCGGTCAGTGTCAGCTCCTGGAGAGCAAAGGCTACCATGATTTTTTTTTCTTTTTGAATCCTAAGTCATCCAGTGCTTGGTACATAGAAACACTTAAGTGGTTTTTTTTTCTCATTCACTTCACTCATTCATATAAGTGCCAAGAGACACGACCAAGGTCAAGTCCCAAAGTCATGGTCCCTATCTATAGTTTGGGGTCCAATTGAGAAGGAGTTAAGTCCTTTATGCAGACTGTGTGCTGGGAGAGGCAATGTTGAGATTATGAAACAGGGCTACATTAGGAAAAGCCAGAACAGTTTCGGTTTCCCAGCAGACAGGAAACTGAAAGTACCTATTCTGAAAACAGTCTGATGGGGGAGGGGAAGGAAGGCAGGCAGAAAAGGCCGAGCCTCCCGGAGAATGTAAAGTCAGGTACGAAGAGGACTGTGTGAGCATTCCACTGAGTTTCTCGCCCAATCTAGCAGTGATGGAAACCCTCAAGCACTTGTATGCCACCCCTGCTGAGAAGCTCGATATCTTTGTGACTTATGAGCTCCAGACAGATAAAAAGTGGAAAGGTGACATCAAAAATATCTTTGAAAGGATTGCAGGATTCCTTCAAGAGCAATACTTCCAGGATTGTACTAGGAGAGACAAACAGTTGGTCAAGGTGATAAAAGTGCTGAAGGTAAGAACAAATTGCATTCTCCCTAATACAGGAAGCCAACCTCACTTAGGAATAGGAGGAAGGGTGATACCATGACAGAAAGAACATTGGCTCTGAGGTCACAGGCCCTGGGCTCAAATCTCACCTCTGATGCTTACCTGTGTGATTTTGGACAAGTCAATTAGTCTCATGGACCTCTGTTTCTTCCTCTCTAAAATTAGAAGTTTAGTCCCTCCCAGCTCTGTATTTATGATCCTAAGTCACCTAGACTTTTCAAAGAGCATGAGAAACAGTGATGGCCAGGGAGTAAGCAGAAAGAAGGAAAGTATTTGAGATTCACCTTGGGTGGGAGGAAAGAGGTATGAGGAGCTAGGATCACCAGCAACTTACTGCACAGGCAGATATTACCCTGACCCCTCAGGCCAGCCACTAACTGTTCCAATAGGACATGTCCACTATGGCCAGCTCCACCCATATTCCTTCTGTCTTCTAGCCACTCTTCCTGATTCTAAGTAAAAAGGGGGGCTCTCCCCAGGAGCTACTCTGAGTCCACTTTCTGATTCTTCTTAATCAAATGGCACAGAGACACTTGATAAATGAAGGCCAGACTCCCTGATTCAGTCTCTTCCCCTGACCAGCAACCCAGTTTCCTCTATGGAAAGATGCAAACAGCTCTCTGAAAAGTTTGAGCCAGACTATCTGAATAGTTATAGAGCAAGTTAAGCTTTCTCAATCCTCTGGCACCAACTCCTCTGTCTCTTTGGCAAAAATCCTAACTCTCATGTCCTCAGTTCTCAGCTTTTACTGGGCTTTCTTCCACACATTTCTCTTAGGACTGTACTATGCCTTTGTACTTCTCTTCTGTTGACTATATTTACTTCTATCTTTTGTGCGTGGTTTTTAAAAAGCTAAGTTAATTAGTGAGCTTCCTTTGCATTCGACTTTCTGACAACTTTTTAGATAACTAATCAGAACTCATTTTGAGAGTCCTCAATGAAGAAAGACCCAAACAGCAATTTCTTGGATAAATTTCCAGTCCCTTCTCACTCCCATCTTCCTCCCTCCTCAAGTGCCAAATGTCAAAGCCTCCCAAATCAGAAGGTCTAGGAATTTCTGACTTTACTTAATTGCAGGAGCTCAAGGGGTAGGCAGATTGTAGGGTCTGACTTTCTCTGGTTTTTTAATCTCTGGAATAGGTATTACATTGAATAAGGCACTGTGCCTAGAGTCAGGAAGATCTGAGTTCAAATATAACCTCAGACACATACTAGATGTGAGACCCTGGGCAAGTCACTTCACCTCTGTCTTCCTCAACTTCCTCAATTGTAAAATAGAGACAATAATAGCCAATAATATTGCCAGTGCCACATTCATAGCACCAATGGTGACTATGAATATGCTGGCAGTGAATTGCAAAATATAACAGACTCTCCATATAGAAAACAGAAGCAAAATATTTAGACACCAGAAAGCTAAATTCCAAAACCAGAAAATCTAATTCATCATAGCAACAAAGAAATCTATATACAATAACACTGTAAAGAGCAACACCATCCCCCTTCTCACAAACAAACACGCACAATTCTAGCTGTCTCCTTGCCTGCATCCTCCCCCCGCAATACTAACTGCTCTGCTTCTCCCTTTAGCAAACTCCTCCCACCACAGGCTCCATGTGATTACATTGATTAAGATGCAGGTAAGATCTCCAAATTCCCATTACAATTACACCTGCCTCCCAAGATTGTTGTGAGAATCAATGGAGATGATGCTTGTAAAGTTCTCCACACAGTGTCTGACACACAGTAGGAACTTAATAAATGCTTGTTCTCTTTCTCTCTTCCCCTTTGGAACCATGAGGACAGAGACTGTCCAATAGATACTTTCCATAATAGAGACCAAGGGGCCTTTTTGAGTCTGTGATACAATGGAAAAAGTGAGAGATTTAAAGTCAGACAATAAAGGCCCAAATCCTGGCTCTGACATTTGCTACCTGTGTGACCTTGGACAAGCTCTGTCTCCTCTTTGGGTCTTAGTTTCTTCATTCCTAAAATGATGGTGTTGGACTCCATGACTTGCAATATCCCTTTGAGTTCTGAATCTCAGATGCTGTGATTCATAAATGCTCCAACTTAGAGGTCTTAGAGGATTTCACTTTGGTAACAAAAGGAACTTGATATCAGTCCCACCAGGGATGATAATGAACCTGGTCTGTCTTTGTCAGGGAGGCTCCTTTTCCAACCGTGTAGACCTAAAACACACTTCTGGTGTTGAGGTGCTCCTTTTCCTGAGTTCTTTCTCCAGCTACAAAGACCAATACAAACTCAGAGATCTCATCACTGAATTCATGATGGGGAAACTCAAGAAGTGCCAAAAAAGCATAGCTTATGACATTACCAACATCTCAAAACGAAAGTCCTCAAATAAGTCTGTGCCACACGAACCCCGGAACTTCAATGTCCAGTCAAGGAGGTGGAAGAAACCGATCTATGTGGATGTGCTACCAGTCCCCAATACTCTAGGTAAGAACAGACAAACGCCTACATGAGAGGACAGTCTTTTTAGAACAACGGTTCTTAACCTGAGGTCCACAAAGGGACTAGACAGTTTTCACAGGGGATGGGGAGGGAGGGATTGAGTTCCACACAAAATTACATCTTTCAATATAAGACAAATTTCAATTTGTCTTTCAATGTAAGACAAATCAAGTCAACAAATATTTTGGGCACTGAATGCCCAGTACTATGCTGAACCCTGGGGATGCAACATATGGCAAAGCCCAGTCCCTGCTCTCAAAGAGCTCACATTCTAATGGGGGAGACAATATACCAACAAGTATGTACAAATAAGATAAAAATAGACTAAATTGACAGTAATAGCAGAAGGAAGGCATTAGCTTTTAAACTGGGACAGGCTTCTTTCCGAAGCTTAGATTTCAGCTAACATTTTTTTAAAGCAATTGGGGTTAAGTAACTTACTCAAGGTTACACAGCTAGTCATTATTTATGTGTGGGTGCTCATTTTCTGAGGCCGGATTCGATCCCGGGTCATCCCAACTCCGAGGCCTGCGCTCTTACTCACTGCGCCACCTAGCCACCCCTCAGCTAACATTTAAAGGAAGCCAGGGAAACTGAGAAGAGGTGACAAGAAGAGAGAGTTCCAAGTATGAGAACAGCCAGTGAAAATAACCAGAGCTGGGAGATGGAATGTCTTATGTGAGGAATAGCCAGGAGTCACTAGAACAATAGTCACTAGAACAAAGGATTCATGGAAGGAAAGAAGGTACAAGACTAGCAGTAGAAAAGGCCTGGGCTCTGAAGACTTTAAAAGCCAGGGGACTTTAGAATTTTATCTTAGAGGTAATAGGAAGTTTCTGGAGTTTATTGAATTCAGAGCTCAACACGGTAATCCTATGTATTTTATTCTATGCATTTAAAAAACTATATTCTGAGAAGAGATCCATAGTCTTCTCCAGACTGCTAAAGGGATCCGTGACATGCAAAAAAAAAAAAAAGTTTGAGAATTACTGTGTAAGTGTAATTGTCTGAGATGCAGTTCCTTCTGGAAAGCATATAGAAGGTGATTTGGTAAACAAAGGTGGAGAGAGAGACATCCATTGAAACTTATTTTGTAAATTCATCTCTATCTTCTTTCTTGGTCTTTTTATCTCCTTGCTCTGATACTGCTGAGAGTTTCTATTTTTTAGGGAGAAGGAACCTGAGGTAACTCTGGTGGGTTGAACCATGGCCAATTAATTGTTCGTGAGTTCCAAGGTCCAATCCAATCCAATAAACAAATATTATGCACCTACTATAAGCTTGGTGCTAAAGACAGACATTAAGACAAAATGAAAAAGTGTCCCTGCCCCCAATGAGCTTATGTTTTCCTTTGAAGGATGTAGCATCTAAACAGATAAGCATGCATGGGACAATTAAGGAGCAGGGAGAGAGCAGTAGCAATTTGGTGCTTACCGCAAGTGCCTGAAACCTGGTCTCAATAAATCTTTTTTGCCTGACTGACCACTATGGGGATCAGGAAAAAAGTATTCCATGGAAGCTACCAAGTGAGTTGAGTTTGAAAGAAGACTTGTAAGAGGTAGAGGTGAGAAGGGATGAGAGACAGCTCGGTGTAAAAGCAGAGATGGAAGCTGGAGTGTTCAGTGTGAGGAGCAATAAGACTGTCAATTTAGCTAGAACATCTCTTGTGGTGTAGTGGATAGTGAATGAAGAGATAAAAGAAGATGGCCCTAATCCTCGATTTGGTGGAGGTGAGAGATGCACAGGTCTTGCACATTACACATTGCACATATTTTGGGACTTTCTCAATGTATCAGTCAGTTATTCTGATTTTTTTCTTCTCTAAAAAAATACATGCACTATTTGTCATATGGGATGACTCTCAGGGAAGGGAAGATGCATGGGATACCCTCGTGATGTAAGAAACAGAAAACATCAATTAAAAATTACATTAAACTTTAAATAATGATAATATAACAAATTAATAAAAATAAGACTAATAAAGCTGACAAGATAGATTGGAACCAGGTTGTAAAGGGTTATCAATGTCAAATTGAGGCATTTTATCCTAGAGACAATAGGGAGCCACTGAGTATTCATGAGCAAAGGAGTGATAAAGCCAGATTTTGCTTTAAGACCGTTTTTATATCAAGACACTGTCTCTCCCACTGTCAGGGGAAGAAAATCCACTTTTGAGGCAAGAGAATTACCCAGGTCTGGATCTGAGACTTACTGTACAGCAAAAGGTCTATGAAAAACTAATAGAGAACAGAAGTGGCCTTGGAGAGTTCACTCCATCCTTCAGTGAAATGCATCGTCCTACCAAGCTGAAGAGCCTTCTTCGGCTAGTGAAGTACTGGTACCGAGAGGTAAGACAGTCGGGGCATCTAGAAGTTTCACTATGGCTCCAAGGGGTCAGGGGGGGACACAACCTGGAAAGACCAGTGTGACCAAGGGAAAGGGCAGTGTGCTTGTGACAAAGAGAAGGATGTGATTATACAGATGCCTTTGGAAGCCTTACAACATCCCTCTGACAAGAGCATTGGGTGTTTTCCCCCAGGTTTGAATCCTGGCTTTCCCATTTATGACATGGGAGACACTGGACAAACCTCTTCATTTCTCCAAATTACTGGTTCTTCATTTCTTTTTTTTTTTTTTTGGAGGGCAATTGGGGTTAAGTAACTTGCCCAAGGTCACACAGCTAGATTTTTGTTTTGTGTGTGTTAAATGTCTGAGGCCGGATCTGAACTCAGGTCCTTCTGACTCCAGTGCTGACACTCTACGCACTGCGCCACCTCGCCACCCCTGGTTCTTCATTTCTAAAATGATAGGGTCAAACCAGAGAATCTCCAAAGTCCCTTCCAACCATAAATCATATGGTCTTGTGACATGTCCACACCACTAGGTCACATTGTTAAATCAATTAACAAAAAACCTGGTAGGTGCTGTCCTGGATGCTGGAAAGATAACGAATAAAAAATAAAATAGTCTGTGACCTCAAGAAGCTTGCATTCTGTCAGAGGAGACAATATATACATATTCAAATGTATGTCCAAAATAATAAGGTATGTTTGCTATTAAGTAGAAATAAAGTAAATTTAAGGGAGGGGTTCTTAAACTAGGGGTCTAGGGATAGATTTGTAGTGGTCTGTGAGCTTGGACACAGAAAATAATTTTATAATTGTATTTCAATACAAATAGTTTCCTTTGCAATTGTATGTATTTTATTTTATGCATTGAAAAACTCCATAGGCTTGATTGGGCTCCCAAAGGGGTCCAGGACACAAAAAATGGCAAAGAATCCCTGGTATAAACAATGAATAAGTATTTAAACAGAAGAGCTGCGTCCACACTGAAGATACAAAGTGAGAGTCCTTGGCTTCAAAGAGACTGCTGGGTGGCATAACAGATAAAGTGCTAGACCTGAATTCAGATTTAGCCTCAGATATTTCTGGACAGGACAATGTGAGTTCCAGGCACTTTCTGTCCCACGGAATTCAGGAACTGCCTTGGGGCCTCTTGGAGATAAGGAAATGCTGAGGGCTGCAGTCCAGTTGCTTGCTCACCAGGATGTCTTCCAGGAGACCACTTGCTTGTTGAGACGTGCCTGGTTGGTCCCCCCTCCATTGGTTCACTCTCCCCATGCACAGGGAGAACACACTTGAATCATGCTCACTTTTAGGCTTTTACGAGCTAGTTTTCTTCCCTGTGCATGCATGCCATATTGGAATAAACTGCAAGTCTATGCTCTCTCTCCTCTCTGGTCTCTTTAGTCCCTCCTGAGAACACAACCTAAGGCTGGCCCTTAGGTTAGTAAGGTTAGCAGCTGCTTACACATTTCCTAGCTCTGTGGCCCTGGGTAAGTAATTTAACTTCTCCTGGCCCCAGTGTCCTCACTTGTAAAACAAGGATAATTCTAGCACCTGGCATTCTCCTAGAGTCATTGTGAGAATGAGGTCTGTGTAAAAGGTTTTATAAATCTGAAAGGACATTTTGAGGAGAGGACATACACATGGGTAGATAGATCTATGCAAGATACATAGAGTAGATACAACGTAGCTTTAGAGAGGAAGGCTCTAGGAGCTGGGGTAAGTGGGAGGGGGAGAAAAGGAGAGGTCTCTTGCAGAAGGTGGCTTTGGAGGTCTAAATTTTGAAGAGATCCTGAAAGGCAGAGGTGAAAAGGAAGCATGTACCAGTCATGGGGAACAACCAATAGAGAGACAGCAAATGGAGCATTGTGTTTGGGGGCAGCAAGAAGGGTCAGGTTGGCCGGATCCTAGTGTTCATGAAATGAAGTAAAAAGTCTGGAAATGTAGAGGAGTCCAGTTGTGAAGGACTAGGTCTATAAATGCCAGATAAAGGAATTTGTACTTCATCCTAGCAGCACTAAAGGGTCCCCAAAGTTTATTGAGCAAGAGTATATAACATGGTCAGTCCTGTGTTTTAGCAGGGAAAATCACCTTGCTTGTTGAGTGGAGAATGGATTAGAGTGGTGGAGGAGGTTTGAGGCAGGGAGACCAATTAAAAGGCTATTTCTATAATCCGGATATGAGGTGATGGGGTCCTGGTTTAGGGCAGTGGCTATTCGAGTGGAAAGGATGGTGTATAGGTAAGAGGTGTTTCAGATAGAAACCATGAGATGTGCTTGGATTGGTAGGTCAAATGAAATCGAACAGTTGAGGATAATGCAAAAGTTGCAAACCTAGGTAATTAAGGGGGTGGTGATGTCCTTGAAAATTAAAAGGAGCAGGAAGAAATGGAAAGGCTTCATGTAGAAGTTGGGTGTTTGTGCTGAGTTTATGAAGAAAACTAGGGATTTTAAGAGACTTGAGTGAGATGGAAGACCATTCCAGGCATGGGGAACATTCTGTATGAAAGCACAGAGATGGGAGACCGTGTGTAAGGTACAAGAAGACCATTTTGGCCAAACCAACAAGCACACAAAAGGAGCTAATCAATGTATGAGAAAAGGAACTTAGAATCACCTAACTAAAATATACGTGTTGCTTACAAGAGGCTGTCTTCATAGTATTCCCTAAAAACCAGGAAAAGTGTTAATTATTTCGCTCAGACCATTTCTACAGGACTGTCTTTGATCTCAGGAACCCTCTCCCAGCCTAAATTCTGCCCCTCCTCTGATGACCCAAGAGAAAGATGAAAACTTTACCACAAGTTCTTATATGATCTAATGACTCTTTAGACACTACCTTGACTTGAGAGCAATGTTATTTTCTTTTTTTTTAACAAATGCTTTATTAACTTCTGGTTTACATCATTCATTTCCGCCAGATTTTGAGTTACAATATTTTCCCCATTTTTCCCCTACCCACGACCCCAGAATAGCAGTCCCACAAGATATCCCCTCATCCAATCTGCTCTCTCCCATATCTTCTCCCATACCCCCTTCGACTTTACCATTAGGGCGAGGTGAATCTCTGTGCCCCGATACCTGAACATCTTATCTCCCAATTACGTGCAAAATAGTATTTCTATATATTTGAAACATTTAATTTTAAAACTTTGAAATTCAGATCCATTCCCTATCTCCCTTGTCACCCATTCCCTCTGGGAAGATAAGCAATTCAGTATGTGTTGTACATGTATAGCTATGCAGAACTTTACCATAGTAGATATATTGTACAAGGCTGCTTATAATTCCCTCCCACCAACCCCACCCCCCCACCTGGTCCATTCCCTACTTGATCCTGTCCCTCTTCTATAGTGGGTACTTCCAACCTCCCCTCCCCCCAAGAATGCCCTCCCATCCATCATCCCCCCTCTCATCCCCCTTCCCCCTATTCTGCTGCAGGTTGAGATATCCCATTTAGTATGTATGTCATTCTCTCCCTGAACCAAATTCAATGAGAATGTGGTTTTGCCTTTTTGTCTTCCTATTCTTCCCCTCTCATGCAACCACTTCCCCTTGCTTCTTCTACATGAGATAGTTTACCCTACCCTGTCTCTCCCCATCTCCTCTTGCCACTTTCCTCTCTCACCTCATAATTTCATCCCTTAAGTATCATCCCTTCCCACCAAATTCAACCTGTGCCCTTTCTCCATATATAACTGTAAACATATATACACACATTCACATATGTATTCATATGACCATACACCCTTCTTCCATTATTTTCATACTGAGAAAGGTTTCATTAGTCACAGTTATTGTTTTTCCATATAGGAATGT
Source organism: Gymnobelideus leadbeateri (assembly GCA_011680675.1). Lineage (NCBI taxonomy): Eukaryota > Metazoa > Chordata > Mammalia > Diprotodontia > Petauridae > Gymnobelideus > Gymnobelideus leadbeateri. Next base: position 59,954 of record WOXC01001551.1, read on the forward strand.
AAATAGCTCAACTTTGATAAGTTCCTTTTGATTTCTTTTCCCTGATTACCTTCTGAGGCATCTCTTGCTTCTTGTGTCTGGATGTCAAATTTTCTATTCAACTCTGGTTTTTTCCTCAAGAATGCTTGAAAGTCCTCTATTCCACTGAATGGCCATATTTTCCCCTGAAACAAAATACTCAGTTTTGCTGGGTAGGTGACCCTTGGGTTCAGTCCCAGCTCTTTTGCCCTCTGGAATATCATATTCCATGCCTTTCTATCCCTCAGTGTAGAAGCTGCCAGGTCCTGGGCTATTCTGATTGTGTTTCCACAATATTGAAATTGTTTCTTCCTGGCTGCTTGGAGTATTTTCTCCTTGATCTGGGGATTCTGGAACCTGGCTATAATATTCCTGGGAGTTTTCTTTTGGGGATCTTTTTCAGGAGGTGATCTGTGGATTCTTTCAACCTCTATTTTTCCCTCTGGGTCTAAAACATCAGGGCAATTTTCCTTGAGAATTTCTTGAGGGGTGATTTCCAGGTTCTTTCTTTCATCATGGCTTTCAGGTAGTCCAATAATTTTTAAATTATCTCTCCTGGACCTATTTTCCAGGTCAGTGGTTTTCCCCATGAGATATTTCACATTGCCTTCTATTCTTTCATTTGTTTGGATCTGTTTAACAGCATCTTGATTTCTCATAAAGTCAATGGCTCCCATTTGCTCCAGTCTAACTCTGAAGGAATGAATCTCCTCAGTGAACTTTCGAGATTCTTTTTCCATCTGGCAAATTTGGCTTTTTAAGGCATTCTTCTCCTCCTTGCCCTTTTGGGCCTCCTTTGCCGTTTGAGTTAGTCTATTTTTTTTCTAAACAAATGCTTTATTAACTTCTGTTTTACATCGTTCATTTCCGCCAGATTTTGAATTACAATCATTTTCCCCCCATTATTCCCCTACCCAACCTCCCAGAATAGTAGTCCCACAAGATATCGCTTCCTCCAATCTGCTTTCTCCCATACCTTCTCCCATACCCCCATCAACTTTTCCATTAGAGGAAGGTGAATCTTTGTGTCCCAATGCCTGCACATCTTATCTCCCTATTACAAGCAAAAGAGTATTAATAATAGATTTATATATATTTGAAACATTTAATGTTAAGACCTCGAATTTCAGATCCATTTCCTTCCTCCCTTGTCACCCATTCCTTCTTGGGAGATAAGTAATTCAGTATATGTTGTACATGTCTAGCTATGCAAAACATTATCATAGTAGATATATTATACAAGGCTGCTTATAATTCCATCCCACTCATCCCACCCCCCACCTGGTCCATTCCCTACATGATCCTGTCCCTCTTCTATAGTGGGTACTTCCAACCTCCCCTCACCCCAAGGATGCCCTCCCATCCATCATCCCTCCTCTCATCCCCCTTCCCCCTATCCTGCTGCAGGTTGAGATATCCCATTTAGTATGTATGTCATTCTCTCCCTGAACCAAATTCAATGTGAATGTGGTTTTGCCTTTTTAGCCTTCCTATTCTCCCCCTCCTTTGCAACCACTTCCCCTTGCTTCTTCTACATGGGATAGTTTACCCTACCCTATCTCTCCCCATCTCCTCTTGCCACTTTCCTCTCTCACCTCATAATTTCATCCCTTGAGTATTTTCCCTTCCCAACAAATTCAACCTATGCCCTCTATCCATATATAACTGTAACCATATACACACACATTCACATATGTATTCATATGACCACACCCCCTTCTTCCATTATTTTCATAGTGAGAAAGATATCATCAGTCACAGTTATTGCTTTTCCATATAGGAATGAAAATAGTTCAACTTTGATAAGTTCCCCTTGATCTCTCTTCCCCGATTACCTTCTCAGGCATCTCTTCCTTCCTGTGTCTGGATGTCAAATTTTCTATTCAATTCTGGTTTTTTCCTCAAGAATGCTTGAAAGTCCTCTATTCCACTGAATGACCATATTTTCCCCTGAAACAAAATACTCAGTTTTGCTGGGTAGGTGACCCTTGAGTTCATTCCCAGTTCTTTTGCCCTCTGGAATATCATATTCCATGCCCTTCGATCCCTCAGTGTAGAAGCTGCCAGGTCCTGGGCTATTCTGATTGTGTTTCCACAATATTGAAATTGTTTCTTCCTGGCTGCTTGTAGTATTTTCTCCTTGATCTGGGGATTCTGGAACCTGGCTATAATATTCCTGGGAGTTTTCTTTTTGGGATCTTTTTCAGGAGGTGATCTGTGGATTCTTTCAACCTCTATTTTGCCCTCTGGATCTAAAACATCAGGGCAATTTTCCTTGAGAATTTCTTGAAGGGTGATTTCTAGGTTCTTTCTTTGATCATGGCTTTCAGGTAGTCCAATAATTTTTAAATTGTCTCTCCTGGATCTATTCTCCAGGTCAGTGGTTTTTCCCATGAGATATTTCACATTGCCTTCTAATCTTTCGTTTGTTTGGATCTGCTTAACAGCATCTTGATTTCTCATAAAGTCATTAGCTTCCATTTGCTCCAGTCTAACTCTGAAGGAATGAATCTCCTCAGTGAACTTTTGAGATTCTTTTTCCATCTGGCAAATTCGACTTTTTAAGGCATTCTTCTCCTCATTGCCCTTTTGGGCCTCCTTTGCCATTTGAGCTAGTCTATTTTTTAAGGTGTTGTTTTCCTCAGTCAGGCTGTTGACCCTCATTTCATACTTTTCCTGCATCCTTCTCATTTCTCTTTCCAATTTTTCCTCCACTTCTCTTATTTGATTTTTAAAGTCCTTCTTAAGGTCCTCTATGGCCTGCAACCCGCTCATGTTTTCCCCTGGGGCTTTTGGAGCAGGACTTCTGACCTCACAGTCCTTTTCCCGCTCTATGCCCCCAAAATAGGAGTCTAGGGTTGCATTTTTCTGTTTCCTTTGCCTTGGCATGTTGCCACTTAATTGCTTGACTTTTGGGCTTGTTGCCACACTATGGCTTTAAGGCCAGATAGAGGAATTTTCGTCCCGAACGTGTGGGGGGCAACTTCCGTTTCTGGCAAGCTGTAAACCCACCCACAACTTCCACCCTAGATCATAATCCAGATCCAGGGAGGTTAAAGCAAGAGCGATTACCCCCCAAGACTGATCGCTGGATCTCCCCACGATTTGTAGGCTGGGAGCCGGAAATGCCTCTGAAAACTACAAAATGGCGTGTCTCCTCAGCGGCTTCTAGCCCCCAGGGAGGGAGCTGACGCATTCCCCAAATACAGGTCCCAAAGTCCATAGGACACTAACCTCTTACTTTGTCCTAGGCATGTCTATGTTGATAATTCTGGAGTCGCCACAGCTCCTGGTGTTCTGGGGTTCCTCCAGCCGGCTGCTGGCCCTGCCGCCCTGGGGCTAAAACCTCGGCTCAGGCGGACCTGGGCTCGGCTCGGCTCGGTCTGCGCTCTGCGCTGGCTGCCTGGTCCCAGACCTCTGCGCTGGTCCTTCCTGCAGGGCTGCTGGGCTGTCCTCAGCGGGAGGTTAGCTTCTCTGTGTCGTTCTGTGGGTGCTGGGGCTCCAGAAGTTGTTCAGAGTCCCCTTTTACATAGTTTGGGGGGAATCTGGGGGCAGAGAGGCTTGGATGAGCTGTTTCTACTCCGCCATCTTGGCTCCGCCCCAAGTTAGTCTATTTTTAAGGTGTTGTTTTCCTCAGTCAGGCTGTTGACCCTCATTTCATACTTTTCCTGCATCCTTCTCATTTCTCTTCCCAATTTTTCCTCCACTTCTCTTATTTGATTTTTAAAATCCTTCTTAAGGTCCTCTATGGCCTGCAACCTGCTCATATTTTCCTTTGGGCCTTTTGGAGCAGGATTTCTGACCTCACAGTCCTCTGACTGCTCCATGCTTCGATCCTCTTTGCCCCCAAAATAGGAGTCTAATATTGCATTTTTCTGTTTATTTTGTTTCCTTTGCCTAGGCATGTTGCCACTTAATTACTTGACTTTTGGGTTTGTTGCCACAGTAGGACTCTGCCACTAGACAGGGGAGCTTCCATCCCGAATGTTGGGGTTTTCACAACTTCTGGTCTGGCAAGTTGGGTACCCACCCCAGACCTCCCCCCCCCCAGATCACAATCCAGGTCCAAGCAGGTTAAAGCAAGAGTGATTAACCCCCAAGACTGATCGCTGGATCTCCCTACAGTTCTCAGGCCAGGAGCTGAAGCTGCCACTGAAGCTTCAAAATGGCGAGTGTGCCTTGTCTCCTCAGTGGCTTCTAGCCCCCAGGGGAGGAAGCCGACTCGTCCCCCAAATACTGGTCCCAAAGTCCATAGGGCACTAACCTCTCACTTTGTCCTAGGCATGTCTGTGTTGATAATTCTGGAATCGCCACAGCTGCTGGTGTTCTGGGGTCCCTCCAGCTGTCTGCTGGCCCAGCCACCCTGGGGCTAAATCTGTTGGCTCCCAGAGTGCAGTGCTGGTCACTCCCTGCAGGGCTGCTGGGCTGTCCTCAGCAGGAAGTTAGCTTCTCTGTGTCGTTCTGTGGGTGCTGGGATTCCGGAAGTTGTTCAGAGTCCCTTTTTACATGGTTTGGAAGTGGTCTGGGGGGAGAGCACCTTGGCTGTGCTGTTTCTACTCCGCTATCTTGGCTCCACCTCGCAATGTTATTTTCAAAAGAGATATTTGTATAATTCTTAACACAGAACCTAGCCTAGAGTAAAGGTCTACTAAATGCTTCCTCTTTTCCCATCTTCTACCTTTTCAGTGTAAGGTAAAGTATAGATATAAGTAGAAGAAGGTGAAAGTGAGAATCAGATTCCTTAGCAATACCCAGAGGTCTTGGAAGAGGTTGAAACTGAAATTCTTGGGAGCCTTGAAATTCTAGGGACTAAGTCTTGAAAATGTGCTTAAGAGCACAGTTGTCTTGGAGGATTCAAGTGGGTGAAAAACATATAGAGAAAAGCAGGATGGAGAAGACCTTGGACTTTACCAAGCAGTGTTCCCAATCTGAAATCTTAAAACTCCTTGATTTTAAAATGTCTTTATCTCTTTTAATAGTACGTGAAAAACAAATACCCAGGAAAGCATTGCCCTCCCAAATATGCCTTGGAGCAACTGGCTATCTATGCCTGGGAGACAGGAACCCAAAAAGCAGAAGACTTCAGTCTAGCTGAAGGATTTGTGACTGCGATGAAGCTGCCAAAGGATTACAGAAGTATCTGTATCTACTGGACCGACTATTACAATTATGGAAATCATGTGGCTGGACACTTTGTGAAAAGGCAACTGAAGTACAGCTCACCAGGCAATAATAAAAGAAGGTGAGCAACTCTCCTTTCCTTGACTCTGCTCTCTGTGGATGATGCCCAGAAATAGCTAGCAATTCTGTAGCAATAGAATATTTAAAAAGACCTTTACATGGGGCGGCTAGATGCTGCAGTAAATAGAGCACCAGCCCTGGAGTCAGGAGAACCTGAGTTCACATCCAGCCTCAGACATTTAATAGTTACTAGCTGTGTGACTTTAGGCAAGTCATTTAACCCCAATTGCCCTGTCTTCCCCTCTCCAAAAAGAAAAAAAAAAGCCCTTTACATGCCAGGTAATGTAGCAGATAAAGCTTTGGGCCCTGAGTCAAGAAGACCTGAGGTTCAAACCCAGCCTCAGGCACTTAATGACTCTGTGACCTTGGGCAAGGCACTCAACTTTTGTCTGCCTCAGTTTCCTGAACTATAAAATGGGGATAATGATAGCACCTGTCCCCTGGTGGTATTGTGAGGATATTTATAAAGTGTTTAGCACAGTGCCTGGCACATAGCAAGTCAGTTTTATATTAAAATGCTAGCTATGGTCACACACCAACCCTGGAAAGTGTTGGCTTTACTTATTGCATTTTTACAAATGAGGAAATTGAGGTTCTGAGAAGTTAATTTTCCAGCTAACCCTTGGGGGTTTTGTATTTGGGACAAAATCAGAGTATGGGAAACTCTTAGAGAATTTAAATATATTGTAGTATTTGTGTCTGAATTTGAAAGAGAAATCAGGGAAAGAGTAGAACTCAGAACTGCTTTCAATGCTCAAAGATGTGATAACAACTAGAAGATTCTGCCTGAGTTCTGTGTTCCAAGATGCCTGCAATGGTCTCATGACCTCCTTCAGTCATGGGAGGGATCTTTCTCTGCCAGAGCTCAGCTCTCCTTCCAGTTACCCCTTTCACCTGTTGTCTTTGTGCTGCCCACTCTTTCCAGATCAGCTTGGTAAGTGCCAGGTGGGACTTGCCATCTATCCTTTTACTGCTCAGCTGATGGGCTCCCCACTCCTTTCAGTCTGCTCTCTGGCAAATTGTGTGGGTCTCTTTAAGAATGCCTGGATGTGACTCCAGTATATCTCCTGACTCTTAGTTGTGATAGCAGAGGACTGCTTAAAGGGTGGGGAAAGAACATGTGTTCCAAATCCTAAGATAACCATTCTGTTCTCAAACCACCAAGTGGAAACAGTTCCCTGAGCAGGTTTCAGAGGAAAATTGAATGACCTTCTTTCCCTGAGCTCAATCCTATCCTGATGGGAGAACCCTTATAGAAAGCAGCAGTCTGTGCCATCACATGAGGGTACCACAAAATTTCCTTGTATTCTTTATAAGTGAGGGCTACCAGCTTTTAAATCTACTAAAATTGACCCACTTAATGGTGTTACAAAGTTTAAACTAGCCTCTTTAATAAGTGAGGAGAAAAGTAGCATTCAATCCATCTACAAGTACTCTGCAATTTCACCAATACAATCCATCATTTCTGAGTAAGATGGTCATTGAGTCATTCCTCAGCCTCTACACCAGGAATTCACAAGGTCCTGGAGAAAGGGGGAAAAGGAAAGAAAAGCAGCAGCTACCCAGAAGTTGGCAGACAGACGGAAGCCACAAGAGAGATAGTGCCTCTTCTGCTTTCTCTCTCTCTCTCTCTCTCTCTCTCTCTCTCTCTCTCTCTCTCTCTCTCTCTCTCTCTCTCTCTCTCTCTGTTCTCCAAAACATTATCCCAGCGATCCAAGTCCAAAAGCTATCACTACCCTGAGATACTGTCTGCCTCAGTCTCTCATCTTCACAACATCACTCATGGTATCATACCAATGTCAGATAGAGGCTTGACCTGGCACCTCTAAAATCCTTATTAGCTCAAAATCTGTGAATGTGTTAAAGAATCATGGGCTCATAGACTTGGAGCTATAAAGAACCTTAGAGCCACCACCAAGTCAGACCCCTCAATTTTACAGATGAGGAAACTGAGGCCCAGAGAGATTAGGTGATTTATGCAGGGTAGTACAGCGAGTAAGTATCTGAGGTAGGTGGGATCTCAGGTCTTCCTGATTAAAAGTCCAGTATCCAATTCATTGTGCCATGCTGTCTCTAACAAGCTACATAAGAAGAGATATGATAGTAGAACCTTGTAGGTTAAAAGGGAAAGAGGAGTTGGGATGGGCAAGGAATGAGTCAATTTTATCAAATCCCTCACCCCCAAAAACCGTATCACTCCTAGGTGCCAGGGACGTAAGGTCTGGAGAAGGCTTCAATTTCTGACTGAAAATTTCCTCCTCTTCTCCCTCCTTCTTCATATGCCCAAGGGTTGTTTCAGGAAGTAGTGAGTTCTCTATGAATAAAACTCTTCAAGAGGCTAATACTGGCCAAAGATACTATAGAAGGTGTTCAGGGTTCTAGGACAGCTGAGTTGTGGAGTGGATAGTGTCAAGAAGACTCATCTTCTTGAGTTCAAATCTGGCCTCAGACACTTATTAGCTTGTGACCCTGGTCAGGTCATTTAACCCTGTTTGCCCCAGCTCCCTCATTTGGAAATGAGCTGGAGAAGAAACTGGCAAAACACTCCAACATCTTTGCCAAGAAAACCCCAAATGAGTTCATAAAGTCAGACACAAGGGAAATAACTGAAGAATAACAGCAATATGGCCAGTGGCAGCATCACTTAGTGGAAAGACAAAAAGCTCTATCTTCCAATACCAACTTTGGCATTCACTAGCTGTATTATATTTTGGTGGGTTGAATCAACTCAATAGAGCAAGCACTTTGAACAACTGTTATGTGCCAGACATTCTTTTAGACACAGAAAATACAAAGACAAAACAAAATAAACCTTCCCTCAAGGAGTTTTCACTCTCCTAGGGGGAAACATGGCCATAAATAATAACTTCCCCCACCAAACAAAAAAGTATACACATTTTTAGTTGGATCAGATCTGTGATTTCTTCTGTGAATAGAACTTCCCATGAAGAAACTCCTACCAGGACATCAGTACTTTCTCTGAAACTCTTGGTATTAGGGATTTGCCTGGGCCACCGAGAGGTTAAGTGACTTACTCAGCATCACAGGCAGAACTGGCCAAACCCTGACTGCTTAATCAGCTGATATGCCAAGAATTGCTTGAACAGTGCAGAGTTGAGGTGAAATATAAAATATTTAATGAGCAATCCTATAGACTGTTATTCTCATAACAGCATCAGCCTTCCAGAAGATTATAATGATAATTATAAGCCAAATTACCAGATGCTGTTCTAAGTCCATTTTTGGTCAAATGAATACTTGCAAATTATCGATGTTTAGCATTTCTTTCGAATGTAGAAATAAAATATCAACTCTATATTTTATATTATTGAGTATCTTTTTATTTCCTTTTGGGGGGAAATCATAGGTGTGAATCATTACCCTTGTTGTGAGTAAGGTTGTCCTGGGGTACTGGAGTCTAATGAGCTGAGGACTGTGAGACTGGGGAACCTAGCCACTTTTCTTTAGAGACCAGCCTCTCTAGCACTGAAACTTGATCCAAACTACACGACTGAGTAAATAATTAAAAGTAGCCATAGTACTCCAGACCCCACAAGCTCATCAAAGTTAGATAAAACTCCTAATAGATTGCAACGAGGAGAGGATATATTCCAGGAATGGGGGACAGCTTGTGAAAAGGGAGAGACAAGAGATGAAATACTTTTTAAAATTATATTTATTTCCTAATTACGTTCTAAACAATTTTAATATTCTTTTTTTTAATTTTGTGTTCCAAATTCTCTTCCTCCAGTCCCTCCCTTAATGATTGAGAAAGCAATTGATATGATATTAATTATAATGTGAAGTCTTGCAAAACTTTTGCATATTAGCCATGTTGCAAAAGAAAACACAAGTAAAGAAATTTAAAAAATATGTTTCAATCTGCATTCAGAGTTCACCAGTTCTCTCTTGAGGTGGAAAGCATTTTTCATCATGAGTCCTTTGGAATTGTCTTGGGTCACTTGTATTGCTGAGAATAGCTAGGTCTTTCATAGTCGATCATTGTTACAATATTGCTTTTACCATGTACGATGTTCTCCTTGTTCTAGTCACTTCCCTTTGCATCAGTTCATATGTCTTCATAGGTTTTTCTGAAACCATCTTATTCATCATTTCTTATATCACAGTTGTATTCCATCCACAACTTGTTCAACCATTCCCCAATTGGTGGGCATCCCCTCAATTTAATGGAATACTTTTTGATGGAAATAAAAACTAAGTCATTTCCCTCTCTGAGCCTTGTTGGAAGGAAAATGAGAACCTCAACTATTTTTTCCAATATCTTGATGGACCAGAAATCCCCACACCACCTGGTAGGCTAATATTAGAATCCTTGTGGATTGATATGTGGATGATAAAGTGGATGGTCTCATCCACTGTTGTAAGAATTTTTGCTGTCCTTGGATAAGAGATCGCAGTTTTGTCTAAAAGGATTTCTTTCACATTTGTAAAAAGTATTTGGTCATTTCCCCTTTTCTCTTGCCCTTGAACATGCAAATTTTTCTTATTCTGAAGTATATCCTGTCACTTGCATTCCAAATACTCTTCTTTTTTCTCCCTTGACTGATCCATCTCTTTCTCTCCCTCTCACTTGTCTGAGAAATGCCTTACTTTTCTATACTAAATTGCTACAGAACGTTGCCAATTGCCTGTGTAGTCTAAGTAGGACTGAAAGGTGGTAAAAAACAAGATTTTCTGCCCCCTCCCCCCCGGAAATCTAAATTTGCTCTTATCAAGAACAGATTCTTTAGCATGCTAATAAATCTCTTTACTTTTAATTTGGCCTCATGTTTTTTGTTTTTTGGGGTTTGGGTTTTTTGGGGTTTTTTTGCTTTTTGGAGGGCAGTTGGGGTTAAGTGATTTGCCCAAGGTCACACAGCTAGTAAGTGTTAAGTGTCTGAGGCCGAATTTGAACTCAGGTCCTCCTGACTCCAGGGCCGGTGCTCTATTCACTGCGCCACCTAGTCACCCCTGGCCTCATGTTTTTGACTCATGGTTAGTGGAGTCCCCTGATGGGTAGGTTGAGAGGATTGCCCAACAGTTTCCATTGCCTTATCTCTAAGGAATATAATGATGATGATGATGATAGTTACCATTTATATGGCTCTTACTACGTACCAGGCACTGTGCTAAGTCCTTTGTGGTTATTGCTTCATTTGATATTCACAACAACCATGGAAGGTAGACACTATCATTATCCCAATTTTGAAGTTGGGGAAATTGAAGCAAACAGAGATTAAGTCACTTCATAAAGTCCAGGGTCACACAGCTAGGAAGTGTCTGAGGCTGGATTTCAGCTCAGTTCTTCCTGACTCCAGGCCTGGCATTCTATCCCCTGTGCCACTTGGCTACTTCGATGACCTCTGTAGTCTCTTCCTGCTCAAAATCTACGATCCTATGATCTTATAATCATTTTTCAATTTTAAAATCTATGATGCTGAGCTAGGAGAGGAAGAATTCTCTAACCTAGCCCAAATGGTTTCAACAGAACAAGGTGAGGAGCCTCCCTGAACAAAAATGATAATCTTCTTTGATATTATAGGTCAGTCATCTTGAACCCAGCAAACCCCACCAATAACATAGGATATGAATTCAGATGGTACGTGGTAGCCAACGAGGGTTCCTACTGCCTTAGCTCTGGAATGGTAGCTCAGGCCTGCCATGGAATCTCAAATTACAGAATAAAGGTAATGACCCTTATTTTGGGGCTGCAGAGACCTCTATCTATTTCCTGTCTCCCTCATAGCCTCTAACATGACTGTGGGGTTTCTTAGGTCCAACAAAACCTCTATGTGAATGAGGTCTGGGCTAGATAAACTGAACTCCATGCCCAGGACTGACTCTACCTGGGACTGGAGTCATTCTTCTCCAACTCCAGGGTCTCTGTAGTCAAGAGCACAGAATTGGGTAACTAAGAATACTCAAGTGCACTTCCCAGAGGGGGAGGGGGTCTTTTAACCTAGGACTATTAGTAAAGACTCACAGATCACCCATGATTCATTGTCTCTCTCTCCCTCTCTTCTCCCCCCTCTCCCCCCCATCTCTCTCTGTGTCTCTCTCTCTCTCTCTCTCTCTCTCTCTCTCTCTCTCTCTCTCTCTCTCTCTCTCTCTTCCCCCCTTTCTCTCTGTCTCTCTCTTTCTTCCTCTCTCCCCTCAGGGAGCAAAAAATATATGGGTAACTCTAACATGTCCTGGTTTATGGGAGTTGAAATACTATGTGAATCCCTATGACCCCATCCAAGAGATGAAAAATGAGATTGAAAGGCTCAAAAAGATCCCCATAGCTGATCAACGCCTCTCCTTTGAGGGACCCAGCATAAAACCCAAGGTACTGATGGGACACAACACCCTGGCAAAATATCGTATCTTCTACCAAATACAAATCCAAGTGCTGGATATCAGTTCTGCCAGATGCAAAATCCATGTGAAATTTCCCAATGACACCTACCAAACCTACCCTTTTGAAAGCAAAGATACTGTCCTGATGGTGAAACAGCAGATTGAAGATCAGAAGAGGCTGCCTGTGATGGGGCAACTCCTGAGATTCCAAGGTCAACTTCTTCAGGTGGGAAAAGATCTCAAAGACTATGGTATTAAAGATGGTGACACCCTGGAGTTAGAGTTCACCAGGAAACAAAAACGCAAGATGGAGACTAAGAAAGGAAAGGAGGCTCTGGTAAGAGTTTAGCATCCTCATGCTTCCATTGTAGTAACCCCCCATTTTGTGAACATTCCCCATCTCTCCCCATCATAGGAGAGCTGCCTAGGAAACCTGCCCAAACCCAACAAAGCCTGCCTAGGCAACAAACCTGACAAGTAAACCTGCCCAAACCTGCTACCTGAACTCCATAGCTCCCCCCCACCCTCACCTTCTGTTCAGTTCTCAAAATAGATTTGAGAACTTTCCAGTTGGGCAACAAACTGACCTCTGGGCAACAGTCCTTAAGCAATGAACTGATTGCTACTTTTTGGCTTCTGTATTTTTCCCTGCTTGTGTAGCAACTGGCTAAGTTGTAGTTTCCCCCTTGTAACAGCTATGTTGTAACTTTTGTCTATATAAAACCCAAGATGTATATGCTCGGGGCTGCCTGATTTGGGTACATGACCCCTGGCAGTGCCCGGGTTAATTATGCTCCACAATTAAAACATTGAAAATGATTAATGTGGGGCGGCTAGGTGGCGCAGTGAGTAGAGCGTCGGCCCTGGAGTCAGAAGGACCTGAGTTCGGATCCGGCCTCAGACACAACGCACACACAAAACAAAAACCTAGCCGTGTGACCTTGGGCAAGTTACTTAACCCCAATTGCCCACCAAAAAGGCAAAAAAAAAAAAAAAAAAAAGAAAATGATTAATGGTTTCACTCACTGTCATTCGCATTACAACATCATCACTGAAGCAAGCCCTGACTCCTCCTCCTCCAACTCCTTCTCCTCTTCCTTCCCCACCCTCTCACTTTCCCTTTCATATAAGAAGTGGGACAGACAGTGACTCCTCTGATTATTGGACTAGGATAATTCTTTAAAGGAGGGACTGTGTGATTCCTTTGCCACTCAAAAGTATAAAATGTAAGGGAGTGCTTTAAAGTATATAGAAGTATAAAAAAGCCCAGCAAAGTGAGAATTTGTGTCAGCAGCAACATCTGGGTTCTCAATGCCCTCCAGGAAGTACCTGCCTAGATGTGTAATATTAAGGGAATTTGAAGATCTTCCCTTCACCTTAATAGGGTATGTGACCCGCTCTGAGCTTTGTCCCAGCTTCCAGCTGTAATCACATGGATCCCAGTGTGGGAGGAGTTTGCCCAAGGAGCAGAGAGGAAGAGAAGCAGCTTAAATGGGCAGAGGGTGGAATTTGCCTAGGGGAATTTGTTTATGGGGAGGCCTAACAAAAGAAGGCTTAAGATGTTGATGCCCTCTGGATTATGATGAGTACCTTGTTAAGTCTTACCTCCTGTTATCCTAATGATCTTCCAAATAAATATTTTGGTTTTGCCTTTGAGGAAGAGCATTTGTTATATTTTTAAAATCTACCCTGGAAATACACATGCATATACATAAAGGCTGCTATGGGTATTGCATTAGTGTTACATTTGTCGACAAGAATAGGATCACAAAATATAAAACCTCTACTTAGAGACAGGAAGGCTCTAAGGAAGGAAATGAGTATCCTGGGATGGGAAGATTTACTTTATTCCTCCCTGGTGAGATAATGGGCTAAAAACACAGGACTTTGTAAAAACTGGGCACCAAGGGAGAATCCACAGATTTAGAAAGATGTTTGCAAGGAATACTAATAGAACCGGGGAAAGAAATGGCAAAAGTATGTAGAAGAGGATGGGCGTTGTTCACAGGTTATCATATCACATGTAAAAGTAGAGACAAATTGTGGAGAAAAAGGTTTAGCTGGAAAAGGAGTTAGCTGATTTGTAGGAGAAGCTTTCTATGCTACCATGTGAGAATGTTGCCTTAGAATAGCTAGTTAGAAAGTATCAAATGATGGGGCGGCCAGGTGGCGCAGTGAGTAGAGCGCCGGCCCCGGAGTCAGAAGGACCTGAGTTCGGATCCGGCCTCAGACACAACGCACACACAAACAAAAACCTAGCCGTGTGACCTTGAGCAAGTTACTTAACCCCAATTGCCCTCCAAAAAAAAAAAGCAAAAAAAGAAAAAGTATCAAATGGTAGAAGAAAAGACAGCTGTGAGTTTAACTTGGAAAAACAAGAGAAATTTTTAAAAGAGGAAGGTTCATGCAACCCTTGCTCATGCAAAGCCTGACTGGGACCCATACACCTAGGGGAAAGACATGTAGGAGGAAGATGAAATAAATTCAGATGAGGAGGCTTATGGGGATGCTGATTCTCATTCAATACTACTAAGGAAGCAGGAGAACCAGGGGACCATAGTGTTTAAGGAACTAACTGAGGTATTTTAAGCCAATTCACCAAAAAAATGGAGGAATCATTGGTATCTTGGATGGTGAGAATCAGTGATGAAAGGACTGGAGGAGTATGGATAGATAACATAGATTGTTTAAAATTCATAGGTATTAGTCAGATTCTTTTTATACTACAAGTTTTTAGGGATTACTATATTTAAGGAGGTGATGATGGAACTAGTTTGTTAGCTTTAGCTGCAGAGAGATGCAATAAACAGTATCCCACTGACTCTGTGGCCTAGTGGAGACAGACCCTGGTATTTGCTTAGAGATTGTATGAGAAACTTAAAGGAAGAAAGTGGCAATAATGGTAGGAGATGCATACATGTATTACAGCCCTCCCTTAACAGATTCTCATAGAAAGGGATGGCTCTTCCCACATATAACCACATAATTCTGACTTTACTAATTGGGGAAATAGGGCACCCTCTTTCAGAGGTGCTAGATAAGATTGCACAGTTAGGTGACTTAGGAAAATGGGAAAAAGATACATTTCTCAATAAAGAGCAAATAGCCAGTGGATTCAATGTCAGAATAGATTAACAAGGAGAGAAATGTCTACTGCTTTATTGAGAGCACGGATAGATTCTGGAAGAATAGATGGTATTCCAAGTAACAAACTATATAAGACGTACCAGGAAAGGGGACCTAATATTAGACAGAATATGGAAGTAAGAACTGCACCCCTACAAATCCTCCTGAATCATTGTGTCCAAGTTCATCACACCTGCAGGGAGAATAGGAAATTGGCCAAACCCCAGCTCAGATTAAAGAAGTACACAGATGGCATTACAGACTCCATATCAGTTTAACCACATACTGGAAAAATGGATCAATCACTGTAACTAAGGCATTAATAGATACTGGGGAAGAGGCCTCCCTTATATATAGAAACCCTGATAAATTTAAATATGAAATCCCTATTACCATCGTAGGACTGGGAGGGACTGAAATAATAGCCAGACAAGTTAAACCAATGTTGAAACTTGGGCAATTACCTAAGAAAAAATATACTGTGGTAATTGTACCTGTTCCTGAATACGTGATTGGGATAGATATATTGAGAGGTATGACTTTAAATTTGCTTGAGGGGAAATACCAATTTTCAGTAAGGAAGATAGGAATTATGCAGTTCTAATGGGTAAAATAAAAATGGACCCAGTCACTTTACCTGAATCTTCTGAAGTGATTACTTTAAAGCAGTAAAGCATGCCAGGTGGGCAAAATGAAATACTATAAAGGAATATGTTGAGGCAGGAGTGTTAGTTCCTACAACCACTCAATGGAATAATCCTGTCTGGCCAGTATGAAAGGACATGGAGAATGACAGTGGATTATAGACAATTGAATAAAGTGACTCCTCCCTTGCGTTGAGGACCACTGGCAAGTGGGACTTGGACCCTGATGGCTGAACAAGCCCTCTCAGGTGTTTGGCATGCCTGGGTATGCAATAGTACAGGTATGGGGATTAGGTTCTCCAGATAAGCATGGCATTTACACCCATGGCCTGGGACAAAGAAGTATGCAATGTCCTCAGGGCAAAGCAATTAAGAAGTGTGCTATAAAAGCTTGGAGGCAGAGTAATAAAGTTGGCTCTTCACTTTCACCATTCTGAGAGTTCCATCTCCTTTCATACACTAGCAGCCTCTGGATCAGTGATTCTTTCTCAGCCCTCTCTGGGGATGGCAGGGCTCCCCAAAATTGGCTCCCCACATCTTGTTTGCTGCTGTTCTAGATACTATTACCTTAATAGAAAGAATCTAGAAGTATGATGGGACTTGGTAGGTAGTTAATGATTTAGCCAATGCTTTCTTTACTATCCCAATAGATTCCAAACAGTGGGAGCAGTTTGCTTTCACTTGGCAGGGTAGACAATGTACTTTCACCCACTTGCCCCAAGGATATCTGCATAGCCCTATTATTTGTCATAGGATTGTGGTTGAACATTTGGATGAATTAGAATTGCCTGGCATACAGCTTACCCACTACATAGATGATATTATGATACAAAGAAAAAACGTAAAAGAAGTGGAGAAGAGTTTGACACTTTTAGTTGAGCATATGAAAAGCAAAGGGTGGGAAGTTAACCCTGTAAAAGTTCAAGGACCAGCTCAGGACAGTAAAGTTATTAGTGTACAATGGAATAAGAGGCTGCAAGAGATTCCACCACAAGCCTGACAAAAGATTAAGGATTTTCCTATCCCTACCAATAAGACAGAAGACCAAAAGTTTATAGGAATATTTGGATTTTGGAGACATCACATACTACATTTAAGGCAGATTTTGAAATTCTTATGTAATGTTGCCAGTAAGAAATGAATTTGATTAGGAACTTGAGCAAAGTAAAACTTTTGAAGAATCCAAGGCTACTATACAATTGGCCTTAGATTTATAGCCTATCCAAAGTGTCCCAGCAGAATTACACGTGACTATATAGGATGAATATGCAAACTGGATTTTATGGCAAAATAAAAAAAAAAAAAGCAAAGTCAAAATGCGCCCTTAGGATTTAGGTCTAGGAAACTCCCTTCATCTGAAGTTCAATATATCCCTTTTGAAAAGCAGTTGTTAGCTGCATACTGGGCCTTGTTGGAGACTGAACAGTTCTGGGCCATGAAGTAATATTAAAGCCTGGAATCCCAATTCTGACCTGAGTAATGAATATTCTAGCTTCCCACAAAATTGGACATGTACAAGAGGCTAGTATAATTAAATGGAAATGGTACATTCAAAACAGATCTAAAACAGGAAAAAGTGGCGTTTCTGCTCACCTCTCTATTCTATAAAGAATCTATAGCACACATAACTACTGAGGAAAATTATATATCCCCTGAACCAAACCAACAGTTGGTACAGTCCTTGGTAAAATGGAATGAGGGATATGATATGATGGATTAACTGAAGAAGAAACATGCATGGTTTACTGATGGGATGGCAAAATATTTGAGCCATAAAAGACATTGGAAAGCTGTAGCCTATTCCCTGTGTACTAGGTAGTCTTTGGAAAGCACTGGGACAGGTGAAAGTAGTCAATATGCTGAACTTATGGCAGTACACCAAGTTATTAAAACAAAAGAACAAGGAGGACAGTGTTATATATTTACTGATTCATGGACTGTAGTTAATGTGTTAGCTACATGGACACCCATGTAGAAAAACAAAAATTGGAAATTCATGGTAAACAAGTCTGGGGCAAAGAATTATGGAAGATATGTGGGATATGTCTTTGGTTATTAATTTGTCAGTTTTTCATGTAGATACTCATGTAGCCCTCACCATACCAGAACATGAGTACAATGTACATGCTGATAGATTAGCAAAGATTGCTACTCAACATATTGTTCCTACTCTGAAACCCACTGATGATCTGATACTAGCAAAATGGGTCCATCAAATGGCTGGCCATTTAGAGGCCCAGGTCACACACTGGTGGGCACAAGACCAAGGTATTAGTATCTCATATTCATTGTTAAAAGAGGTAGCAGAGGAATGTCATATATGTCAATTGGAAAAGGAACAAACAGTTCCTTGGATAGTAACTGAAGACATAGCAAGAGGAAAAGTTCCAGCCCAAATCTGGCAAATAGATTATGTTGAACTCCTACCCCAAGACAGAGGATGCAAATGTATATGTACTTGTGTTGACACATATTCAGGTGTCAGGCCTGTCCCTATAAGAATGCAACCCAGAAAAACACCTGTAGAACTCTAGATATCATAAGTGTATATTATGGAATCCCAATGTAGATTCAAAGTGACAACGGGTCACATTTTAAAGGTAATAAAATGAATAAATATTATATATTAAACAACATAGAATGAGTATATCATATTCCATATTATACACAAGCATCTGGGTTAATTGAAAGAATGAATGTATTATTGAAAGAACAGTTAAGGAAGCTAAATTCTAATAATTCCTATCAACATTGGAAAGATAATTAGTCCACTGCTTTATGTAATTTGAATAATAGACCATTGAGAGAAAGTGCACCTCTAGCCAAAATGATGACACCAGATCTGCAAATTAGAAAAAGCAGAAAACACATAAATACCAAATATTAGTATGAGTATTAGACTGTAAGACAAGATGTCCTACAAGCACTTGGTTCAGCAGGATGTGATTTACATTGTTTGGAAGACATTTTGTTGGATAGGAAAGAAATAAGGAAAATACCCATTGGAATATGTATGAGAATCCCTAAAAATCATTTTGGACAGATATCACCTAAATCAGAATCAGCAGCTTGAGGGACACACATATTGGCTGGAGTAAAAGATTCTAATCAAGGACAATTATTGTAACATTCCAAAATTTAGGTGAAGAAACTATACAGTTTTATAAAAATAATAAAATAGCTCAAGTGGTCATTATTTCTTGTGAAATAATACTCCCTGTGTGAAAACTGACCCTCCTTCTGAAATAGTTATCAGAGGAACCGAAGGGTTTGATTCTACTGAAAGAATAAAATTGGGAGCTAAAGTATGGGTAAAACAGAAGCCAGACAATGTAACAAAGGCTGTGGAGATTATAGCACTTGGAAAAGATAATACAGTAACTGTTGTTTATTCAGGAGAAGATGATTACCAAATTGTACCCTTAACTCACATGTTTTACCGTGAATAAGACTATGATAGTGGGTTCACGGACTGCAGAAGCACGGCCGATGCTATATTTACCCTGCTTCTAGTTATAGTCTCCTTGTTCTCTTTGGCCTTTGTTTAACCTGTGTCCTAGATTTTCTCCTACAGGCTTAGTGCCCTCCACTTGTAGATAAATGACTGCGTAAGCTCAATGTCACCTTCTGTCCAAGAATATGATATGTCACCCCTGCACCTGGCATTGACCAAGCTCTGGATACAGGCTGAGGAGCCGACCCCTTGAATGGGACATCTGGAGGGAGGGACAGCTCTAGGTCCAATATCAGCAGGAAGTAGTTTTAGAAGATGGGACCTTTGTCCTTACCCTAAGGAATTTTGGGCCCTATTCATTTGAGGAGGGAATGATAGAGTGCTTGTGCCCAAATCCCACCCTGAGATATTGTTTTATGTGTTTATTTTGTGTTATCCTTTTTATATTGTTGTGAAAATTATGTTGATACAAATTACTCCTAAAGTCCCATCGGCCTATGCAATGGACATGAAAGATCTTCAGGCCAAATGTAATGTTAAGGGAATTTGAAGATCTTCCCTGCACCTTAATAGGGTATGTGACTTGCTTTGGGCTCTGACCCAGCTCACAGCTGTAATCACATGGAACCTGAATCACATGGACCCCAGTGTGGGAGGAGTTTGCCCAAGGAGGAGAGAGAGAGAGAGAGAGAAGTAGCTTGAGTGGGCATAGGGAGGGATTTTCCTAGGAGAATTTGTTTGTGGGGAGGCCTAAAAGAAAGAAGGCTTAAGATGTTGATGCTTCCTGGATTAGTGATGAATACCTTGTTATATCTTACCTCATGGTATCCTAATGATATTCCCAATAAATATTTCTGTTTTAACTTTGAGGAAGATATTTTATTATATTTTGGAAATTTAACCTAGAAATACACTAGTACATTCATAGCGGCTGCTATGGGTATCACATTGGCGTTACAAGCTGCTGTGATGATGCTAGAAGAAGGGAAGAGCATTCAGTTTTGGTCTGGTATCTTTATAAATTCATTCTTTTCCTCTCTTCCTCAGTTGGGTTTTCAATTGCATTTTGCACTTCATAAATATTTTTATTGCAATCTAATTTCAAGCCTGAAATTCCTAAAATGGCCTACCTGAGGCCTGGCCCAGAATAGAGGGAAAGGATCCAAGGGTGGTAGGCCTGGGCCTTCCCTTCTAGGCTGCCCCTCTAGGAAGTTCCTCAATGCTTCTTCTCTTGCCCTTTGTCACCCTTTTCTACCCTGATCTTACACAAGAAAGGGACACCTCTACGGAGGGTGTGGGTGGACATGTGTGTTCTGAGTGGTCCCAGTCAATTGCTTGCTCTACAGATCAAGAAAAATTGTCTCATTTCAGACTTATCTTCCTGTTGGTGTCTCTGGCTCCTTGTGTACATCGAGCAGGGAGGACACATTACAGGCCCCAGGGAGCAGATAGGCTCATGTGTGGGAGATCTTTGATCCATAGGGCCATATGTAGCTTGGTGTATACATACTTCAGTCCATAACAAATTCCTGGAGAAGATTCAAGAGGGTCATGATAAGTGAATGAATGAATAAGCATCTATTAAGTACTTACTATATACCAAGCACCGAATAGCTACAAGTCCCTGCCTTACCACAATTCACACTCTAACTGGGGAAGGCAACACACATCAGAGAGTTAATTTGCAAAGCTAATGGGAAGCCAGAGAGGTCCTAAAGGTGCATCAAAGGGGTAGATTGTAAGGCCCACGGGTCTTTGGGGTGTATCACTTGGTCAGGTGGCAGTGCCTAGAGGTCGGGAGAATGCTACAGCAAGGCAAGTAGCAAAGCCTAGATGTCCTCCATCTTACTGGAAGGGTTATGGTAGGTGATTCCCTGCTAATCTAAGTGGTATGAGTATCCCTGGATGCCTGGACTATTGCAACAGCTGCTGGTTGATATCCCTACCACAAGTCTCTGCCCCCTCCAGTCTGACCCCCCCTCTATTGCCAATGTGGTCTTCCCAAAGCTCAGATCTGTCCATGTCACCTCTTCCCTTCTGCCTCCTCCTCCCCTTTAGCCATTTGATAGACTCCAGTGTTTCCTCAAAAGGATGAATTGGAACCTGTTCCTACTGACTATTTATGTGACCCTGGGCAAGTCATTTAATCACTGAAACACTTTAAGAAAGTAAATTGCAGAGTTGGTGCTGACCTACATTAGTAAATGAAGTTTTCCCACCTGGGAGTTCACTGTGCCAAAGAAATCACAGCTCAGTCCCTATCCACGTCCTACTCTCTGTGTATTCATTCTATGTATGCTGACACATATCTTTGTTGTTTCCCCATTAGAATATGGGGAAGCCTTGCAAGTAGGATTTTTTTTCATTCCTAGTATCTGTGTTCCCAGAGTCTAATAGACATTAATAAATTATTGTTGATTGATTGATTGAGAGCCACCTATATGTGAATGGGGAACTGATATAAGGTTCCTTTTACTCTTACAGAATCAATTTCTTCAAACTCATAGATCAGACTCCAGGCAGTGAAGAACCAACAATTACAATTCTCTATAATTAGTTAGGAGAGAGTACCCCCAAGCATGTGAAGACTTCCCTCACTAGAATGGGCAGACAAGAACAACTAGTTCCAATGGACCTTGGTCAGACATTGAAGACACCAAGGTCGTCCACTGCATCTCAGTCATCTTGACTTTTGTTCTGCCACTGGACTTTGATGACTCTGGAAGAGAAAGTGAAGCTGATAACTTTGTGTAACTCCACCTCATTTAAATCCTGTTCATGCTCAAGCTAAGACATCACCCCATGATGTCACTGGTCCTCTTTGAAAAATTAAGCATGAACCATAACATGAACTACAGCCAGAGTATTGTGGAAACTTCTGGATGTCTCATTTTTAGGAAGGACATTGATAAGCTGAAAAGCTTTCAGCAGAGATCATTGGATTGGGAAGGGAGAAAATTGTCAATGGATATGCCCCAATCTAGATAATACAGAGAAGAATGACAGTGCAGGACAAATAGTTATTGAGACTCCCAGAAACACTGAAGCAAGAAATATCACAGAAAGAAAGCGGAAATAAAAATTCATGGTCTCCAAAATTTAAGCATAATGCACAAAGTTTAGACAATAGCAGTACAGACCAGAATTCCTAACAGGAAAATGCAAATTTGAACTCATATGTACCACCTTGACTTGATAAATTGAGACCAAGACTGTTGCAGGCATGGAAACTCTGGCAGGACATACCACATTCAAAAGAACTTAATAAGCAAAGGAGGGAGGGGGGGAAGGGGGAGAGAGAGAACTTATTTTAAGAAGACTTACATAAAGGACTCTGAGAACTAAGCATAAGGGGCTAGGAGGTGAGGGTGGGGGAAATTGGAGAATGGGGGGAGCATTTGGGTAAAAATCAAAGAACAAATGTTTTTTAAATTGAGAGTATACCACAGACCACTGAGGAATTGGGGGAACCCATATCAAAAGTTGGATATAGAAGTGATAGGGGGTTTTAGTTATCTCAACATCTGCTGGAGCACTTTCTCAGCTTGGTCTCAGAGGGTAAAATGGAATAATGAATAGACACTGGGAACAAGGCAGATTTAGGCTGGATGGAAGGAAAAACATCCTAAGAGCTGTCCAGCAGGGGAATGGAATGGAATGCAATGCAATGCAATGCAATGCAATGCAATGCAATGCAATGCAATGGGATAGAATGGAATGGAATGGGATGGAATGGAATGGAATGGGATGGAATGGAAGGCAATGGAATGGGATGCCTCAGGATGTAGGATATCCCACTGCATCAGATGGCCTTGGGCAAAAACTTAATGACCACTCATAGGGGAGATCATAGAAGAATTCTTGCTTAGATTCTGATTGGATGAAATGGATCCAACTTTGTGATTCTGGAAGAGTCAAGTCACACTAAACAACTAAATGGAGGACTGGATATTGTGCAAGTGGTAAAAAGTAATTGTAGCTATCTCCACAACAAAATAAAAGAGGGACCATTGAGAGATTTCTCGCTAAAAGAACACAAGAGAAGGGGGAGGGAGAGAAAATGAATCCTAATTTGAAGTTAAAATATAATGTTTTAAACAGAAAAAATTAAAAGACTTAGAAAATTAAATTAAAAACTAACAAAACAAGTTGAAGAGGAAGAGTAAAGAGGGTTTTACTTGACTGAGAAAGAGAAAGGTGGGGAAGAATTAGATAACTAGATTAAAGGACTTTTAAAAAAGAAAATTAATAAGTTAAGCCAAACTTTAAAACTAGGGAAAGCGGGGCAGCTAGGTGGTGCAGTGATTAGAGCACTGGCCCTGGAGTCAGGAGGACCTGAGTTCAAATCCGGCCTCAGACATTTAACACAAAATCTAGCTGTGTGACCTTGGGCAAGTCACTTAACCCCAATTGCCCTCCAAAAAGCAACAACAACAACAACAAAAAACACTAGGGAAAGAGGTAACACACAAGGGGAAGGGGCGGGGAGCACAAGGATGTGAAACTGTAAAACTAGGATTGCCTTCAAATAGATAAAGCCAAAATTAAAGAGACAAAAGGATCTTTATAGAGGCAAAGGGAATTTTTAAAATAACTAATTTGGGGAAAAAACACTATTAGAGACAAATGGAGAAAAATATAAACCAACTCTCATAACTTTAATTGTAAATGTATTAAACAATATAATAAAATGAAAAAAAGTTGACAGAGACTACAAAACCTCACAATATGGTGCTTATAAGAAACACACCTAAAAAGCAAAGACACACATAGAATAAAAATGAGAGACTTAGAATGAAATTTACTCTGTATCAGGTGAATCCAAAAAATGAGGAGTTGCAATTGTGCTATCAGACAAAGCATAAACACAAATTTGCAACACAAAAAAAAAGATTGAGAAAAGTTATTTTATTATGCTAAAAGGAACCATAGACAACAAGACAATTTCAGTATTAAATTCATGTACCCAAATTATTTAGCACTTAAATTCCTGAAGGAACAGTGAGCTGAATTACAAGAAGACCTGGACTAATACAATAATAAAAGGATACTTTAATGTCCTCAAAGTTTTGGACAAATCTAATGGAAAGACAAACAAAAAGAGAATATAGAATTGGAAAAATAGCTGGAGAAACTAGGACTAAAGGAATTATGACATAGGACTATGAAAGAATGAATGCATTTCTTAGAATCATATGGAACCCTTACAAAAATTGAGCATGCAGTAGGGCACAGAGATATTTCATATAAATATGAAAAGGCAGAAATAATAAGTACATTCTTCACAGACACGGTTTATTAACAATAAAAATGTTAATCAGCTTAGAGAACATGAACAAAAGACACAGACCAAAATGGAAAGTCAACAATAAAATCCTCAAAAATGAGTTGATCAAATTTTTAAAATCACAAGAATAATTAATAATTATGTGGAAAAAATAGAATGATAAAAAATATACAAAAATTTCTAGGATGTATCTAAAGCAATCTTTAAGAGAAAAA
Source organism: Gymnobelideus leadbeateri (assembly GCA_011680675.1). Lineage (NCBI taxonomy): Eukaryota > Metazoa > Chordata > Mammalia > Diprotodontia > Petauridae > Gymnobelideus > Gymnobelideus leadbeateri. Next base: position 84,278 of record WOXC01001551.1, read on the forward strand.
GTGTATCACTAAAAAATACAATAGAAAAATAGAAAAAAAAGAGGAGTATACATTTGAAAAGTTAGAAAACCAACAAATAAACCTAAAAATCGAATAAAAGAGGTGAAAACTAGAGGAGTAATAAGTAAATCTATAGAAATGATAAATAAAACTAAAAACTGGTTCATTTAGCAAAGATTAGCAAAAGTGAAAAACTTTTATCCAACCTTACAGAAAGAGGACAGAAAATTAAATCCACAAACTAGCAAATAAATGGTGTGAAATCATAACAAGACCAGAAGAAACTTAAAAAATTTCCAGACTCAACCTTGAGATTCTGTCCTACAAAGGGTCAGTGTGAGTTGGGGTTTCCAAACAGGAAAAGCAAGAAATGAAACTCAAAGAGCTATACTATAAACATGGTAAGAGATCATCCGAGGCTGGTATAAAAAAGAGGGTTCATTGAATCTCCATATAGGCATCCCCCAGCTAGGTATTTGGTCCTAAGAAAGAGAGAACTGAGCTTTACTTCAAAGAGTCCTCTTCCCTTTGCTCCAACCTCCTTAGTCTTATGGCATCAGGGCCAAAATTCGAGCGTGTAAGAACTTCTGCTTCTAACACTGGTGAATGTTAGAGCAGACAGTCAGCTTACAGAGAAGGGCCAGTAGAACAATTTGGAACTATGCCCAAAGGGCTTTCAAAATGTGTATACTCTTTGACCCAGCAATACCACTACTAGGTCTATATCCCAAAGAGATCAAAGGAAAAGTACCTATGTGTGCAAAAAAAAAATTTAGAGCAGCTCTTTTTGTGGTGGCCAAGAATTGGAAATTGAGGCGATACTCATGAATTAGGGAATGGCTGAACAAGTTGTGGTATATGATTGTGATAGACTACTATTGATGCTATAAGAAATGATTAGCAGGATGGTTTTAGGAAAACACCTGGGAAGATTTATATGAACTGATGAAAAGTAAAGTGAACAGAACCAGGAGGTCATTGTATGTAGTAAGAGTAATATTATACGGATAATCACATGTGAAAGATTTAGGTACTCTGATCAATACTATGCTCTACATTTTAAATTCCCTCCCCTGCTCTGCTTCTGTGGTAGGAGCAATTTCTTAATCCCTCCCTCCATGCAGGCTAGGTTAGTTTTTCCTTAAAAGGTGTTGAGATTTTCCTCAAGTCTTACTTGGTTCAGGGGACTAAGGGTTCAGACTATTAACATCACTTTCTCAGCCCCTGGTGTAGAGGGGCTCCAAGATTCTTAACTGGTGGATTGTGATGGAAGTAGCACTGCAGTGAAATAACTCCAGGTGTCCTCAATGCCTGTCCTCTTGAATATCCTTCTCTTGTGTTGGCTAAGTAAATCTCCTTTGGTTAACTGGTGAATGACCTATGTGGTTTGTTTGTTTGTTTTCATTTTGTTCCAGTGTCAAACCTAAACTAACTAGAGGATTGGCCTGAGTCAGACCCAAACTGGAACAGCTACTTACTACCTATGTAATTGGGAAGATCACTTCACCTCTCGTGTCCTCAGCTCATCTTCAAAGTGAGGTGACTTCCCCTAGGTCACATAGTTACTATGTGTCTGAGACTAGATTTGAACCCAGGAGGAAAAATCTCCCTTACTGCAAGCCCAGCATTCTATCCACTGAGCCACCTATGTTTGTAATTGGGTTTTGTTTTTATTTTTTCTCATTTGAAGTTGGGCTGGAGGGAAAAACATGAATCTTTGCTGATTGAAAAAATAAAATTTAATCTTTTGAAAAGAGTTAATAGTGTTTTTGGTAGCAAAGAATTAGAAACAATACAGGTGACCACAGCTTGGGAATGTCTAAACAAATTGTAATGCAAGAGATTTAGTCTTTCCCACATGGGTGACTCCTATCAGGTGACCCAGACATGTGCCCAATCCCTATTATGTTTATTAAATGGGATAGTTGAGATGGAGATGGGAGAGGGGGATACTAAGAGAAATTCTAGTGATAATTTTTGAAAAGAAAAATATCAATAAAAGCACATTATTTAAAATATACTTTATACAAAATGGCTAATTGTGTGTAAATGAGTACTTGAAGGGGACTCAAGAAGCAAAGTCATGAGTAATAGTATTCTCCTCTCCACAGTAAGGTTATATCCAAACCCTGAAAGTAAGTAGATTGTAGCTAAGTGGGCATGGTTGTGTCCAGCTCCACCTCTGAGGGACAGAAATGCATTTCACTAAACAGGAAATAAGGAAAGAAAGGTGGGAAGAGAGAAGAGAGAATTAGAATAACAGTAGATTAAGGGAGGGATTTGTCCTGCATGAGGGAAGGTTGGAATATGTGGGCCAGGTGAGGGGGGGGGGGGGTGTTGGGAGGGGTTTGCAGGTGTCCTGTTGGGTTCTGAGGCCAATATATAAAGTGATCAATCAATCATGCACCGGAATCATAGCTACTCCCACTCGATGCAAGGTAAACACCATCTGCCTTGGGATAGGGCTCTTATCTGGAACACAAAGCGAACAGCAGTTCTGAAGGTGACAGGGCCAGCGCTCCTAAGTCAGGGTAGGCAAAATCATGAAACAAAGACAGCCTGTTGAAAGTCTATTGGGGCAGCTAGGTGGCACTATAGTGCATAAAGCAGCAAGCCTGCAGTCAGGAAGACTCATCTTCCTGAGTTCAAATGTGGCTTCAGACAGTAACTAGCTGAGTCATCCCAGGCAAATCACTTAAACCCAACTGAAGAAAGAAAGAGATAGAGGAAGAAAGAAAGAAAGAAGGAAAGGAAGGAAGGAAGGAAGGAAGGAAGGAAGGAAGGAAGGAAGGAAGGAAGAAAGAAAGAGAGAGAGAGGAAGAAAGAAAGAGAGAGAGAGAAAGAAAGAAAGAGAAAGAGAGAAAGAAAGAAAGAAAGAAAGAAAGAAAGAAAGAAAGAAAGAAAGAAAGAAAGAAAGAAAGAAAGAAAGAGAGAGAGACTAGGGAATTAGGTGGGTAACACAGTGGATAGAGTTTCAACCCTAGAGTCAGGGAGACCTGAGATCAAATCTGGCCTCACACTTAATAGTTGTGTGACTCTGGGCAAGTCATTTAACACTATTGCCTCTCCTCTCGCCCAAAAAAATTGGAGGGGAAAAAAAGAAAAAAAAAGTCTTTCCGAAGCCTATCATCACCAGGAACTCTCCACTTCTACAGGGTGTGATATGAATATACCTGGAAGTCAAATTGTGAAGAGTCTTAGTACCCCATTTCCTTAGCATGGGAATTCATTCCACCAACATTCTAGAAAAGTGCTAGCAGTTAGCATTGCCATGAAGTCACTTGCCCAAGGTCACACAGCTGGTGTCAATGGTCACATTTGAACTCAGATCTTCCCTGTCTCTATGAGGCAGCAGAGCGGGGAAAATACCTTAACTTATCGTGGAGAGCTTGGTGACACTCAATGCTGAGTTCAAATCCTGATTGCCTAAATTCAAATCTTTGGTCCTGAGCTCTCCATCTGTGTCCCTATGGCCAGTACACTAATCCCAATGCTACTACTTGCCTTAAGTAACAAACTGAAGTGTATCTTCATTTTTAAGAGGGGCCCCTGGCAGAGTCATGAAGCTGGACCTGACCTATCTTCCATCCTTATTACCCATGACTCCCTTTCTCAGACTCTGGTCCAACCAAACTGACCTTCTCACAATCCCTGACACACTGGACTCCCTTCTTCCTGTGTCTGCCCTGGCCATCCCTCATACCCAGAATGCCTTCCCTCCTTCCCTCTGCCCCTTAAAGAGAGGGATCCCCATGGGCCCCATATTGACTTGGAAAACCACAAATTAACACTACTCATGGGGGGAGGTAGGTATTTTAATTTATTTTGTTAGATGTTTCCCAATGACACTTTCATCTGGTGCAGGCCACATTGAGGACCAAGACATTTCTTAGAATACCTAGTTTCCTTCAAGACCCAGTTCAGGTGCCACCTTCCACTGAGCTCAGAGCTACCAGAGAAAGAAAGCCGGGTGGCCTAGTGGCTAGAGTGCTGGGACTGAAGGTGACACACAGAATGTGACCTTGGGCAAGTCGCTGAGTTCAAATCTGGCCTCAGATATTTACTTAGCTATGTGACCCTGGGAAAGTCACTTGTCCTCTGTCGGCCTCATTTTTCTCAACTACAAAATGAGGGTCATAATAACACCTACCTCCTAGGATAGTTTATGAGAATACAATGGGATAATGTTTGTAAGGTGCTTCACACAGTGTTGGACACTCAATAAATGCCTGTTTCCTTCCCACTGGTACCCTTCCCTATCAAAAAAATTAGCTTATATTTATTTTGTATATCCTCATATAGGTCCTCACTGTAAACTATTGAAGAGCAGAAGCAGTTTCATTTTTGTCTTTGCAAAGCACAGTGCATAGGAGTAGCTAAGGGACACAATAGTGCATAGAGTGCTGGGACTGGAGTCAGGAGGACCTGAGTGCAAATCCAACCTCAGACACTTACTAGCTGCATGACCCTGGGCAAGTCATTTAACCCTGATTGCCTCACACACAAAAAATGCAGTGTCTGACACAGAATAGGGGTTTAATAAATGCTTATTGGTTGATTGGTTGACCTATAGGAATTGCTCACTGATAATAAAAGTTCAAGCCATTGCAAGAGGGATAAAAGGAATCTTCCCCCCATTCATGATTCTATGGGCCACTGTTTACTCGAGCCATTTGTTGTTATTAAGTCATTTTTTTCAGTCATGTCCTACACTACATGACCTCATTTGGGTCTTTGTGGCAAAGAGACTGGAGTGTTTGCCATTTCCTTCTCCAGCTCATTTGACAGATAGGGAAACTGAGGCAAACAGGGTGAAGTGACTTGCTCAAGGTCACACAGCTAGTAAGTATCTGTAGTTGGATTTGAACTCACAAAGATGAGTCTTCCTAATTCCAAGCCCAGGGCTCTAGCCACTGCGCTACCTAGCTGCCCTACTCAACCCATACCAGAGGCTAGTCCAACATACAAGCAACACTGTCTCTTCCTTTGGGGAGGGGGAGAGGAAATTGGGTAGAGTGGGGGCAAGAATGAGAGGGCTGTGAAAGGAGAAGGAGGTTGGGTAAGCACAGAGATATTTGACTCTTGGCAAATCATTTAACTTCTGTCTGCCTCAGTATCCTCAACTGTAAAATGGGAATCATAAGAACTTGAAGTGAGTGATTCAGAGAAGGTATTTGAAAAAACCGGGGCACCAAGGACATTTCCAAAGATAAAGCATCTTTGGCAAGAGCTGAATAGCAGCCAACCTAGGGAGAAAAGTCAGACTTCAAATAGCTGGTTTCCAAATGTCATAGAAAGGAAACAGAAAGCAGAGAATTGAAACTAAAATGTTTGGTGACTAGCAATAAGCCAAGCCCATAAGGTGGTCCAGAGGACATCCAGCCAGGGCCCCTGACTTGGCAGACACCCTTTGCTCTAGCCTTTGATTCCAAGAAGAGAAGCCCCATCAGTGACCTGATTGCATAAAAGCTCCTCACTTTCCCGGTCCTTTTCCTGTCAAGGTAGAACAAAAAAAGGCAGATCCGCCTTAAGAAGAAGGGGAGGAGTGGGCTGGACAACTATTTATCTGTAGCCGTACCCACCCCTAGGCACAGATGGAGCCGTCTCTGAGCCTGTTCGATACTCCTGCAGAGACGTTGGATGCCTTTATAGCACATGAGCTCCTCCCTACCAAAGAGGGCAAAAAAGAGGTCCATGATGCCTTCCAGATGATCCAGAAATTCCTTCGAGATTCCTGTTTCAAAGATCAAGAGGCCAGGGTGCTGAAGGTGCTGAAGGTGAGAGCCTGCCCCAGGGGTGTGGTGGACTATAACTGTGCTCTAGGAATCAATGCCTCTCCTCTGCTCCCCCTGCCAAGAGAGTCACAGAAACAACCCAGGAGTCAGTTGGTCAAGTCAAGTCAATGAGCATTTATTAAGTGCCCACTATGGGCTGGGGATTGTGCTAGGGCTAGAGACATACAGAAAAGCAACCCAAAATATCCTTTTCCTCAAGGATTTTACAATCTAGTAAGAGGGACAACATGCAAACAAAACATACAAACAAGATATATACGGAATTGAGACTTCACAGAGGGAAGGGGATTTGGAAAGGCTTATTTCAGAAGGTGGGATCTTATCCGAGACCTGAAGGAAGGAAGCCAGGAATTCCAGAGGGCAGAAATGAGGAGGGAAAGCCGGTGTGTCTGAATTAGGATTTTACAAGAATAGGGGTCTCTTTTGATCCAAACTCCCTATTCCCCACTTCTCTCCACCAACTCTCTGTACTCTACCTACCCCTCTGCCCTCCAGGATTCAGGCAGAACCAGTTCTTCACAGTGATTGATTCTTTATGTCCTGCCATAGCCAAGCCTTGGTCCATTTACTATACCAGCTGCCTCTACCTACCTCCCCATCCCAACTCCTGCTTCTGTGGTTTCTTTACTATATGACTCTTGAACCCCAAGCTATTCTTCACCTAACTTGCAAAGCTAATTAACACCAACTTATTAAGTTATACCTGTGCCTAACATACTAAATTACTGTGCATTCAGTTTGTTCACAGCAAACATGTGCCTGACTTACTAATGGTTTCCCAACTAGCTAAATAAGGAACACCAATTTGCTTAACTAAGTGAATGTGCACAAAGTTACTAAGTTAATAAGCTCTTGGCTCAGTAGATTAATGAATCTTTAACCGATAACTTCATACCTACTTTGCTAAGCTAATGTGGTCCCAACTTAACAAACAAGTGGGCATTGACTTCCTAAACCAGTATGTGCCCAACTTGGTAAACTAATGTCTACCCAGTTGCTAAACTAATGTATATCAACTTGCTAAAATAACCCATACCTAACATTTATTTCAATAGTATTTTATTTTTCACAATTACATATAAAAACAATTTTTATCATTTATATTGAAAATTTTTGAATTCCAAATTCTCTCACTCCCTCCCCTAGCCCTGCCCTGAGGTAGTAAGCAATTTGATATAAGTTATATATGTGTAACGACACAAAACATTTCCATATTATTAATGGTGTGAAAGAAGATATAAACTAAAAAAAGAAACCAGAAGTGAAAAATCATATACTTTCATCTGCATTCAGACTCTGGAAGTGAATAGAATTCTTTCATCATGAGTCCCTGGATTATTTTATAACTGAGAATAGCTAAGTCATTCCCACTTGATCATCATACAATGTTGCTGCTACTGTATACAGTGTACAGCTCACTTCACCTTGCATCTGTTCATGTAAGACTTTCAGGTTTTTCTGAAATCATACTACTCATAGTTTCTTATGGCACAATGTTGTTTCCTTAAAATCTTATACCACAACTTGATCAATCATTACCCCATTGGTGGATGTCCCTTCAACTTCCAATTCTCTGCCACCACAAAAACAACTGTTATAAATATTTTTGTACAGATTGGTCCTTTTCCCCTTTTTTTAATGTTTGGGATACAGACTTAATAGTGGTATATACCTAACATTTTAAGCTCACAGACACCAACTTACTAAACTAAGATGCTCTCCACTTACTAAGCCAATGTGTGTCTAACATGCTAAGCTAATGGACACCATCTTTCTAAGCTAAGACACCCCCAATGTGCTAACCTAATTGATACAACTCCATAAATGCAGAAGTTCCTTGTTTGCTGAGCTATGTGCCCACCTTGCTAACCTAATGACACCAATTCGTGAGCCCAACATGTTCCCAACTTATTAACCTATTGTTTGCCCAGCTAGCCAAGAGGTCCTAGGTCTGTCCCTTTGGTCCTGACATTCTCCCCACTTCCTATTTCCTGTTTGCTCCATCTGTCCCTCATACCCACTGCTTCTCCTGGGCAGCATGAGGAGGGTGCAGGTCCCCAGAGTATGTGAGGAAGTGTGATCTCAGAGAGGAAATAGAGCCTCAGTGGTTTCTAGAAGCCTTGTACCACCTGGCTGCACAACAGCCTGTGGGGCAGGACTCCCAGAGGTGGTCCTGGATGCCACCATAGGCTAGAGAGGACATGCCCAGGACCTGTACATACCTGGAGCTGGAAGACCAATGCTTGGGTTGCTATTTATAAATTATTAGAGCTCTGTCAAATCAATTAAACAATTAATGAGAATAATTGAGTATGTTCAGCCCTGGGTTAGATATTGAGCAAGATGCACAAAGGGAGATGGTCAAGTCCTCACCCTCCATAGGTATCAGCTCTCATCTCTCGAATATGAGAACCAGTCAGAGCCTTTCTGTTCCAGATCTATGGTTCTAGACCACAGAGACAGAAGCACATTCCCTGCCTCAAGGGGTGACCTCTCTACTAAGTCCTTCAACAGGTGTTGATTGAATCTACTTTGTGCCAAACACTGTTCTAGTTTGGGACAAGAGATACAAAAATAAACAATCCCTGCCCTCGAAAGGTTTCTACTATATCATGGAGAAACAATATAGAAACATATAAGTGAATGCAAAATATATAGCAACAACAACAACCAAAAAACCCACCAACCAACAGAGTTATTTTGACCCCAGGAGTCAGGAGAGTTGGTCACAATCCCAGCTCAGCTGCCAGACAGTGACGAGAGCTTGGGCAAGTAATTGGGTCTTAGTTGCAGAGAGAATCATAGGTTCACATACTTAGCAGTGAAGGTCACCTTCAAAGTCACCTAGTTCAATATCTTTGTTTTACAGATGAAGGTCAGAGAAATGAACCTTATGGAATTAAGTAGCTAATATGTGTCAGAGGTCATACTGGAACCCAAGTCCTGCTGATTCCAAGGCCAGCTCTGAAAACACTAGACCATTCTGCCTCTCATTCCATGCTACAAACGAGGAAATTGAGGTTCAGAAGGGGGTGGAAAGACAAAGGAAAAAGCATTCTGAGGGAGGGGTGGAACAAGCATTTAATTTTTTTCTGCCATTTTTATAGTATTTTATTTTTTCCAATTATATGTAAATACAATTTTTAACAGTCATTTTTACACAATTTTGAGCTCCAAATTTTTCTCCCTCCCCTCTTCCTAAAATAGAAAACAATTTGATACAGGTTATAAACGTGAAATCATGTAAAATATGTTTCCATATTAGTCATGTTGTGAAAGAAGAAATAGACTAAAAGGAAAACACACACACAAAATGAAAATAGTGGAGAGAGCTTTCAGACAGACCACTAATTTCTAAATTATCTCCCCTGGATCTATTTTCCAGGTCAGTGGTTTTTCCAATGAGATATTTCACGTTGTCTTCTATTTTTTCATTTGTTTGGCTCTGTCTTATAGTATCTTGATTTCTCAAATGACTTTATAGTCATTAGCTTCCAATTGCTCCAATCTAATTTTGAAGGAATTATTATTTTCAGTGAGCTTTTGAAATTCCTTTTCCATCTGGCAAATTTAGTTTTTTAAGGCATTCTTCTTCTCTACTGGCTTTTTGGGCTTCTTGTGCCATTTGAGTTAGTTTACTTTTTAAGGTGTTATTTTCTTCAGTATTTTTTTGGGTCTCCTTTAGCAGGCTGACTCACTTTTCATTATTTTCTTGCATCATTCTCATTTCTCTTCCCAGTTTTTCCTCCACTTCTCTTACTTGATTTTCAAAATCCCTCTTGAGCTCCTCCATGGCCTGCAATCAGTTCATATTTTTCTTGGAAGCTTTTTTTTTTCTTTTTGGAGGGCAATTGGGGTTAAGTAACTTGCCCAAGGTTACATGGCTAGGTTTTTGTTTTGTGTGTGCGTTAAGTGTCTGAGCTGGAACTGAACTCAGGTCCTTCTGACTCCAGGGCCGACGCTCTACTCACTGCGACACCTAGCCACCCCCTCTTGGAAGCTTTTGATGCAGGAGTTTTGGCTTCATTGACTTCTTCTGTTTCCATGATTTGATCCTTTTTGTCCACAAAAGAGGATTCTATGGTCTAATTGTGCTTCCTCTGCTTGCCCATCTTGCCAGCCAATTACTTGACTTTTGAACTATTTGCCATGGTAGAACTCTGCCTCCAGAGTGGAGAGAGTTATGTCCCAAATTGCTAGGGGTTTTGCAAATGTTGTCAGAAGTCTGAGGAGGGCACCCTCTCAACAGACACCACAAGCTCTGGCACACTGAGGTATCTCACCCCAGGATCACCACCCAAGACTGAATGACCCAGATCCAAGCAAGTCAAAGCAAGAGCAATTACTCTCTGAATGGTTGCTTGGTCCCCCCCCCATGTTCTGCAGGCCAGGAGTTCCAGAGGCAGCCACATAACAGCAGCTGCAACTGGCTCCTCCACCACCTCTCGCCCCTGGGGTAGGGGCTGGACCACACTCTTCCATCACCTGGTTTCAACAGAGTTCCCCACTGACCTTTTACTTTATCTTTGGCATTTACGGGTTGAGAAGTCTGAAAACCACCACAGCTGCTGGTGATTCACTCTCCTGAAGTCTGCTCTGGCAGATCTGTGCCACTGTTTGGGGCTGCCCGGGGATTGGAACCATGGCTCACAGGGGATTATGCTCTGTGATAGACCTTCCCTGTCGGCTTCCAGGCTGCCTTCAGGGGGAGATTTGTTTCTCTCTTCATGGGTTCTGTAGCTTTAAAATTTTGTTTAGTCATTTTTTACTGGTATTGGAAGTGGTTGGAGCCAGAGCCCACACCAAGTTTGTGCTTTTACTCTACCATCTCGGTTCCACCCCAATCAAAAAGGATTTAGGGCACTTCTTTATATGATTATAGATAACTTCAATTTTTTCATCTGAAAACTGACTGTTCATATTCTTTGACCATGTATTAATTGGGGAATGGTTTGTAGAAATAAGAACTTTTTGAAACCTACTATATGTCAAACACTATAAACATATATATTTATATTTAATATATTTATAAATGCATGTTAATGTAAATATATTTATAAATATATTTATTTATTTATAATTGCCCTAATTAAACTGTGAGCAAAGTATCTTACATATGTCATTTCATTTATCTCACAACAATGGTATGAAATTTAGGCTGTAAGCTCCTTGAGGGCAGGGACAGTGTGTGTGTGTGTGTGTGTGTGTGTGTGTGTGTGTGTGTTCCTTTGTATCTCCAGGTCTTAGCAGGTGCCTTACACATAGTAGGTGCCCAGTAAATTTATTAATGATGATGATGACAATTTGTTGGGTTTGGGTCTAGGAGGCAGAAGGAGGAGCAATAAGCAAAGTCACAGAGAGACCCATTTAGATGTGCTAAAAAGCCAAGCAGCAAGCATTTATTGAGTACCTACTGTATACCCAGAATTGAAGATACAAATGGAATGAATGAAACAAAAGTCCCCTAACAATTAGGGTTGTCCAGGATGGTAGACAACAGTTCCCCATGGCTGAAGGTCTTCACATAGAATGTCCCCATTGGAGACACCAAAGTGGGGGGGTTCTATACACATAATGCTCAGATCAGAGGCCCATCCCAGATCCGTGACTCTGTTATTCTATGCTTGGCAGGCAGGGTCTGTGATGAATGGGACGATGCTTAAGCACAAGGGAGAAGTCCACATTGTGGTGTTCCTCAGCTGCTCCAACTATAGTATGGAGGTGTCATACCACCATGACATTCTAATGCTCATGAAGGAGAGACTACACCACCATTGCAAGAACCTGGCCTATGCCAGTGAAATCTTCGTGGACTCTGAAGTCCCCGGCTCACTTCTCTTAACAATTCAATCCATGATGACATCAGAGCCCATCGATGTGGTCATCCTGACTGCCTGTGATATTCTAGGTAAAGTAGACATTGGTTCCCCTTCCAGACCCCTTGGTTTCCTGAGCGTGCTTCTGAGGATGGAGCACTGAGCCAAGAGTCAGGAAGATCTGAGTTCGAATCCAGCCTCAGACACTTACTGGTTGTGGGACTCTGAGCAAATCACTGAACCTCTGTTTCCCAAAATGTAAAATTGGGATCATTATAACACCTACATCCTTGAATTATTGTGAAGCACTTTGCAAATGCTAAATGCTATCTATATAAATGCTAGTTAGCTAGCTGAGGGGATCTTCCATCCCAAGAACCCCTTGGTCATGGGCCTCTTCTTAGATATCCATTTCCAGGGTCCCCTCAGTCACCAAAGAGAGAGTTACAAAATTTTCCCTGTACTAGCTGAGGAATACTTTGGATAAATTCATGGATGATTTTCAATCATGTCTGATTCTTCATGACCAATACTGTTCATGGGGTCTTCATGGCAAAGATACTGGAGTGGCTTGCCATTTCCCTCTCCAGTAGATTATGGCAAACAGAGATTAAGTGACTTGTCCAGGGTCACAGTAAGTGTCTGAGGTCAGATTTGAACTGAGGTCTTTCTGATTCTAGGTCCAGCACTCTACCCACTGACATGAAGGATAGATTCATAATATTTATTAAAGAAAAGTAGCAATATCTGAGTCCTGTCCCTAACGTGTTGGGTACTACCTCAGAAAGGACACCAATTCACAGTGGTCTTGCAGTATTCCCATCAGAGAAAGAATTCTGCACTAGATGGTCAGAATTATAAGTAAGATGAAGAGAAAAGGCCTGGACCCCATCAGGGGCCTTGAACATACTCAGAGTTCATAGACATGGTAGAAACAATAGAACTTAGGACCAATTTAACAACAATAATTAATTAATTAAAATAGGAAGCAATGAGGCACCAGCCCTTGCATCCCAAAATCGCTCTCCCCACTCCATTTCATCTAGGAGTGGTGTCTAGCCCCTACCCCATCAAACAAAGTACTTGTCCTCAACATAAAAATTCTAGTTTTGGTCATGAAAAAGAATGAGGTTGATTGACAATATTTCTAATGCACTATATTCACGAAGTTGGTTTATCTAAGGGTCTAAATCTCAGGAGATAAATCAAAAGACCTTTGACCTCAGTGGAGAAAGGGCCTAAGGTATATTGGGAGGATACTAGCACTTAGCATAGTTCCTGTCATGTCATAAATGCCAACAGTATCAGATGGTAGTGGGAGATCTCACTGGGAAGACCACAGCCAAGAGGAGATGCCTTATGCAATACATTCCCTGTCTCCCCTCTTTGGATCAAAGATCTAGAGACCATCAAGTCCAGCCTCTGCATTTGGAAAAAGTTGAGGTTCCTAGAGTTGAAATTATTTGCCCAAGGTCACTTCACTGGAGTTCGTACAAATGCTTTTCAATTCGATACAATTCAAACCACCTGTTTTATTTTTTATGAGTATCTCTGTCCTTTGGTCTAGAATTCTCTTCCTAACCGTAATTGTGAAAGGTGCCTTCCTTCCATTCTCCTTATTTTTTTCATGATGTTATTTTTATATTTAGATCAAGTATTCATTTGGATCTTACAGAGGAAATGTGTAATTGCTGATCTAAACAGATTTTCTGCCAAACAGACCACCAGTTTTCCTAACATTTTTTTTCATCAAATATGGAGGGCCATGGTTTTACCAGTAAAAATTGAATGAACAGCTATCATCAACTTTGAAAGTTAATAAAAGAGGGTGTTAAGAGATTCAGATGGTAGAATTGAAGCAATTCAGCCTACAAGTGAGGAAAGGAATAGTTGTAGCAATGGACAGATATTAGAAGCTAAGCATACTAAGGATTAGTTTTGATGGGAGAGAAAGATTCATTCTGGTATATATGTATATGTAACATAGTAGAGTATAGTATATATGACATAATATGTTATATATCACATAAATATATTATAATATAAATTATTATCTATAATAATGTTGTGTACAACACATACAAATGTTATGTATATGTGTGATTATGTTATGAATGGTATATAATGCATATGGTATATTTGTTGTATTGTATGTTACATGTAACAAATTGTATATTATGTTATGTTATATATGTTATGTGTCTTAGCATGTGTGTTATAATATTTTAAATTTATACTAACCATTCATTCAGTAATTATTGCTAAAACCATGACCCTTCTTATTTGGAAAATTGGTGCTCTGTGTGGCAGAAAATCTGTATGTTTTGTATGTGTGTACATGTGTGTCATATGTGTATATTGCACATGTGTATATGTGCATGTATACATATAATTGCATTGTGTTGTGTTGCATATATGTATATATTTATATATATTTTCTCTGTATGATGCTGCAATGTAGAATATATATGTATCATATAATTATATGTGGTTTATATTCTATTTTACATATCATATCAATATACAATATACTACATGTAATTTTATACATGTATATGTAATTTCTGTTTCCACAATGGTAATTTTCTAGGTTCCAAATTCTTTTGGTGGTTGATGTTAACTTTTCTGCCATCCCCTGTACCTTGGCCAGTTTTCTCAAGGCATCACACTGTTCCTTGACCCACATCTCAAGCTCCTCATTATGTTCTGGATGTGTCTTTTGAGAATGAAAACTCAGAGAAATGCTCTTGTGTTCTATTACCACCTTCTCATCAGTGCAAGGATTTCGATGTTGCCTATTTTGTTTGCATTGTCGTTGTTGTTGTTGAATCATGTCTGTGAGTCATCTCTGTGATTCCATTTGAGTTTTCTTGGCAGAGATACTGGAGTCATTTGCCATTTCCTTCTCCAGCTCATTTGACAGATGGGGAAACTGGGGCAAACAGGGTGAAATGACTTGCCCAGAGTCACACAGCTAGTAAGTGTCTGAGGCCAGATTTGAACTCAGGTCTTCCTAACTCCAGGTACAGCACTGTGCCACCTAGCTGCCCTTTTGTTTGTAATAGAAAACACCATTTTATTGAAAGTGTCTCATTTTAATAGTATATTGTGCCAATCTACAGTTTTGTCCTTCATTTTTCTCATACTGACAGATAAAATGAGGGTTTTGGTGGATGTAACCATTCCATGATTCTTCATGTACATAATGTGAGCACCCAGGACCCAACTAAGCACATATTCCCAAGGTCCCAAGACTCCACAAACTAGGAAGTGTCAGAGGCAGGATCTGAATTTAGGTCCTCTGACTTCCAAGTCCATGCTCCTCCTTCTGGGCCATATTGTCTTCCCCCTCCCAGCACCACCTAGAAAATCTCTCCCTTGATTCTTCTTTCCCCAGGATCCTCTCATCCCACTTGTACACCATCCCCTGAGACCTACGTGGAACTGATTAGGGCCAAAGGCCTCCCTGGGCAATTCTCATCATCCTTCATAGCACTTCGGAAGAGTTTTATAAGAAGTCTTCCCACTAAGCTGAAAAACCTCCTAAGGCTGGTGAAGCATTGGTACCTGCAGGTGAGGGGGCAATGAAGTTCCTAGGGGCCAGGGCCAGGGAGGGAACCAACTGGGAATCCTTAGGAATAGAGTCAATGGAAAATGGAGAATCACAAGTGGGGAGCGGGGAGAAACAGAGATAGAGACAGAAACACAGAGAAAGAGACAGAGACTGTCAGAAACAAAGAAAGAAAATCAGGCAGGAAGGACCCCATGGCTAAACAGACAGACGGGAGAGCAGGTAGGCAGAGACATAAAAACAGGCAAGCAGACAGAAAGAGCTAGAGACAAAGACAAGCAAAGAGACAGAGAGACAAATTGAGACATAGACAGAGAGATAAAGAGAATAGTGACAAGGAGAAAGATACAGGTGGATAGAGACAAACAGGTAGAAAGAGACAGAGAGAAACAGACAGAGATGGACAAGTCAAGTCAACTCCCCACACGTGGATTTATCTTGTACTTCGTGAAAGGAGCTCTCTTAGGTGCTGAGGGTACAAAGCCAATTGTAAAAGAGTTCCTGCCCTCAAGGAGCTTGCAGTCTACTGGAGGAATGCAATATATACACAGATAAATAGATACAAAGTAACACAAGGAGAGACTAAGCTAATAACCAGGGGATCAGAGAAGTCTTCCCTGAGGTGGGCACCAGAAGAGAGCATTGGAAGGATTCCAAAGACATTGTGGAGACAGAGGGAACGGGACTTGGCACTAACTAGATATGAGAACCTTGGTGACTGGGACTATGGTGATGCCCTCAACAGAAATAGGGAAATCAGAAGGAAGGGTTGCCTTAGGAAGGAAATGATGAGTTAAGTTTTTGACGTGTTGAGTTTTAGATGGCAATAGGACCTTAAGGAGACATCAAGCAGAAAGTTAACCAATCTGATTTGGTTCAACAAACATTTATTAAGCACTTACTGGATACCAGACTCTGTGTCCTTTCTCTCAAGGAGTTGATATTCCTTGGGACTATGTGTGACTAGGATTAGAACTCAGAAGAAAAACTAAAATTAAGAATGTAGATTTGGTTATCATCTTCACAGAGAAGATAATTGAACCTAGAAAGTTATTTTGTATCACTAAGAGAAAATGTAAAAAAACAGTTTTTTTAAAAAGGCAGGCTACAGTCTTGTGGAACAATTCATCAGAAGAGCTATGGTAATACAGCAAAAGAAACTGAGTGGTTAAGAAGAGAGGGTTGTCATAGAAGCCACAAGAGGATGGGAAGAACAAAGATTAAGAGCTGGAAAAAAACCTTGGAGGCTATTGAGTCCAACCCAATCCTAATATAGGTAAGGAAACAGTGAGGCCCAGAAAGGTTAAGTAACATACCCACACTGCTAGTCAGCATCTGGGGCAGGTTTAAACCCAGGCCTTCTTGCACTCCAAAGAGCACATCCAGAAGTTCTTTGACAGGCTCCAAGGTTGCAGAGACATCTAAGAAGGTGAGGACTGGAAGAAAGTCATCAGACTTACCAATTAATATATTAATGGTGACCTTTCAGAGAAAAATTTTAATATTAATCAATCAGATTGAAAAATGTTAAGTGGAGATAAAATGGAAGCAGTCTCTCTACTGGAAGAGCATAACATAATCACCAACAAATTAATGTAGAGCAATTGGGAGTGGGGCAGAGGGAAGGGGGTTGAGGGAGGGGGAAGGAAGGAAGGAAGGAAGGAAGGAAGGAAGGAAGGAAGGAAGGAAGGAAGGAAGGAAAAGAAGGAAGGAAGGAAAGAAAAAAAGGAAGGGAAGGAGGGAGAAGGAAGGAAGAGAAAGAAGGGAGGAAGAAGAAGAGAAGAACAAGGAAATAGATGTTGAGAGAGAGAGATGCAGGAAAGAGAGAGAAACATTCCATCCTACTCTACTGATCTCCTCAGGGACAGGGAAGCTGAACTGTGTAGACCCAGACTGATCCAAGAATAATAAATAATTATAATAGCTTACCCATCTTTTTGTATTTGTATCTCTGATTTCTAGCCCAGTGCCTGGCACATAAGTACTTAATAAATGCTCTTTTCATTCCTTCATGTAAATGCTTTAAGGTGAACAAAATACTTTCCTCCCAACAATATCTAAGATGGGCAGCATTACTGAGGACAGGGAGGACGCTGAGAGAAGAGAGAGCAGAGCCAAATCTGGAATTTTCCCTCCTCTTGCGCAGTCATGCTGCCATTTATTATGAATGAAGAACAACACATTTATTAATTATGTCCAATACATCAGCTGAAGTGAAGAGGTTTCCTGGGAGTGTGATGATGGTAGAGTCCAAGTCCAGGGAGCCCAGTAGGTAGAAAAGACAAGCCAGCAAGGGAGTCTGTGAGCAGCCACTGCACTTCGGACCTCAGGGAAATAGATAGTCTGTCTCAGAAAGGGGGGGAATAGGAGAGAAAAAAAAGGGCATAAAGAGAGAAGACATGAGGGGCATCAGTCAATAACCAAGCACAGTGCTAATCACTGAAGTTATAAATTATAAAAAGAAAGCTAGTCCTTGCCTTCAGGGAGCTTACCCTCTAATGGGGGACACAATACAAAGGAAGCTAGGGAGGGGGAAGAAGAAGGTATCTGGCTAGTCATGGTGGAGGATAATCTAAGGATTTCAGATGATGGGAAGTGAAGAGTTGGCTGCTCTGTGAGCCCTGTTTAAATGGAATCTTTGGGAGAAGTTCTTTGCTCCATCCTCCCATCAGAGGGGGGAGAGGGTACGGAAGAGATGTGAGTATCAAAGCTGATTCAAGGTCATAGAACAATGAGTAGAGTGGTGAAGGGGTGTCCTGGAAGCATGATGATGGTGAAGTCCAATTCCAAGGAGCTCTATAGGTAGAAAAGGAAGGAGAAAAGAGAGAAGGAAAAGAAGGCCCTGTTTCTGGCAAAAATTAGACAAAAGATCGTCTCTCAGATCCCAGTCTCCCAAAGTTCAAGGTCCTGTTGGGAGGAGGGTGAGAAAGAAAGGAAGAAGCCAGGGAGCAGGCAGCCTGGAAATGGCAGTATGGAAATAGCCAAAATGACTTACCCCTGATCACACAGGTTGTATGTGGCAAAGACAAGTCTTGAATCCAGGCCCTACCCATACTCCACCACACTACCTCTCTCATTACATTTTACAGATGAGGAAACTAAGACCTAGAGATTAAGAAACTTGGTAAAGGTCATACAGCTAGTAAATGTCAGGGCTGAGATATGAGCTCCAAGTACTCTCTGTGGCTTACAAAACACATTCTCAAGGTAATTGATAGAGAAATATGGAGCTCTGATGGGAAATAAAAACACCCAGTGTTGTTCACCTCACTAACAAATTTCCCACTGTCCCACTCATCATCTCCCTCCCTCTGGCTCTCCCCACAGCACCTGAAATTCAGTTGCCCCAAAGCCGCTCTACCCCCAATGTATGCTTTGGAACTGCTGACCATCTATGCCTGGGAAACAGGGACCCCTCAAGCAACAAACTTCAACATAGCTAGGGGCTTCGTGAGTGTTATGGAGCTCCTTCAGGATCACAAAAATATCTGTATCTACTGGACCAAATACTACAGCCTCGAGGACCAGGTCATCAGGAACTCTGTGAAGCAACAGCTAAAAAGGAAAAGGTAGCAATCCTCTCCCTACATCACTGAGAGGCATAGAAAGGCAATGGAAGGAAAGATAAAGAGGGAAGTCTGGTCATGGCAATAGTTCCCATGTCTAAGGCACCTTTAGCAATGGAGGAGAGTCAGGCATGGTGGTACACATCTGCAATCCTTGCTTCTAGTGGGTCTGAAGCTGATGGGTCGCATGAGCTCAGTAGCTCTGAGCTGCAGCTGTGCTAAAGCCAATCTGGTATCTGCACCAATATGGTGAGCCCCACCACGATCCCTAAGAAGGGGTGAAAAGCAGACCACATCAAAGTTTGGGTGACGATCTACAGTGGGGATCACCAGTGAATGGCCATTACCTGTACAGTTTGGGCATGACAGACTCAGTCTTTTTTAAAAGAATGGGGGCAGAATAGAGTAGGAGAAAGATTAAACTGAACTGGAGAGGAGAAAGGAGGAAGAAAAGAAAGGAAGAGAAAGGAATAAGGGAAGTAAGGGAAGAGGAGGAAGAGGAGGTCAGGGGATAGCAGAGAAAGGCAGGAGGGGGAAAGAAGGGAGGAGAAGAAGAAAGAGGGAAGAGAGGTTAAGAGGGAGAATGAAAGTTAGGAGAGAGGTAAAAGTAAGAAGGGGAGAGTAAAGAAGAGGGAAGAAGAAAGGGGGTTAAGAAAAGGGAGGAGAGATGGGAAGGGCTGGGGGAAAGAAATACAGAGAAAATGTGAGTTGAAAGAAATGAGAGAAGGTGATAAAGAAGGGAAAGAGAGAAGAAGAGAGAACTGTAGGGAAAGGGCTGAAAGGCTGGAGCCAGGACTCAAACTTTCATCTTTAAATTTCATCAAGAACTCTTTTCTTTCTTGTGGTTCTCACCTGCAGGGTAGTGTTAGGTTTTTTTGTTTTGCACTGAGGACTCAGAGAACAAACCTCTTTTTCCTACAGACCTGTCATCTTGGACCCAGTGGATCCCACCCACAATGTAGGACAGGGAAAGCGATGGGACCTGGTGGCCCAGAGAGCTGCCCAGTGCCTGAAAAAGATATGTTGTCTTGACAAGTATAACTGTCCGATACCAGCCTGGAATGTAAAGGTACTGACCACCCTCCTCAAATCAGTCCTTGGACTTGAAATCCGATATCAGTTGAGCCAGCACTTCTAGAGAGGCGGGATTTTCATGTTGTTATTCCCTCCCTCCCTCCATTCAGATCCTCCTATCCTGGTCCCTTTCAGTCCAGGCCTTCCCCTAAGTCCTGATTGTGGGGGGAAGTAGGATGTTCTCCTGAGAGAATGGGGACTTAACTCTAGATCTCTAGACATTGGGTAGATACTTTCATTCTCCCTGTGACCCATCTCCTAGATCAGGGATCTGTCAATAAATTTCAAAGGGTTTATGAACTTGGGCCTGGGATGGAGTGGGGGGGGGGGGGGAGGGAATCTTTATTTTCAGTAATCTCCAGCTGAAGTTTGGCATTCCTTCAATTATTTATGTAGGCAATGAAATCTTATTTTGAAAAAATGCACTCATAGGCTTCGTAAGATTGCCAAAGAAGTCCATCATACACACACACACACACACACACATAAGCATGCACAAATCATGCAAAGGGTTAATAACCCCTCTCCTAGATAAATCACATCTGGATAAAATACTGAGGAAATAGGAAAGCTGAATGTGAAATGCACCTTTATTCTATCCCTTTCTGAGTTGTCCTTGAAACTAGGTACCCCTCCCTCCCCTCATCTCCTTTTCTATCCCTTCCCTCTTCTTCCCTTTTCTCTCCTCTCCTCTCTCTTCTCTCTCCCCTCACCTTTCATCCTTTCTCTTTTCTCTTCCTCCTTCCCCTTCTCCCTCCCCCTCCTTTCTCCTTTTCCTTCTTCCTTCCCTCCTCTCTTCTCCCTTCTCCTCCCTTTTCTCAAGCATAATTGACCAACTTCCCCAAGCCAACCGTCTATGCCTCACTGTCTCTGCCAGCCTGGAACAGCAATAAATAAGGGTGAACAGGCAAAGTAGAGGCAGATGATGTATGGAGGGACCAAAGTTCCCACTAAAGGAGTTTAAACTTAATTTCCCTTCCTCTCCCTCTCCCAGAGAGTAAGATCTATCCAAGTAAGAGTGAAAAGACGGAGAGGAAAGAACCTGACAATCTGGGCAAATCCCTTTGAGCGCATCCAACAAATGAAGAAGGATCCAAAACTGGCCGCCCTTTTCTCCTACCAGCATTATCTGTTCTGTCAAGAACTTGGTAGTGGGCAGAACATCCTTAGGTGCCACCGCACCTTAGCAGATTACAGGATCTTCTCTGATGTCAGCATCTGCCTGGTGGAAAGAGTCAGCTCCGAGATCCAGCTCCTCGTGAAGCGCCCCAGAAGCAAGATTTCTGAGCATTACTCCATGGACTCCAATGACCCCATAGGGAGACTGATGTATATGATTGAAGAGAGAGGAGGGCTACTCCCTGGACAGCATATTCTGATATTCCAGGGACAGCACCTGCAGCTGGAGCTCCCCCTGGGGTATTATGATATACAGGAGGGGGATGTCCTTGTTCTCTCAGAGAGAGAACCCTATTCATTCTTCCCCAGAAAAGAGCTTGAAAATCATGTGGGATTTTTCTTTCAAACTTTCCCAGAGAGGAGATAGGAAAGGGAAGGAGAGAGAAAATTTGGAACTCAAAACTTTGAAAAAAACAAAAGAAACAATGAATGCTTAAAATTGTTTTTACATGTAATTGGGGGTAAAATAAAATATATTTTAAAATACTTTCCCAGGATACTCTAGTCATTTTAATGATGATCTAACCTCAAGTCTTTGTTGTTCAGTACAGCTTATCACAATTCTCTGCTGGGAAAAATGGGTCTCCCCTCACTCTCTCTTACTCTCTCCTTCCCTCCTTCCTCCCTCCTCCTCCTCCACCTCCTTCTTATTCTCTTCCTTGTCATCATCCTCCTCTCTCTCTCTCTCTCTCTCTCTCTCTCTCTCTCTCTCTCTCTCTCACTCTCTCTCTCTCATTTAAGTTTAATGTTAATCCCATGCTATGCTTCAGTAGGAATATAGATTCTGTATCTGTGGCTCCAGTCAGATATACAGTAGTACAAACTAGTTTCAAGTTGCATATACTGAACTAAAGAGGTCGAGTAAACAAATGGTCGTGCAAGTAAAAGTAGCCCAGTTTGAAATTAGCCTGGGGACCAGCAGACAGAGATTGTTTTCATTTCCATTGCCTTCCATGGGTCTTCCATCCAGTCTTGCATTGGCTTCAGTCAGAGTCATGACTAACCATTTGAGAGTGAAGTGACATAAATTGCCTTCAAAACGACTTTGTAGATCATCATGTGAGAAGACTGGAAGTAATTGCAACAAATTCAGTTGAGCAGGAGGAGAGAGTTAGTAAGTAGAGTGGTTTCTAGTTTAATCTGGGGAAGCTTTAAATTTCAATGCCCGGGGATAAAGCCCTCAGTCGCAGCAGCCTAGGTATGGCTCTGACCCAGTTGCCTATTCTGAGCAAAACTGAGAAGTCAATAGTGTTATTCCTTCCACATTGCAACTTTCTCCCATCATGGTTTTGTTATATCACTGGTCAGCATAAGAAATTAAATGGGAATTTGGGGAAAGTTCTGCAGAAGTCACAACAACATGCAAAAGGCAACAGACAACACAGAAAAAGTTCTTTTTCATATAGTATTTCTACTTAACATTCACCTACATAAAGTCTATAATCAAATACTTAACCCAAATTTTACAATAAGGTACTGTAAACACCCCATAAAAGAAAAAGAAAAAATTCAGACTTCTCTGGTGCAAAGGGAGAGCCAAAAACTTTTACTTGGGTTTTCCATCATGGCGCCCCTAATTCCTGTAACAGGAAGTCTTCAGTGCCTTGGTCTCCCTTCTCTATGCCTGTGGCCCTCTCAGGAACCACCTACTTTTATAAGGAGAGTGCCAGGCACCTGATGGATTCCTTCATACTGGAGATGGGAAGGACTTGGTGCTCCTTCCTTAACAGGGTTGTTGTGAGGGCCAAATAAGATAATATTTGTAAAATGCTTGGCACATTGGTACTTAACAAATGTTTGGTTCTTTCCTGCCCTCTCAAAGGAATGTACATTTCAAAGGAGGAAGACTGGGAAAGGGGCAATGGTGAACTCAAAGGAATAAATGCCACAGGCAGAATTTTGATGCCCTAGTCCCACTAGATGCCCAGTTTAATACCCTCTGCTATCCCAGCCCTTTACCCATGATCTGTTTAGCCTATGCTTTTCTCAAATCATCAGATGCCAATCAGTTAACAAGCATGTAATAAAGCTCCTAACAGTACCAGGCACTGTTCTAGGTGCTGAGAATAAAGCAAACCCTGCATCCAAGTGGCTCATATGGGACGAGGTTAGGGGTTGGAGGCAGAGAAAGAGGACCAGTGTGTACAGATATGCAAGGTGTGTACATAGGCATATAAGCACAGTATTGTGCTGTTCACATGTGTTTATCTAGATGTGATTCAAAGAAAAACATGAATAGATTTTTTCTAGAGTCTCCTCTGCCTTTCTCCAAGAAAGACTGTTTAGCACCTGGAGTGGAGCAGAAGCTTAGGGTCACAAGGTTGGTCCTCTCTGCTGTCCTCAGACAGAAGATATCAGACCAGAATCAGATCTGTTTTCTCCTCCTTCCTTGAAAAGATGCATGATATATCCATATTTCCACATTGGCTTCCTTATGGTGAGGAAGTCAATTAGGAGGCTGTCAAGATGTTACCGAATAGAGGGGATTAAGGCTTGAACTACAATGGTGGATTCCAGATTGTTTCACTTTGTCTTTTAAATTGTGCGCCCTCTAGGCATCTCATACTCCCCATTTCCCAAACACAGCTCATCATCAGTCCCTCTGTGCTCTGGACATTACCTAAGCAGGGAGCAGAGAAGACCCTCTGATTCAATCCAAATTATCACTCTTCTCACTAAAGCAAAGTACAACTGGCAAATTGGGACAATCTCACTGGCACTTGAATTTGGATAGGGACCAGGCTACTTGCAACAGTGGGCAAAGGAGTAGGGATTCATGGAAGCAGCTGGTGAAAAGATGTGGGGAGAAAGCAAAAAAAGAGGGAGACTCTCCTCAGCTTGGTATGGAAAAAAAACCAACCCTGAAACTCAAGTCAACTATAATCTGCATGTTGTCTCCCCTATTAGGGCATAAGCACCTGGTACTAGTGAAAGTTATGTTGACTTGTTTGGAAGAACAAAAGATCCAGAATATCAAAGCAATTAATGAAAAGAAATGCTAGGGAAGGTGGCCTAGCCATACCAGATTTTAATCTGTATTGTAAAGCAGCAGTCATCAAAACTACTTGGTACTGGCTGAGGAATAGAGTAGTGGATCAATGGAATAGATTGGGTCACAAGACTCAGCAGTTAATGACTGTAGTAATCTACTGTTTGATAAACCCAAAGATCCCAGTTTTGGGGATAAGAACTCACTATTTGACAAGAACTGCTGGGAACGTTGGAATATAGCATGGCAGAAACTGGGCATAGACCATTATCTAACACCATATACCAAAATCAAGCCTAAATAGGTGCATGATCTAGGTATAAAGGCTGATACTGTAAGCAATCTGGGAAAGCAAGGAATAGTTTACCTGTCAGATTTATGGAAAGGGGAAGACTTTATGACCAAACAAGAATTAGAGAGCATTATAAAATGCAAAATGGATAATTTTGATTACATAAAATTGAAAATCTTCTGTACAAACAAAGCCAATGTAACCAAGATTAAGAAGGAAGTGGAAAATTGGGAAAGAATTTTTACAACCAATGTCTCTGATAAAGGCCTCATTTCTAAAATATACAGAAAATTGAGTCAAATCTATAAGAATACAGATTCTTTAAAAGTCTGGGCCAGGCGGAGCCAAGATGGAGGAGTAGAAACAGCATTTCCAATGTGCTCTGCCCCACACAAATTTCAAACAATGTGAAAGGGAGCTCCGAACAACTTCTGGAGCCACAGCACCCACAGAACGGCACAGAGAAGCTAAACTCCTGCTGAGGACAGCCCAGCAGCCCTGCAGGGAGCGGCCAGCGCAGCGCTCTGAGAACAGGCAGCACAGCACGCTGGGAACCGACAGTGCAGCCCACAGAGCTGAGCCCAGGTCCTCGGTTTTAGCCCCAGGGCGGCCGGGCCTTCAGCTGGCTGGTGGAACCCCAGAACACCAGCAATTGTGGCGATTCCAGAATTATCAGCACAGATATGCCTAGGACAAAGTGAGAGGTTAGTGCCCTATGGACTTTGGGACCAATATTTGGGGAACACGTGGCTTCCTCCCCTGGGGGCAAAAAGCTGCTGAAGAAACAGCTGCACAGAAGCCATTTTGCAGTGTCAGTAGTGGCTCTAGCTCCTGGTCTTTGAACTGTAGGAAGATCCAGCAATCAGTCTGGGGGTTAATCACTTTTGCTTTAAACTGCCTGGATCTGGATTGTGGTCTGGGGGGGAAGTTTGGGGTGGGTATCCAACTTGCCAGAGTGGGTGAAGGCTTTACAGAGGCCACCCAACTGGCGGAAGTTGTGAAGACCCCACGTTTGGGCGGAAGCTCCCCTGTCTGGTGGCAGAGTCCTACTGTGGCAACAAGCCCCAAAATCAAGTAATTAAGTGGCAATATGCCTAGGCAAATGAAACAAAATAAACAGAAAAGTTCAACATTGGACTCCTATTTTAGGGGCAAAGAGGCTCAAAGCATGGAGGAGGACTGTGAGGTCAGAACTCCTGCACCAAAAGCCCCAAATGAAAATACAAGCTGGCTACAGGCCATAGAGGACCTTAAGAAGCAGATAAGAGAAGTGGGGGAAAATTTGGGAAGAGAAATGAAAAAGATGCAAGAAAAGTATGAAATGACAGTCAACAGCCTGACTGAGGAAAATAACACCTTAAAAAATAGACTAACTCAAATGGCAAAAGAGGCTCAGAAAGGCAATGAGAAGAATGCCTTAAAAAGTCGAATTTGCCAGATGGAAAAAGAATCTCAAAAGCTCACTGAGGAGATTCATTCCTTAAGAGTTAGACTGGAGCAAATGGAAGCTAGTGACTTTATGAGAAATCAAGATGCTGTTAAACAGATCCAAACAAATGAAAGAATAGAAGGCAATGTGAAATATCTCATGGGAAAAACCACTGACCTGGAAAATAGATCCAGGAGAGATAATTTAAAAATTATTGGACTACCTGAAAGCCATGATCAAAGAAAGAACCTAGAAATCATCCTTCAAGAAATTCTCAAGGAAAATTGCCCTGATGTTTTAGATCCAGAGGGCAAAATAGAGGTTGAAAGAATCCACAGATCACCTCCTGAAAAAGATCCCAAAAAGAAAACTCCCAGGAATATTATAGCCAGGTTCCAGAATCCCCAGATCAAGGAGAAAATACTACAAGCAGCCAGGAAGAAACAATTTCAATATTGTGGAAACACAATCAGAATAGCCCAGGACCTGGCAGCTTCTACACTGAGGGATCGAAGGGCATGGAATATGATATTCCAGAGGGCAAAAGAGCTGGGAATGAACCCAAGGGTCACCTACCCAGCAAAACTGAGTATCTTGTTTCAGGGGAAAATATGGTCATTCAGTGGAATAGAGGACTTTCAAGCATTCTTGAGGAAAAAACCAGAGTTGAATAGAAAATTTGACATTCAGACACAAGAAGCAAGAGATGCTTGAGAAGGTAATCAAGGAAAAGAAATCAAAAGGAACTTATCAAAGTTGGACTATTTACAATCCTACATGGAAAAACAATAACTGTGTTTGATGAAACCTTTCTCATTATGAAAATAATTGAAGAAGGGTACATGGCATATGTTCACAGGTATACATGGATAGAAGGCACAGGTTGAATTTGATGGGAAGGGATGATTATTATTATTTTTTTTGAGGGCAATTGGGGTTGGGTGACTTGCCCAGGTTCACGTGGCTGGGTTTTTGTTTGTGTGTTGGGTGTCTGGGGCCAGATCCGAGCTCGGGTCCTTCTGGCTCCGGGGCTGGTTCTCTGCTCGCTGCGCCACCTAGCCGCCCCAAGGAAAGGATGATTCTTAAGGGGTGAAGTCAAGAGGTGAGAGAGGAAAGTTGCAAGAGGAGATGGAGAGAGACAGGGTAGGGCAAACTATCTCATGTAGAAGAGGCAAGGGGAAGTAGTTGCAGGGGAGGGGAAGAACAGGAAGGCAAAAAGGCAAAAGCATATTTTCATTGAAGTTGGCTCAAGGAGAGAATCACATACATACTAAATGGAATATCTTACCCTCACTCACTCTCCTGAGTAGGGGAAAGGGGGATGAGAGGGGGGATGATGGAGGGGAGGGCATTCTGGGGAGAGGGGAGGTTAGAAGTACCCACTATCAAAGAGGGACAAGGATCAAAGTAGGGAATGGACCAGGTGGGAGGGAAATATAAGCAGTCTTTTACAATATATCTACTATGGTAATGTTTTGCATAGATATACATGTACAACACATACTGAATTGCTTATCTTCTCAGAGGGAGTGAGTGACAAGGGAGAAAGGGAATGGATCTGAAAATCGAAGTTTTAAAATTAAATGTTTCATAAGATGTCCAGGCAGTGGGGCTCAGAGATTCACCTTGCCCTAATGGCAAAGTCGAAGGGGGTATGGGAGAGAGAAGATTGGATGAGGGGATATCTAGTGGGACTGCTATTCTGGGGTGGTGGGTAGGGAAAAAATGGGGGGAAAATGTAACTCATAATCTGGTGGAAATGAATGATGTAAACCAGAAGTTAATAAAGCATTTGTTTAATTAAAAAAAATCTATAAGAATACAAGTCATTTCCCAATTGATAAATGTTCAAAGGATATGAACAGGTAGTTTTCAGAGGAAGAAAGGTATCTATAAGCATATGAAAAAATGCTCTAAATCACTATTGATTAGAGAAATGCAAATCAAAACAATTCTGAGGTAACACATCTCACCTGTCATATTGGCTAAGCTGACAAAACGGGAAAATGACAAATGCTGGAGAGGATGTGGAAAAATTGGAACACTAATGCGTTGCTGGTAGAGTTGTGAACTGACTCAACCATTCTGGAGAGCAATCTGGAACTATGCCCAAAGGGCTATAAATAATTTCATACCCTTTGACCCAGCAATACCACTTCTAGGGTTGTATCCCAAAGAGATCATAGAAGTGGGAGGAAGACCCATATGTACAAAAATATTTATAGTAGCTCTTTTGTGCAAAGAATTGGAAATTAAGGGGATGCCCATCCATTGGGGAATGGCTAAACAAGTTGTGGTATATGAATATAATGGAATACTATTGTGCTATGAGAAATGAGGAGCAGAGCGCCAGCCCTGGAGTCAGAAGGACCTGAGTTCGCATCCAGCTTCAGACACTTAACATACACAAACAAAAACCTAGCCGTGTGACCTTGGGCAAGTTATTTAACCCCAATTGCCCTTCAAAAAAAAAGAAAGAAAAGAAAAGAAATGAGGAGCAGATGGACTTCATATTTACCTGGAGAGGCTTATACTAACTGATGCTGAGTGAGAAGAGCAGAACCAGGAGAAATTTGTACACAATTACAGACACAACATATGTGTCTGTATGTAAGACCAACTTCGATAGACTGGACTCTTCTCAGCAATGCAGGGTTATAAGACATCTCCAAAAGACTCATGATGGAGAGAGATGTCTACATTCAGAGAAAGAACTAGAAAGAACAGAGTTTGAATGCAGATTGAAGCAAACTAACTATCTGCTTTCTTTCTTTTTCTTGTTTGGTCTTGTTTCCTCTTTCCCATTGTTCATTCCATCTGACACAATCCTTATTTATAACCTGACTAATGTCTAATGTGAAAGTATTTACAGTTCCTATACTTAATGATTGTATGCCGCCATATGGGGGGGAGGGTAGATAGGGGAGAGAAAATTTGAAACTCAAGGAATTGTGACACTGAATCTTGTAAACTAAAAGTAAACAAACAAATTAATGAAGACCAAAAAAATTTTTTTTAAAGAAGTGAAAGACAGAAAAAAAGAAAAAGAAAGTTATGTTGACTCAGCATTCCATTGTTCCCAGCCCTGCTTATCAATCAGTGTTAGGAGAGATTTTGGTGGGGAAGGAGACACTCACTATGTCCACAGCCTTTTGTATTACATACTTTTGTCACATTCCTATAAACTGAGGTAGACCCTCTCTCTAGAGAATTTGGATCTCTCTTTCCCCCAAAGGGGGAAGATACCTAGAAAACACGAAAGCCAGTTCTTGAGATCCAAATCCCCCTTTTCCCTAAAGGGAAGAAAACCAGAAGAAGATAATACCTGTGAAATTAAAGAAGATTTTTATTAAACAGAGAAGTAAAACATGCACATGGGAACAGTTATCCTAATACTGAACAAGTCCACTAAGTGATGGATGTGAAGGGTATGAATATTTTCAAACAAAGGAAGGCAGGGAACTGGAGAGAAAGGCAGCAATTGGGCTCGTCCCAGAAAGCAATGAGGCAGGAAGCCCCATTCCCAAGGGGAAGGGGAGATCCAGGTAACAGGGGTAATGAGGAATTCCAGGTGTCAGAGCTGTAGTCTTTTGACACAAAATCAGAAGGCATTCTTGGTGTAGTGCCAATGCAATATTCACAGCACCTATGGTAGCTATGGATATGCTGGCAGAATTCTGAATTGCAATATAACATACTTTCCACATGGAAGACAGAACCAAAACATTTATTCAAACCCAGAAAACCAAATCCCAACACCAGAAAGTCAAGTCCATCATAGCAACTAAGAAATCTATACACAATAACACTGTAGAGGACACTGCCATGCCCAAGCCTTCCCCCTGCTATGGCCTTCCCACAAATAAACAGTCATAACTGGATTCCTGCCTGCTTCCTCTCTCTCTCTCTCCCTTAGCTCTAATTGCTCTGACCAACTTCCTCTGGGTTCTCCTCCAACCTTCCTGCTCCACCTGTTCAGCAAGCTCCTCCCACCACAGACTCATGTGATCAGGCTTCCATGTGACTCAAGCAGATCACATGGGCCTATTAATGGATGGGAAAAATCTTCCAATTAAGCAAAAATACATTAACAACGCAGGGGGTGTCTCCAAAAACCATAAAACAGGATGTGTCTGAGAGCCCCATAACTAGCAGTTTGTCGAGTCTCTGAAAATAACGATGTCTCTGGAAGGTCCATAAACCATCAAATGGCTCAGGTCTGCTTCAAGACTGGCAGGAGCTTAATTGGCTTCAGAGTTGCTGATTTTCTGCATGTTCAGCTGGATTTATTCTTGATCACCACAAAGGATTGCTGGTATGACAAACCACTCTGTATCTCAGGTAATATAGCCAGTCTTCATACAGCTCTTCTTGTTTACCTGAATAATTATTGAATTCAAGCAAGTCAAAGTAGTTAATATACTAATTTACAAATTCACTCATACATAACCCTACCTGCAAATTGTCATGTTCTTGCTACCTTATGAAGGAACTGAGATTCAAGGACCCAACCTCTTTTGCTGAGGTAGACCTATCTGGATTCTCTTAGTTACCCACAAAAGCTGTCCCCAGTACTGATCTTCAGTGATCAACTCAACATGTTGTTAACTTGATGTACTTATAATAAAATCGTTTTAATTCTCTTTGTCCTGAGTTTTGCCTCATTAATCAGGGTGAAAGCCCAAATGAAGAATTTTCCTTTAAATAGTACATAGTAGGCAAATTGAAATGTTTTTCAACTGACTCATCCACACTCAGTTCACATAAGCACAAAGGCAAAGACCCTCCCCCATTTCTATCAGGCAGGTAGTCCAGGGTAGTAGACCTGGGTAGGAGTCCTAGCTTTGCCAATTGCTAGTTATATAATCATGACCAAGTTTCTTCCCTTCTCTGAGCCTCAATTTCCTCATCTATGAAATAGGGATGATAATAGCTATTCATCTCCCTTACCAGGGCCACAAAGATCAAATGGGATGGCATATCATATTGAAAAGTATTTCTTAATCACAGAATTACTTGATGATATGGGGCGGCTAGGTGGCGCAGTGAGTAAGAGCGCTGGCCTCGGAGTTGGGATGACCCGGGATTGAAACTGGCCTCAGAAAATGAGCAGCCACACATAAATCATGACTAGCCGTGTAACCTTGAGCAAGTTACTTAACCCCAATTGCTTAAAAAAAAAAAATTACTTGATGATAAGCCCTCTGAAGAGGAGGATAGTGTCCTTCAGAAATCAAGAAACTGGGGGAGGAAAGACAATTTACACAAGTTTCTCTGATAAAGAACTCATTTCTCAAATTTATAGGGAACTGAATTATAAATTATAAATTATAAATGAATTATAAAATATATAAATTATAAATGAATTATAAAAATGAGAGCCATCTCCCAAATGATAAATTGTCAAAGGATATGAACAGGCAATTTGCAAATGAAGGAATCAAAGCTATAACTATAGTTATTTTAAAATGCTCTGAATCAATATTGATTAGAAAAATGCAAATTAAAACAACTCTGAGGTACCTACCACCTTACACCTATCAGATTGGCTAACATGACAGAAAAGGAAAATGGCAAATGCTAGAGGGAATGTAGAAATAGAAATAGAAATGCTCTGTTGGTGGAGTTATAAGTTGGTCTAGTCTAGTCTTTCTGGAGAATAGTTTGAAATTATGCCCAAAGGGCTATAAAACTGTGCACACCCTTTGACCCAACAATTCCAATACTAAAGAAATCAAGGAAAAGGGAAAAAGCATCTTTTTCTATAAAAATATTTATATCATTTTTTCCGTGGTGGTAAAGAACTGGAAACTGAGGGGAAGCCCATCAAGTGAGGAATAAATGAACAAGTTGTGGTATATGATTGTATGGAATATTATTATGATGTATGAAATGATGAACAGGGTTGTTTAAGAAAAGCCTGGGACCCCCGCCCTCCCGTTTCTCCTCCCCCTTCTCCTCCCCCCTACCCCCTACTGCTTCGCCTGTGGCAGTCGGGTCCGCGGCCTTCGCTGCGCGGCTTTGCTGCTGCCGCCGCCGCCCCTGGGAGCAACTTCTCCCTCTCCCTCCCCAGCCCCGGCCCGGTAGCTGACGTAAAGATGAGTAGCTCAGAGGAACTATCATGGATCTCATGTTTCTGTGGGCTTCGTGGCAATGAATTCTTCTGTGAGGTGGATGAAGACTATATCCAAGACAAGTTCAACCTCACAGGGCTCAACGAACAGGTGCCCCCTATAGGCAGGCACTAGACATGATCCCCGACTTGGAACCTGATGAGTAGTTGGAAGACAACCCCAACCAGAGTGACCCGATCAAGCAGGCAGCTGAGATGCTGTATGGACTGATTCATGCCCGCTACATCCTCACAAACCATGGCATTGCCCAGATGCTGGAAAAATACCAGCAGGGAGACTTTGGCTATTGTCCCCGTGTATATTGTGAAAACCAGCCCACGTTACCCATTGGACTGTCAGACATACCAGGTGAGGCCATGGTGAAGCTGTACTGCCCCAAATGCATGGATGTTTACACCCCCAAGTCGTCCAGGCACCGCCACACAGATGGTGCTTACTTTGGCACTGGCTTTCCTCACGTGCTCTTCATGGTGCATCCTGAGTACAGGCCTGCCAACCAATTTGTGCCCACGATGTATGGCTTCAGGATCCACCCTATGGCCTCAACTGCAGCTTCAGGCAGCCAGCAACTTCAAGAGCCCTGTCAAGACCATCGGCTGACTTTGTCTCCTCCCTTCCCCCGCAACACCTCAGGCTGTGACACCGTTCCCCCTCCCCCCAGTACACACACACCTTTCCAGACCCCTAATGGTTTTTAGTTTAAATTAAGAAGTCGTTATTGTGGTGGTGTGGTGGGAGTATGAAATAAAGGGGAGGAAAAGGCAAAAAAAAAAAAAAGCCTGGGAAAACTTACATGAACTGATGCAAAATGAAGTCAGCAAAACCAGAACATTGTACACAGTAACAGCAACATTGTAACAAGAATGACAGCTCGGGCGGCGAGCGCCAACCTCGGAGTTGGGAGGACCGGAGATCGAATCCGGCCTCAGAATATGAGCACCCACACACAAATAATGATTAGCCGTGTAACCTTGAGCAAGTTACTTAACCCCAATTGCTTTAAAAAAAAAAAAGAATGACTTAGCTATTCCAATCAATACAACGATCCAAGATGATTACAAAGGACCCATGATGAAAAATGCTATCCACCTCCACCACCCCCTCCCCGCACCTTCCCAGAGAGAGAATGGATGGAATCTAAACTCAGGTCAAAACACACCTTTTTTCACTTTATGTTTCTTGCTTTTTTTTTTTTTCAACATGGTTAATAGGGAAATAGGGCAGCTAGGTGATGTCATAGTGCATAGAGTGCTGGGCCTGGAGCCAGAAAGACTCATCTTCCTGTGTTTAAAGGGCCTGGCACATCGTAACTGTGTGACCCTAGACAAGTCACTTATCCCTGTTTGCCTCGGTTTCCTTATCTGTAAAATGAGCTGGAGAAGGAAATGGCAAATCACTCCTATATCTCTGCCAAGAAAACCCCAAATGGGTTTTCCACAAAAAGCTTCCAAAAAGCTTCAAGGATAACTTTTCTCAACTTGACCTGAAATCTGTCTTTGCAATTTTCCCCTTCTGTCTTCTAGGACCAAGCAGAACAAGGGTAATAATCCTTTTTCTACAGAACATCCCTTCAGTTACCTGAACATACATGTCCTAGTCCCTCTGGGTTTTTTCTTCTCCAGCTAAATGTCTCCAGTTCCTTCAACTGAACCTCACACACCCCACTCAGATTGACATCCTGGGACATCTTCCCCCTAAAAGCTTTCCTCAGTATTCACCACCATCTGAACTGGAAAAATAAATGCCCATTGACTCCAGGATCAAATGCAAAATGCTCTATTTGCCATTCAAAGTCCTTCATAATCTGATGCCCTGCTGACCCCCCCTTTTCTATCTTCTCACACCTTACTCCCTTATACATCATCTTCCATCCAGAGACACCAATCACCTGGCTGTTCCATGAACAAGACACACCATCTCTCTACTTTGGGCTTTTCTCTTTTTCCCCTACCTGGAACATCCTCTTTCCTCCTCTCCAACTACTGACCTCCCTGGCTTCCTTTAAGTCCCAACTAAAATCCTACCTTCTCCAGAAAGCCTTCCCCAATCCCATATTCCCTCTGTTAATTTTAAAGTTCTCATTTTTCCATAATTTTTCCACACCATCCACATGTGGAACCATCAATTATGGCAAATGGAGAAGTTTTGAATGTGGTGGATAAGTTCACTTCCCTTGACAGTGTACTTTTCAGGGATGTACACATTGATAATGAGGTTGATGCATACATTGTCAGAGCTAGCTCAGTGTTTGGGAGGCTCCGCAAGGAAAGTGTGGGAAAGAAGAGGTATCAGACTGACCACCAGACTGAAGGTCTACAGAGACATTGTGCTGACCTCATTGTTGTATGCTTGTGAAACCTTGAATGTCTACCATTGCCAGGCCAGCAAACTGAATTGCTTCCATTTGAATTGTCTTGGGAAGATTCTGAAGGTCCCCTGGCAGGATAAGGTACCAGACACTGAGGTCCTTACTTGAACTAAACTGCCAAGCATTCAAACTCTGCTTCAGAGAGCACAACTCCCATGGGATGACCACACTGTTGGAATGCAAAACGTATACTTGTCAAAAAGACTTTTATGAAAAACTCATGCAAAGCAAGCGTTCACTTGGTAATCAGAAGAAGCAATACAAGGACATGCTCCAAGTCTCTCTCAAGAACTTTGGAATTGATTGTGTGACATGGGAGATACTAGCATGACGTGCCCTCATCAGAGAAGGTGTTGTGCTCTATAATGAAGCAGAATTGAAACAGCTCGAAGGAAACACAGGATGTGCAAACTTAGAGAATCCACCCCAAATGTTCACACTGACTAATTGTGCCCAACCTGTGGTAGAGCATTCCGAGCTTGTATTGGTCTGATGAGTCACAGTCAGACACACTGAAACTTGACTTCAGCATGACAATGTCATTTTGGTCCTCTTCCAGAATGAAAAACGACAACCAACCAGCTGTTTCTTATTTATCCTGTACAAAGCTTGTTTTGTATACATTTGTTTACAACTTGCTTCCCCCAAATTAGACTGTAAGCTCCTGGAGGGCAGGGACTGCCTTTTGATTTTTTTTTTTAGTATCCACGAAGAAGGATCTGAGTTCAAATTTGGCTAGTGAAGTATCGGAGGGAGATAAAAGGACAACATGAACCAATGAAAATTTAGGAGTGTTTATTAGCCACTGGGGACTGTCTGGAGGATGCAATCCAAGAGAGCAGCCTCTAGCTCAGGGGAGTGGGAGCTTTTATACAGAGCTAAACCAGGGCTTATATGCCTTGCGGCTTAACAGGTACAAGCAGTCCTGAAGCAGGATACTGCGGTTACAAAGGTTGGGGCATACGGGGCCCATAGCTGCCCTGCCTCAAGCTAGAAAAACAGGATGTTGGGGCTCTAGACAGGGCCTGGGACTTTCCACAAGAAAATTGCGAGCGGGCTTTTTGGCCAAATCAGGTCACTTCATTCCCCACTTTTTCTGTTTGGGCAGAATCAAAGCATTGATTCCTGGGTGGTCAGAGGGGAGTAATGGGTGCACAGAACCAACAACTTAATAGCCTGAATGCACTTGCACACATAAGCCAGGAAGGCATTAAGAAAACAGGGGCCAACCAAGAGGCCCAGAAGCGGAAAGCAAGAGTAAGAGTGGGCCAGCCAGCACCGTTAGCAGGGAGGTGAACCATGGGGACCAATTATACAAGAATTCATACCAGCTGCTACCAGTGGAACAGACAGCTTCCCTTTCTTTAAGGCTCTGGCACACAAGGGTGAAGCTATTCTTAATGAGGCCAGAATGGTTGGCATAGAAGCAACAGGCTTCACCAAGGGCCATGTAAAGTCCCCCTTGTTTAAGAAAAAGGAGGTCAAGGCCTTACCTGTTTTGGAGGATTACCTCAGCCAAGGAATCAAGGGGGGTTTCTAAGTAAGAGATCCAGTCCTCTAGCTCCTTAATGTTACTGGGAATTACTAGTTACTAAGGCTGCCGAGCCAACAGCCGTGGATCCAGCAATTCCCAGCCCTACAAGGAGAGGGACCAGAGTAGGGGCTCGTCTTTCTCAAGACAACAGGCCAAAGTGTTCTCAACCCCCTTTCCCAGAGTAGAAAAACACCTGGAGGAGAACATGAACAACCATGCACATCTCCTGCCCCTCCCAGAGGTGATGGAGGGGAATGCAGGTCGTCAGGCCCATGGTACATGCTAGCTAAGTGTTGGTGGTGGCTCATAGAGCATTGTTAGAATATGCCGCTTTTCAATCCAGAGTCACTGTGGAAATACAAAGGGAACTATAGGGAGAGGTGAGGAGGTTGTAGTCAGGGGACAGAATACAGAGGGCTTGACCCTGAACGTCTCCCAAGGTTATTTTTGGGGAGTTCCAATTAATTGCAGACAGGGATTTCCTGATGTGTATCCTTCAGGGTGGACTCTGCCCCTCTGTCACCACAGGACGAAGTTGACCACCTGGTCCGTACTGTGTGGCCCTGTGGAGACAGAGAGGGGGATGATTCATACATCTCATTTCTGGCCACTTCCTCCCCATCTCCAGTCCTGGTCAGAGTCCAGACATATTTACCAGGCCAATTTCCTCTCCCCTCCCCTAACAGCAAGCAAAAGAGAAAGAAGAAAGTCATTGCATCTTCTTTAGATGCAGTCAGGTTGGGAAAATCACTCTGGTCTGTGGGGAGGACCTCCCACCTCTGAGGCTGAGGGAGGAAATGTGATTTTACAGACTAGTTTTACAATTTGATTTTACAAACTGATATTACAAACATAGGTCCCAAGCACCCCATCATTCCCCCTTGAATCAGATGGTACCCCAAAATCATTTGGGGACAAGGTCAATGGTCTCAGCTTCCTGAGCTGCTTCTTGCTGGGGAGGGGCATAGAGCTGTCCCTGCCTTACAGGGTTCCATCGTTCAAGGGGCTGGGTCTGTAGCCAGTGTCCAGAACCTGGCCGATGTCAGGTCCAAGGGGAGATGGGTCGTGGTCTTGGACAGTGGTTTGTACTCAGCCTGTGATATCATCTACAAGCGAAGGTGCTGAGCCTAGAAAACACAAATCTAGCAAAGAGATTAAGCAAACAAGGGCCAAAAAGGAGTAAGAGGAAATTGAGCAGAAGTGGGGTGAGAATGGGCTAGTATAATCCCTTACTCAGACTATTTCACTTTCCTTTATGTTTCTACATACTTCATAGACAAGATACCTCATAAGTTATCATTCTTTTACTAACATAACTGTACTGCCTTTAACAATAGAGGTTCCTGACTTGAACTTCATGACTGAATAGTAGACATACATCCTTGTTTCACTAAGCTTGTTTATCCTGTGATTATATTCACTCTGGAAGAGACACTTTAGAAATTGAATCTTTTACATGTACATTCAGTTACAAATGTTAACTTTTGCTTAGATGATGGAATAACCACAAGTTCAGATCAAAACAGCAAGATCTCTTCTGCTTTACAACTCATTACATTAATTTAGCAATAAATTTATCTTGCAAATGAAGGTTTTCGTAGGCCTGTTAAAATCACACTAGAGATTTTAAAAATTTCTTCTAAAAGTATTTTCCCTTCTTTTTAAAACAGTTTCAAGATTTATAAATGATCACTAAACTTTTATGAAGAAAGTTAATTGAAAACTTTTTAAATGATCTTAAGCAGTTTGCATAACTTTCTGCACATGTGCTAATTCTAGATTAAAAATAATATTAGATTTTCCACTAAGCTAACACAAAAGAGCTCATATCTGTTACTGACTACTTGCTCTGATCATAGAAACCTGCTATAGAAGGAAAAAAGCAGGGACATGTGACATTCCAAATACGACAGGAGAAAACATCCTTGGCTCTGTTTAAATTCAGGTAAAGTCACAGACATCCAACCATGCAGCATCTGTTCCACCTCATAGCTAGACTCAGGAATAGGTGGAAAACATTCCTTTTCAAAGGAACCCCATGGGTAAACTGAGCCAGGAGGGATCCCATCCCAGACAGAGGCTAAGATTGTCCCTTCAGCCTTTACCAAATGTAGATTTCCACCTGTCAACAGTACAGGATCACATTCCCTCTGAGTAGCTTGTGGCATTTTCTCTCAGATACTGTTCTAATGTAGACAACTATACCCAAATTCAAACTTGAAATAAAATTTAGTTATGGTCCCAAGTGCCTTTTACCTTAAACAACAAGCTTCACCAATCATAGCTTAGAGCCAGTTATAATCATTTCTATTCTCATGGAGCTGCAATAAGCAATAAAGATTTACCAGGTCTCACAAATGTAAGGAATTCCATTTACCATCTTTCCTTCTGAAATATAAAAGCCAATTTATAGAAATCCTTTCTAATCTTTTGCACCTTCTTACCAAGTTAGGTTCATTTAAAAACTACCTGACTAAAACAAGTACCTTTCCCAGGCTGAATGACCTTGCCTAATAGACATAGTTTCTAGGATATTTGGCAGTCTTACATCATAAATGCAGGAGGACTGTTCTGAATGGGCAAAACCAGTCAGAATAAAGTTTTCATCCAGTCTCCTCCTTTCCACATACCGTAATCAATTAACAATTTTAGGGTTTAGCATTAAAACAGTAGCCAAAATAACTTATTTAACAATCTTACAAGTTTAAACAATCTTAACTGAAACTTCCTTTTAAACAAAGACAGACTTGGAAGCTTATGATTTCCCAAATTACAATACTCCAAGACTTCAAGAGAAACTGCTTCTCATACAACTTTTTGCCAGTAACAATATCATAAACAATATCATAAATTATCATGTTCTTAAATTTGAACTTTGAAATAAAAACAAATGAATTACCAATCTGGTGACCTTAAAACTCCAGTTTCTGAAGCTACACAGAACTAAAGTTTTCTTGGTGTCACACACCCAATCAACTTATCACTAGAAATCAATTACATTCTGGAATCTCACATAGATGGTGAATGTGGTGATCCATAAACCTTCAAATTAACATAAATACATCCTTAGATGAAGCAAACTTG
Source organism: Gymnobelideus leadbeateri (assembly GCA_011680675.1). Taxonomy (NCBI): domain Eukaryota; kingdom Metazoa; phylum Chordata; class Mammalia; order Diprotodontia; family Petauridae; genus Gymnobelideus; species Gymnobelideus leadbeateri. The sequence continues at coordinate 123,109 of WOXC01001551.1, forward strand.
AAAACAACATCCCTATATTTTTCTTTCCTTTTTTTCTCAAGGTTTCTCATTTGTTCAATAAGAATTCTACAAAATGGCTTTCCAATTCACCTTGTACAGAGAATCATTCATTTCATCATTAGTAATGTGGAAACTATAACTTTAAATCACTGTATATTTCCAGAATAGTCAAAAAGTTAAAAGAACAATCATCTATCATAGTAAATATCATTAGTATTATTACTACCTGTTTGTATCCCAAATATGACAGCTTTAAATTATCAGATTTTATAAAACAAAAATCCAATTGACATGAAATAAGCATAAGATAGAATTAGCAGAACTGATAAAGTAACACTTTTTTTTACACAACTTTTTTTTTCTCCACCTTTTAGTTTCAACAAAATTCAGATTGAAAACTGCTTTAAAATTTCTCAGAAAATAATTTAAGGGGGTCTCCCCCGGAATCGAGCCAGATTGTCCCTGCCACGTGAAGGCAGGAAGGACCAACAAAAGAGACAGGGACAGAAGACACACAACACCCACAAGGGACACACAGAAAAAAGACAGACAACCAGGCAGGGATCTCTGGCAGCGTCCCAGTACGGAGTCCAGTAAGGGTGACCTTGCTGAGTCCAGCTTCGCACCTTACTGCAGAGAGTACTCACCAGAGACAAACAACCAGGTTCAGAACGCTAAAATTGTCCTCTCAAATGAAAATTTAATGAGACCTCCTAACTAGCCCTGGGCTGAGGAACATCTCTCAGTGGCCACCGCCCGGGGAGTCAGGCAGATCAGCCTTCCTGAGTCACAGACTCAGTTGTCCATACCGGGGCCAAAGGCCAATCTCACTGGGGCCTCCAAGTGAAATATCTGGGGGAGATAAAAGGACAACATAAGCCAATGAAAATTTAGGAGCTTTATTGGCCTACCAGCAACTGTCCCGAGGATGCAATCCAAGACAGCAGCCCCTAGCTCAGGGGAGTGGGAGCTTTTATACGGAGCTAAACCAGGGGTTCCATGCCTTGGGGCTTAACAGGTACAAGCAGTCCTGAAGCAGGATATTGCGGTTACAAAGGTTGGGGAACATGGGGCCCATAGCTGCCCCACCTCAAGCTAGAAAAACAGGATGTTGGGGACCTAGACAGGGCCCTGGACTTTCCACAAGAAAATTGTAAGCAGGCTACTTTTTGGCCAAACCAGGTCACTTCACTAGTTGTGGGACCTTGGGTAAGTCATTTAAGCTCAATTGCCTAAAAATGATCATTATGTTTTCAATTTATTTCTGCAAGTTCCCCAGAGCTCCAGGACCATGTCTTCTATTCTTTGGATCCTCCTCCTCTAGACCTAGCCCAGGCACCTTCAACATGAATGAATAATTGTTGCTTGTTTCTGTAGTTTCTACAGGAAATTAGACTCTCTGCTTGGCCCCAAATGGAAGAACCAGGATTTGCCAATCAATCAATAAAGTAAATCTAGACTTGAACTAAAGGGAAAACCTCCTATCCTAGTCTAAGGAACAGGTTATATTTGGCTTAGAAAATATAAGATCAGCGGGCACTTGGCGGCTGACCTTAAGCGTAGGGAGGGTTTTCAAGTGAGGGAGGGAAAACCAGATCCGCTTGGCCCCAGAGGGCGCCACAAAGGGCAGTAGGTGCAAGTGACGGGAGCTAACGGAGACCTGACTGCAAACACTCGCTCTCCTGGAGAGCTGTCCCAAGGAGCCACCATGTCGGGAGCGAGGGGTCTCCCCCTCGCTGGAGGGCTCTGAGAAGAGGCTGGACGAGCCAGCCCGGGGATGGCACGGAGGGGATTCTGGGCAGGGACTCTCCGCTAGTCCCCGGGAACTCTGAGCCATAGAACTACAATCCCCACAATGCCCCGCGTGACTGCCCGCTCACGTGCGGCCCCGAGAGGGTGTGAGGAGAAGCGGAAAGACGATCCACAATGCACTGCCGCGGACCAAGATGGCGGCGCCCAGGGCTAGCGTGAGCGACAACGAGAGCAGCGAGAACGACGACTACGAGGAGCTGCGGCGCTGCCAGGAGGCGGCAGTGCCGGCGTGGGGCTGGGGGCCGCGCCCTGAGGGGGGACAGGGTAGGGAGCACCGAGAACAGGCCTGGGGGGGAGGGAGGGAAGAGGAGGAGGGGCCTGGTGCGCCTGCGCAGGTCGACTGAGTCACCCCACGGGAGGCGTGCGGCACTCCCCGGGGAAGCTGAGGCAGAGGCCGTAGAACACTTGGGAGTGCTTATCTCGTTTATCAGATGGGGGAGCCACCCGTCTCTTGATAGATGGGGAAACTGAGGCATTGGGCTCCAGGCACACATGGGAGCAGGGAGGCAGGTCCCCTGCTGGGCCTCCTCGGACAGGGCGGAATCGGAAGCCAGGGCTCCGGGAGCTCGTGGCTCTCCCTGAGGTGCAGTGTGGGTACATTGGTCTCTAGACCCTTTCCACCCCTAAGATTTTGGCATAGTAGAAGGAGTCCTGGGGCAGCTCCGCCCCTGACCACTGAGCGACCTTGGGAACCCCCCCCACCCCCGTACTCCCATCCTCTGCGCCCCCGGCCGGGAGAGCCCTGCCCTGCGTGTCTCCCCAGGGCAGGGGAGACATTGAAGTCCGGAGGCATCTGGCCCAGGATCGCAGCCTTACCTTGTGTCTGTGTGTCCCTTTACAGAGCCTAGCACAGAGGCGGACCAGAGACAGCGCCCAGGAACATTCCGTGTTAGCATAAAGCCTATGGTCCTCGGGTCCTGGAACATCAGGGCTTAGATGGGGCCTGTCAGGGCTGGGAGGGGCCTCTGTGAACACCTCCTCTTGCAAATGAGAACGTTTTCCCAGAGGTGGGAAATGACTGGGCCAAGATCTGGTCCTAAACGCCTCCGTTTCCCTTTCTTTCCACAGAGGTCACAGCCAAGGACAACCTGCCAGCTGCCCGCCCGAGCCTCAGGTATTGTGGCGTTTGAGGCCGGGGTCTCCAGCTCCGGCCCAGGGGACTCTGTGCTGTTGGAGCGAGGGTCTCCTGAGCCCAGGTGAAGGGGTGCCTTATTCTCCTTGCAGACACAAGGTGGATGACCATGACCAAGATGGGAATGAGCTGCAGACCACTCCAGAGTTCAGGGTTCACGTAGCGAAAAAGCTGGGAGCCTTGTTAGACAGGTGAGGAAAGCCCGAGCCAGCCAGAACGAGAGCATAAGTCAGTCGGTATTTATAAAGCCCCTACTGTGTGCGGGCACAGCACCAAACTGGAAGCAAACTCATAAAAGGCTGAGATTCCTCGGGGTGAATGGATCCTTGCACTGGCCCTTCATCCATCCATTTGGGCCTTCCCTTCCCTGGTGCTGATTGCAGCCCCTCAGACCTCTAATCAATCCCATCATTTATCATTTGTGCCCTTCCATAAATCCCCAGTCAGTGGGAGGCCTTTCTAAGGGCTTTTGAAAAGCTCTGGTGTGTCCAGGTGGGCACATATAGCAAACCCAAGCTGGGCATTGAGGATGGCCATGCCCTCTTTTGCTGCCTTTGTCAGAGGATACCATTCTCTAGCCTTCATCTTCTTGGGGTGAAAGGTATGTCCTAGGAAAGTCCCCTTTGGGTCTAGAGATGCTGGGGGTTGTCTGCCAGAAGGGCTGGGGGCTTTGGGGGCTTGGCTGGGCCTGAATGCCCAGCTCAGAAAGTACCTGAAGACTCAGGGGCTGGTCTCCTTGAGAGTGACTCCTGGGCAAAGGGAGCAGGTGTCTGGGCCTGACCTCAGACCTACAGCTTCCTTGATTTCCATTTCCTCATCTCAAATGCTGGTCAGACCAGATGTTTTCTAAGGGCCCTCCCAGCTCTGGGTCCCATGATGATGATGGTGATGGTTAACATTGAATGTTTACAAACGTGTCATACACGTGATCTCCTTTGAGCCCACAACAACCCAGAGATGGAGGTGCTGTCATTATCCCCATTTTACAGATGAGGAAACTGAGGCAGGCAGGTGAAATGACTTGCCAGGGTCACACTACCAGGAAGTATCTGAGGCTGGATTTGAACTCAGGTCTTTCTAACTCCAGACCCGGCCACTCATTGCACAGTGGCATCGCCAGCCGCCTCGTCTTACATGTGATCTGCGAGCACCTTGTGCTCAGGAGGCCTCAGTGGTGACCCAGCAGGGTGGATCAGGGAGCCCTGCGTGGGCTGGGAGGTGACCTCCATGCCCCACCTCCCCACCCCCTGCCGTGCGCATCTGACTCGAGGGTCTGAGCTCGGGAAGATGAGTCTTCCTGCCTCCGTGCCCTGAGCTCTGGGCTCTGTGACGCCCTGGCCACCCTGTGTTTTATGTATGATACATATAATTTTATGTGTGAATAAATTAAAACTTATAAAATATATAACCATAGACAAATGTGGATTATTATAACAGGGGTATAAGCTCATTTGTTTGCAGGTTGTCTCCCCATCAGACAGTGAGCTCCAAGAAGTAGGGACGGCATCTGCCTTTGTATCGCCAGCGCTCATCACAGTACCTGGTGCATAGTAGGCCCCTGATAAATGTTTACTGAAGGGTGTGCAGGGCATAGTGGATACAGAACAGGCCTCTGAGCAAGAGTGACTTGGACACTCTGATGGTGTGACCCTGGACAAGTCACTGAACCCCCAGATATATAAACTCCAGGATTCTGAATTGCAGGGTTTGTGTTGATCTGCTGGGGTGGGGGTGAAGTCACAGCCAGTTCCCTCTGCCAGTGAAACCACAGCTGCTTCCCGGTTCTTCACCTCCACCCCCACCCCCCAGTTCCCCAGTGGTTGCAGCTGTGTTCTCTTTATCTTGGACCAGTCACTTCATCAGTATGGGGCCCTCAGCAAAGGCACATAGCAGTGCCTCAGTACCTCACGGTCTTAGCAAGCACCCGGGTGCCCAAGCAGGGCGGGGCTCTGCCCAGAGCTGTACAGACAGTGTCAGAGGAGGGACTCCATCCCAGCCCCTGGACGGCTCATCATCATCATCATCGTTCTTGTAAGGGCTGGTGTCTGGCAGGGGCCCTCCTCACCAGATGCTCCCTTTGGTCTCTGTCCAGCCCAGCCCTTCCTGGCGGCCTGGGGCCTGGGGCCTGGGGCCTGGGCTGAGGACCATGAGCTCAGTGGCTGCTGTTCTCTCCTTTTTAGCTATATCACCGTCTTGGACTCTGGCTCCAGACCCACTCAGGCTCTCACACAGGTGGCCTCTGAGGAGGACGATGGTGAGTGCCCCCCTTTTCTGAGCTCAGACCCCCTGGGTGCAGGGGTCCAGCCTGCTCCAGCCCGCCCCGGGCTCACATTCCTCTGGCTCTTTGACCTTCCAGGCTTCCGCCTCTTCTTCACGTCCATCCCGGGCAGCTTGCAGGACGCAGCTCCTCCCGCCAGGAGCAAGAAGCAGCCACCATCCAGTTCCAGGTGAGTGAGCTTCCTGCCCTGGCCAGTCAGTCACCTCCACAGCCCCCACAGCAAACCCTGCTCAGACCTGGGCAAAGGAGGAGTCATCCTGACAGCCCTGTGTGTGTGTGTGTGTGTGTGTGTGTGTGTGTGTGTGTGGTGCTTGGAGGTGTCAGGCGCTTTGCACACATGTCTCAGACCTGTGCAGGACTGGTGACAGGTAGCATCCCCATGTCACAGATGAAGAAATCAAGGTTCAGAAGGGACAGGTGACTGACCCAGGGTTGCCCAGCTAGTCAGCCCAGCTTCCATCCCAGCTGCTACTCTGTTCAGATCCAGCATTCTCCTCACTAACCCACTCTGCCCCATCAGGAACTTGAGAAGATACAGCTTGGCCCCAGGGGTGGTGGGCCAGGGTTTAGGCACAGCTTAGCCCCAGGGGGTGGTGGGCCAGGGTTCAGGCACAGCTTGTCCCCAGGGAGTGGTGGGCCAGGGTTTGGGCACAGCTTGTCCCCAGGGAGTGGTGGGCCAGGGTCTGAGCACAGCTTGGCCCCAGAGGGTGGTGGGCCAAGGGAAACTGACCCTGACTGTCTCATAGCAGTGACTCAGACAGCGATGAGCAGTGGAGGAGATGCCAGGAGGTGGCTGTGTCTGCCACAGACATTCTGCGGCCTGGAGCTCTGCCTACCCAGGAGACCCCCGCAGAGCAGCTGGAGCCCAAGAAGAAGAAGAAGAAGAAGAAGAAGAAGGGGCAGCCACAGGCCAGGCAGGGGAAGGAAGCTGGTACCAGGGGGACCCCAGAGAAGCAGCCTAGGCCCCTGTTGCTTCACAGGGATCCAGAAGGGGGAAAGGCCCAGCACAATGGGGACCACACATCGCCCACCCCAAAGAGAAAGAAAAGGAGAAAGAAAAACCGGATGGAGGAAAGGGGGGTTCTGCCATTCCCAGAACAGAAGGGCCAAGCAGCCAGTGCTGCTGAGTGACTTTGTGGTCAGGGCCAGCACCTGCCTCCAGTGGCTGCTGCCCCTGGTCTGTCAAACGAGAACACCCCTCCCCAGGAATGGGTGGAGGGGGCAGGCCACACCCAGATGGACCCAGGATGGGGAGCTTCGGGCTGGAAGCTGTGGCAGCCCTTCCCCCATGCCCTCTGGACTCTGGCCTCCCGTCTTACCCACCTTCTACCCATGCCTTGGGTGTGGCCTGGAGGGCAGATTGAGGGGGCCCTCACCTGTGTGAGGGTGGAAGCCTAATAAAGCTCATGGCCAGTGGCGCCCTGGCACTCTGACCCCAAAAAAACCAGCTCCTCTGGCCCCTGTTCCATCAGGCAAGTGACCTGGCTGAGAGTCACCCAAGAGGGGCTGGGGAAGCCCTTTTTGTCCCTGAATCTGCCCCAGATCTAGCAGCTGGAGAGACCCAGCTGGGCCTGTGACAGGACCCTCCAAAATCCCTGGAGAAGCACTCCATGTGCCTTCTCTTCCTGCTTCTTCCCCTTTCCCTCTCCACTTCCCAGCCCTATGAGCCCGGGAAGACTTTTTTATTTGTTCTCTGAAAAAAAATGTTTCCTGAAAACTTTCAGCTTTTCATTTCTAGAAGTGTTTAATTCTGCAAAGACTAGAAATATAACAAGAGAACAGAGCTGCCCTGAAAGATGGTGAGTTCCCTGTCACCCTGACTATTCAAGCAAAGGATCACGGGACTTAGAGCTGAAAAGAAACGCAAGGGGTCCTCCAGGCCAAGCCCCCCCATTTTATGTGTGTTCTTCCCACCGTGCTCTGCCGAGCGCTTCATGCAGTCATGGGGGCTGGCTCCGCCAACCTCTGAACTTCTGTCCAGGCTGAGGAGTCTGGTTCTGGTTTTCCTTTAATTCTGTTTGTTCTCTCAGTTGCCTTCCTTCTCCCCCATCTTAAAAAACCTTTTTAAAGGGTCATTTCCCAATATAGAACTTGTGGAAGTGTAGCATCCTTAGGGTAACAGTAACACAAGAAATGTTGATAAAACCTTAAACCTCGTTGAGAGAGGCATCGAATGCAGAACTAGGGAAGGGACTGCCCCCATCCTGTGCCCCTTTAGATGACACTGAGAGCACCCTGTTGTATTTTGACTGCCCACAGACATTCAGAAATGGGCAGCCCCTGGGTTTATGCTCTGGGAGGGCTGTGTGAAGGCCTGGGCCTGTTCAGCCTGGAGAGACTGTAATACAGGGAATGCTAGACCCAGAGTAGGGAAGGTCTTGAGTTCAAATCCAGCCTCTTAAATTTGTTAGCTATGTGACCCTGGGCAAGTCATTTTTTGGGGGGGAAGGCAAGGCAGGACAGTTGGAGTTAAGTGACTTGTCTAAGGCCACATGGCTAGTAAGTGTTAAAGTGTCAGGCCAGATTTGAATTCAGGGCCAGGGCCCTATTCACTATGTCACCCAGCCACCCCAGATAAATCATTTCACTTTGTCTACCTCAGCTTCTTGTGCCAAATGACCCGAGGCCTCTCCCAGACCTCAAGCCATGATCCAGTAAGGTGTGGGGGCTGGAATGACTGACCGAACTCAAAAGTTAGAATGCTGTTGGGTGTGTTCTGATTGGTCTCTGTACCATAGCACACGCCCACAGAGAGATGTGGGCCAGACTCGGGGCCTCAGGTCCCTTCACTCTCCGGGCTTCTGTGAGGCCATTCCCTTGGAGTGAGACAGGCAGCTAGTGGGTGCCATAGTGTACAGAGCTCTGGACCTAGAGTCAGGAAGGCCAGAGTTGAAATACTTTGTGACCCTGGGCAAGTCACTTTGCCTCTGTTCACCTTCCAGGGCTGTGAGACTAAAAAACAATCATATTTGTAAGGTGCCTAGCATAGTACCTAGTAGGCGCTTAATAAATGCTTGTTTCTTTCCCAGGCACCTGGGAAGCCAGAAGTCAGGATGTTCTCTTTTCTGAGACCTGAGATGGGCTCCCTCTTAGTCTGGTACTCACCCCCAGATTCCCCCAAAGCCCTGCCTCCTGCCCTACCACCCCCAAGGCAGGGTGAAGGAATAAAGTACTCTGGATGAAAGTCAAATACATATATTTATAGGCTCAGCCCCCCACTTGGGAGCAAGCCACAGGTTTCTGTGCCCTATTCAGGAGCCTTGGGCCTAGAGGCTCTCCACCAGCAGAGCCCCAGCACCCTTGGCCCAAGAGGATGGGTGGCTGAAGCCTCCACACTTGTCCCTGCTTGGATCAGCCCCTACTTGGGGGTAGTGTTGTCTCCCCAGAGCAGTCATTCAGCTTCCCCCCTCTTAACCCGGCTGGAGCTGCTTCCGCAGGACAGCCTGGTCTCCACCCCTGCACTTAGGAGCACCCACACCTCTCAGTCCCCATGTCACCAGGGCCCAGGGCGTCCGACAGGGTAGCAGATGGTGGAGATGGGGAAGCAGGGGCCGCCCTCCCCCAGGTGAGCTGAGGCCTGCAGGCTGTCATCTGCAGAAGTGCCTGATAAATCTGGGTGAAGTCAGAGCAAAAAGCTGTGACCAGGAGGAGATGGGAGGGCTCGCCAAAGAGCCCTCCAGAAGCGTGAAGTGGGGGACAGAACGGCTGCCCTTCCTGCTTGTTGCTGGGAGCCTTCCCTAGAGGGGCCAGAGCAAAGCTTACCGGCCAAGGAGTGGTCACGAGGCGAGCAGCAGCCTTGATGCAGGAGAGCTGTGTGCTGCCCTTCCCTGGCCCTCTGGTTTGGCACTGATGCTGACGGATGAGTCTGAGTTTGGGGAAACTGGCAGGCCCAAAGAAATGGTGATTCAGGATCCCCAGAGTAGTGGGGCTAGGAGAAAGGAGAGCTCCAGACTGAGGCAGGAGGCCCTGGTGGAGTCCCAGCTCTGCCATCCAGTGGCTCTGTGGTCCAAGGAGCACTTACATCTTCACCCCTTCTGGGCCTCAGTTTCCCTCTCCATAAAATGACGACCTCCAAGGCCCTTTCTAGTGTTCTATGACTTAGGTGTTGTCCCAAGGCCCTCTTCACCTTTCAAAGCTGGCAGAGGAGAGTTGGGGAATCAAGGTCCCCAGGATTCCTTCTGAAATTGGAGCTTTCCCAAGGGTCCTTGTCCCTCGGTGGCAGTGGAGGTCGGTGGAGGCGGGGGTAGGCCGAGGGGCTCCAGCTCCCCTCGCCCCATTCAGCAGGCTTTCTCTGACAGACCCTGGCTCCAGGGGGGTTGGTCACCATGGTTACTGAGAGGAAGAGGCCATGTGTGTGGAGATGAAGGTCTCAATGACGCCATGATTGGAGGACAGGAGCTGGCTGTGGCTGCTGGTGGACTCTGAACCCTGATACAGCACCAGGCTGCTAGAGGAGACTGTAGAGGCAAGCATGGCCAGTGAGCTGGGCCTCCCAGGCGGGGTCTAGTACAGCCCTCCCCCCATCACACAGACGGGGAAACAGGCCCAGTGAAGCACCCTCCCCAAAGGCATAGTATAAATGGCAGGACTTTAACAAAAATGGGGCTGGTGATGATAGCCGGCATTTATATAAAACCAGGCACAGCATACTGTTTAATCCTCACAATAACCCTGGGAAATAGATATTATCCTCACTTTACAGATGAGGAAACTGAGATAAACAGAGGTTAAGGACTTGTCCAAGGTCACAATTATTAAATATCTGAGACTGGATTTGAACTCGCATCTTCCTGATTCTGGGCCCAACGCTATTTGAATCCAGGTCCTCTGAGGGCAACCATTTGCCCGATGGGCCATGAAGTAACTCCTGCCATCTTGGAAGAGATAGCTGAGGTGGGCAGCCCAGGCAGTGGAGAGAGAGCTGGAGTGGGAGACGGGAGGACCTCAGTTCAAATCCAGCCTTGGACACTTACTGGCTTTGTCACCTTATGCTTCTTCCTTCAGCTGTAGAATTAATAATAATGACACCTATCTCCCAGGGTTATTGCAAAGGGTACTTTGTAAGGCTTAAAGTGCTCTGTAAATGATACCTAGTCTAGTAAATGCTAGGACACTCTCCCAGGGCCTCTGACTCCCCACAGCCCCTCACGTCTGCACACTGGGTGATCCCATCAGAGGGGGGAGGTGGGGAGGTGGGCCATCCCTTTCCAGCTAGGCTGGTGCGGAGGCAATGTCCCTGCTGCAGGTGCTGGATACCTGGGTCCTGGCTGGGGATGTGGATGGTGGAAGCTTGAGACACTGGTGTGTGTAACCCGGACTCACTGGGGGTCTCGGAGTCTGGACTGAAGACCTGAGGGAGAAGAGACACCGCGTCAGGGAGATTGAGGGCAGCTGAGGCCTGAGAACCTTGGACAGCGACCATGGGCTGCCCTCCCATCGGCTTTACCTGCTTGGTGGGTGTCAGGCTGGCAAGCGCGCTGAGGTTGGCAGTGTCAGTGATCAGCATGGTCTGGGGGAGGAGGCCGGTGTGCGCGTACTGAGTAACGTCAGGTTTGTGACTGTAGAGAGCTGTGGGGGAATATCAGGGAGAAGAGGAGCCACATAAAACACAGAGACCAGGGCCCTGGGTTAACTGGACCACACTTGGCTGGGGGCACCATGTCTTTTCTGAGTGGACCCAAGCAATGGCCCAAAGAGGTTTCTTCTTACAGAGGGATGGAAGTGTGAATAAACTGTAAAGCGCCTTTCTTTGACGTGTGAATGACTGTGCCTAAAATAAGCTAGCAATGCAGTCATTTGTAGTGCTTCCAACTTTGCCTGCAACTAAGGGCCCAGGATCCCAGTGTCAGGGCACAGGACTAGCCTAAATGGCAAAGGGCACCCTCTCATCACTGAGACACATGGGGGACCAGTCAGGCTGGGATTGCCCAGTGCTCTCCCACAACCATCACTGTAGGGCTCAAGCTGGGGAGTGTGGAAAGGAAGCAGAATGGACTTGGAGGGGGAGGACACCAGGCCCCTTACCATGAGGACTCTGCAGCTGGGCCATGGTGGCCATGAAGGGACTCTGAGCCATGTGGCCCTGCACCTGTTGCATGAGTGGCTGTTGATAGGAGGGATGCAATGGCTGGGAAAACTGTACAGGCTGCAGGGTGGTCAAGCTACTTCCCATGCTGTTGATAACAGGCACACTCTGGGCCTGGCTGGAGGCTAAGCCTGGAACACAAATGGGAAGACACTAGAACCCACTTCCCCATTCCCCTTCTGCCCTCATATCCAGTAGGAGGCCTGGGTGCATCCAAGCACTCTGAGTCAGAGGCTATAGCCTAAGGGTTTGGGTTCCAGGGCTCAACTCATGTTAATTTAGATAAAATAATCTAATATCATCTATAAAATTTAGGTGTAATTGCTGGTCTCCCTGTCTCCATTCTCTCCCCTTTCCAAATCGTCCTTCATACAGCTGCCAGAACTGTCTTCATAAGGCACAGACCAGACTAGGTCACTCCCCTGCTTAACAATCTGCAATGGCTCCCTATTTCTCCTAGGATAAATCCAAATACTCTAGTCTGACATGTAAGATGCTCCACAATGTAAACACAACCTCTTTTTCCAGCCTTCTCTCCCATTAGCCCCCTTCATTGCCATCCCCCAGCTGTCCCGAGAGTGGTTTGCATCTCTACCTGTTGAAATCATAGAATTTCAGAGTTAGGGAAAACCTCAGAGACCACCTAGATCATCCTGATGCCCACCTGAAGATTATTATCTGCATCATACCCAACAACTCCAGCCTTTCCCCAACTGACATGGCAGCCTTTTGAATCCTGGGAGATAACTCTCATGGCCCACACCCCCCAAGCCTTCTCTTCTACTAAACACTCCCAGATTCTCTAACTGACCTTCATGTGACATGAAAAATTCAGGTCCTTTGAAGGACTTCATTTCCCTCCTAAACCATAGATCCCAGAACTCAACGGTCCTCCATGCATGAGCTGGCCGAGGCAGCTCCCAGAAGCACCTTTTCGTTCTTGGACACCAGGACATTTTCAGTGCAGTTCAAGGTCTCACCAGCTTGGCTGGCCACCATATCACACCTGGGCATCCTCCTTTTCCGAGTTCAACATTAAGAGCTCTTCCCTGAAGCCTGCTGGAAGTGTTCTCTCTCAGGATGTCCCTAAGGCCCTTTACCTAGATTTCTTGTGGATAATCAACAGAATTTGTGCCAGAATAGCCCTTGAAAGCCATTGGGTCCAGGCCAGACCTGAGCAAGAACCCCATTCTCAGCTTCCCAACAAATAATTTTCCAACCTTTGCCCAGAGACCTCCAAGGACTCCCTCATTTTACAGATGGAGAAATAGAGGCCCAGAGGGATTAAATGTCAGAGACAGGATTCTAACTCAGATTCTCTGCCCTCAAAGCCAGTACTCTGTCCTCCGACCCACAGTACTCCACCATTCCTGCTTTCTGGGAATTTACATCAAGACCCTGTGTCCCAGGACCTCCAGAAGACTGGGAGGGACAATGGTGGACAAAGCTATTTGGGGGAATCACCCTTTCCCAGCATTTCCTTCCTCCCAGGTATCAGAAACAAGAGTTTGTATGGAGTAAAGGAAAGAACACTGGTCTGGAAATGAGAAGTCCAAGATCTTCTATTAGCTTCCTGTGTGACCTGGGAAAAGGTGCTCCCACTCCTTGGGTTTCCATTTCTTCATCTTTAAGATGAGAGTGTGGACCCCTCCCAGCCTGGACATCCCCTGTTCTGAGGCCCCTCCTAGTCCTGACATCCCCTGTTCTAAGGGCCCTCCCAGTTCTGACACCATGTGCTCTAGGCTTCCAGTTCTAACATTCTCTGTTCTAAGGACTCCCCTCCCAGTTATAATAGTCTACATTTGGCTAGCTAGACCCTTGAGGCCATGTCCTCCCCCACCTCCATTCCCTTTACCCTGACCCTAGCTCACCAATGACCAAAGTGGAAGCTCCTGTGTTGGTGAAGGTAGGTCCCAAGGAAGAAGGCTCTCCTGCCCCAATGGCCATGACCCCAGGGAGTGAGGCCATGATCAGGTTCTGGGGTTGTTGGTTGATCCCTGGGGGCATTGGCTCCAAATTGTGCAGAGCAGTCAAGGTACTGACAGGGGGAAGGGTCCCCCCAGCTGCAGAGACCTGTACAGGAGGAGAAAGAGTCGGTACTACAATGGATATGGAGAACCACCAAGATGGGAGGTGAGAGGGGGCAGCTCAGAAAACCCAAAGGAGGCCTACCTGCCACTGTCTCCCATCATCCCTCCCTCCCCCATTTTACAATGTCCTTCATTTGGAGGACAGTGTGCCTACAGCATTGGGGTTTCTCCCAGGCACTAGCTCCATGCAAGTCCCTAGCCCTGTTCTGGGTCAACCCCACACTTGAAGCGCAGAATGGTCCAGTAGAAAGAGCATTAGATTTGGAGTCACGAAGCTTGAGTTCAAACCCCAGCCCTGCTAATTACCTATGTGACCCTGGACAAATCCCTTCATCTTTGGGCCCCAGTCTCCTCATTTCTAAGGAGTTGGATTCTGTGTTCTTTGTTTCAGTCGTGCCTGATTCTTCATGACCCCATTTGGAGTCTTCTTGGCAGAGATGCTGGAGTGGTTTACTATTTCCTTCTCCAGCTCATTTTATAGACGAGAAAACTGAGGCCAACAGGGTGAAGTGACTTGCCCAGGGTCACACAACTAGTGTCTGAGCCTGAATTTGAACTCGGAAAGATGAGTCTTACTGACTCTGGGCCCAGGGCTCTATGCACTGTGGGGCCACCTAGCTGCCCTCTGTGTTCTTTAGAATCCTTTCTATGAAACTGCGACTTGCTGCATTTTGACTCCCATTGATGACACTCACTAGCTCTGTGACTGTGGCCAAGTCACTTCTGTCCTTGTCTCTAATATGGGAATAATCATCCTTTTCCCTGCACCCTTTGCAGGGTCTTTGGGATGAAGGTGATTTTTTTTAATTAGAAAGGATATTCTTGGGGGACACAGTTTGACTTCACAGTTTGTATCCCATCTCTGACACATACTGTCTGTGTGACCCTGGATGAGTCACTCTCTGTGCCCCTATGTTGCAGCAAATGTACTGAATCTGTGTTACCAGAGGGAAGCTCTCACCAGAATCTCCCTGTACAGTTGCATTCAACAGTCTGATGATCTGTTTTTCTTAAAGCATTTTTATTATAATATAAAATTATATTTTTCTTATATAATTTTTCTCCCATAACTATTATTGCTTTGGTGGCAGCCCCAGAATAGGGCAGCTGAGGGGACTCAGCCCCCAGCCTCTTTGCTTCCTTCAGAACCAGAGTTCAATAGGAAACAGAGTCCCAAGAACTGGGGCGGGTGCATTCCCGCAGCCCTGGGCACAAGCCAGCAGATTTGATTAAGCTCATTGTGAGCTAATACTGTTTCATTTGTTAGCTTTTTTTCCCCTAGCACATCTATGTTCGACTTAACAAATGCTTGTTGATTCATTGAATGACTAAGTGAATGAATGATAGATGGATATTGCTGTTGATAACTGAATCTACTGACCCCAGCAGAACTGAAGTTCCATAAGAGTCAATACTGGCTTGCACACATAGTGACTTGCACACAGTAGGCTCTTAATGCTTGTCGAATTGAATTGAACTGAGAGTCTGCGAAGGAGACTGCCCAGGGTGGTCCTGGGCTTTCCAACTGGGCTAGAAAAGGACTTCCACTAGAAGCAGCACGATCTGAGGGAAGAATATGCTGGCAGTCGGCACAGAACTGCTCCAGCCTGAGCCCCAGCTTCCTCATCTGTAAAATGATGTGGTGGTGTCATGGGCACACCAACTGGCCTTGTTATTCCTGGAGCAAGGGAAGGGGGAGGGAGTGGTCCTGGCTGAGCTGGCACTCACCAGCTTAGCATCAGTGCTGAGCAGACTGTGGCTGGGCTCCAGGCCTGGGGGGGATATCTGGTGCAGGACGGTGGGAGTTGTTACCATGCTGCCCCCTCCGTGGCCACTGCTCCCTGATGATTCTGCCTCACTAGTCGGCTGTTGGCTGTAGCGCACACCTGAAGCTGGGGTGGGAGGGGTGAAGATGAGGCCCAGGCCCTTAGATGCCCTCATCTCCCCCC
The DNA here is from genome assembly GCA_011680675.1 of Gymnobelideus leadbeateri. NCBI lineage: Eukaryota > Metazoa > Chordata > Mammalia > Diprotodontia > Petauridae > Gymnobelideus > Gymnobelideus leadbeateri. The sequence continues at coordinate 138,455 of WOXC01001551.1, forward strand.
TTCCCTGTGTCCTTTGCCATTCTTCTTGTCCATCCTTCCCCCACCCATGCCTACCTCCACACACATGTCCCCAGAGGACCAAAGTCATCTGGGGATCCAAAGGAAGTCATCCCCCCACACACACATACACAGCCCTGCATCATCACCAACCAGCACTTACCATGGACTTTGCTGGGGGAGATGGAAGGTGCGGGGAGGCCAGGGGAGCCGTGTGCTGACAATGAAGGGCCAGGGCCAGGCTGGGGTCCGCTAAAAGTGTCCATGGCTAACTTATGCCGGAAGGCCTCTTCCTTCCGCCTATTGGCAAACCAGTTGTACACACGAACCTCGGTGACCAGGTTAGAGCCCAGGCCCTGGGCCTGTGACGGGGACACCCCTCTCTGGATGCACTCAGCCCTGTGGGGAAATCGCCCACGGCGGGGATTGTGGCAGAATGGAGGGACTGGGGGGGAGAGGGGAGCCACCACCAGCTGTCCTTAGCTTACCCGAATAGAAGCCTCATTTCTAGAGCCCCCTCTCACTCCTTTCACTTCTGGAGGTTCTCAGAATCACCAAAGTTCAGCATGGGAAAGAACCTCGGAGGACATCTTGTCTAGCCCTAATCCAATCAGGAAGTGCCCCCATACAAAAGATATATAGCCTTGGGAACAAACCCAGAGTGGGGAGGAAAATCCATTACTTCCCAAGGAAGACCAGGATCTCTCTCATGGTTGGGAAGCTTTCCCTTATAGTAAGACAAAGACTACATTTCAATAACTTCCTCCCACCATTCCTAGTTCTCTCTAGAGCCAAACAGAGCAGTCTTGACCTTAGGTCATCAGGGCAGCTATAGCCTAGGACTATCCACCAGCAAGTTCCTACCCAGGGAATGGAAAAGTGTTGGATAACTGCAGGGTACCCCTCAGAGGAATAAGAGGAGGTCCCACTTTCTCCCCAGAAGAGAAATAAGTAGGCTGACAAATTGAGTGTCAATCCTCCCTGCTGAGAGTTTGGGGGGTGGAGAGGAGACAGGGAGAGACAGAAACAAAACCAGAGGGATCCCAAGATTAAACATTAACTTCATCTAAATCTGTGCCTGGCATGTTCTCCTGGAAAAGTCTGAAGACGATTCCTCCTCCTCCCTAGGGCTCAGACAATGTCTGGGTCAGCACCAGGGACAGGGACAGGAAGAGAGACAGAGGTTAGGGCTCCCAGATCCTTGAGCCATGCAAGCCTTTACCTGTTACACTCCTCCACCAGAGCCTCCCTCTCCTCCTTGCTGGGGTTCTTCTGCCTCTCATATGCCTGGAACAGGATCTGCTGAGAGGCCGGACCCCACTTGAAACGGTTTCTCCTTCCCTTCTTGGTAGGCAGCTCATCTCCCATGGGCTCCTCAGCTAGTACACCTTGTCCCGCGTGGGTGAATTCTGTGGGTATATGGAGCTGTGAGCAAACCCTAGACCCTGGGTCCTGGGTCCCTGTTTGCCCTCCACTGGCCTGTGGTCATTTGAATAAGGTGGACATCTGCCCACCCTTTTCCCGAAGTCCCAGAAGGAGACTGGACAGGCCACCTCCAGGGGAAGACCTTAGCTCTTCTGCACCCACCTAGAGGAGGTATGGTCAACCACAGGTTAGGAGTACTGGAAATAGTTTCTGGACAGTGGGTTTGGGCTGTAGAGACACAGGGCCATGCCCTGAGCCCTGCTGATTCTTAGCCCCTATCTCCAAAATTGCCCTAGGTAGAGGGAGTAGGCGATATCCATGGAGTATGATTTGAGGAACAAGAAGGAGCTCCTAGCCTCCAAATATCTCCCTCCCCCCATCGTTTCCCCCTTACCCCCCTCCCGCCAAGTACCTCACATTTATTCTGTACTATGTACCAGACAACTAGGTGGCATTATAGATAGAATTCTGGGCTTGGAAGCAGGAACATCTTAGTTCAAATCCTGCCTCAGGTATGTACTTAGCTATATGACTTTGGCCAAGTCATTAAACCTTTCTTAGCCTCAGTTTCCTCATTTGTAAAATTAGGATAATAATAGCACCTACCTCATAGGATTATTGGGAGGATCAAATTGCATAACGTATTAAACCACTTTGTGAATCTTGAGGCTCTATTATAAGTGCTAGCTAGGTTTATTATTATATACAGTGATCCCTTCCATACCGAGGCATACCCCATTGTGGTTTCAATATATTACAGGTCAGCATAAGAAATTAAGTGGGAATTTGGGGGGAGTTTTGCAGAAATCACATGTTACACTCAGGTAACAGCAGATGACAGAAAAAGTTTAGAAACTCAGAAATGCAGAAAATGTATGTATAGCATTATATAATATGAACATATTTTAACATAATTCAGACAACTTCTCTGATACAAAGGGAGAGCCAGATCTGTGGGCTTTCCAGATCATGGGGACACTGCACCCTAACCCCTCTGATGTGGGAGGGATAATTGTAATTATATGTATACATGTTGTCTTCTTACCACCATCACCACCCCCACTGAATGCAGTCTCCTTGAGGGCAGGGACTGCTTCCTTTTTGCCTTTATATCCTCACCACCCAGTACAATGCCTGGCACATAGTAGGTACTTAATAAATACTCATTGATGTTGGATATTGTCTCTCTACTTTCTCCCCTTCCCCCCCCCCACACACACACACAATATAAGCAAAAAGTTCAGGACACCATACAAATATGAAGATGCCAGTGGTTGTTACTTACGCTGGGCCACCTCCCGCTGCTTGCGGACATACCAGGTATACAGGGCAGCCCGCTTTTGGGTCTTCATGGGCGTGCCTTTGTTGAGGTGCTGGGACAGGTGGGACTGGTTGAGGCCAGTAGTGTCCACCACCTCCCTCTGGGGAATGTTGTGCTGTTGAAGGTAGGATTTGACCATCTTTGCCACCCGCCATGGGTCCTCCCTGGGAAGAATAGAAAATTAATAAAACAAGCCTGGGGAGATGGACCCCGGGAAGGTTGTCCCTGGCAACCCCCAAGACTGCACTGGGGTCCCTTGGGACCAGCATGATCCTGGAAAGTGAGGGGATTGAGGGGATTAGGAAAGCAAGTGGTTAATGGTGAGAATTGAGGGAACCACACTGACTCCATCTTGTGATATTCTGGAGCTAGCTCAGTTCGCTTTCTATCCAATTATGGGTCCAACCCAATTTCTATCTTGTGAGAAAACTGTATTCAATTGTGGGAATTGGGAGAAAACCTTATTGTATTGTCTGAACCTAGCTCTGCATGACTGGGAAGGTGGACCACCTCCACCTGCTGCTTAGAGACCCTTAACTAAGGAGCTCAGTTATGCTGACCAGAAACCCAGTCAGACCCAAAGATAAAGGCAAGGAATTTTTTCACAACTATACATCTCAAGCAATCCATATGACTTATCTGAAAATTGGTGCCATATTGATGACTCAATAACGTTTCTATGTTTCCTTGATTGTTTACTGACACTTAGGGGGGGTGGGACTTCTCTCTTTCTGATTTCAGAGAATTGCACCTATTCACTCTCCCCTCCCGACTTAGAAAATCCCTTGTCTTTCCTCTAATTAGAAATCAAATTACCTAATGTTGCATCCTGCTTAATTGCTTCCTTTTCATTAATTGGACTTATTTGATGACTTGCTTTTAATGTATAAAAATCTGTCTCCCCCTGTATTTAGGCTCCAGCCCTAAGCATAGGAAGTCTGGTTTGTTAGGTAATTGGCATGCAATGCTTAATAAATTGAAATGTTCAGAAGCTAGTCATTTCTTCCTCTGTGGTAGGCAGGTGTGTACTCACACAGCCATTAGAAATTTACAAAATGGGTCAAAATGGGTGGGGGGATACCCTGGGCATACCCTGAACTTATTCTTTTTAGCCCAGTCTCCTACACTCCTAGATCTCCATTGTCTGTCATGGACCCCAAGCATCGAAGTTCATAACACTGACTCTTGATGCTCAAGACTAGAAGAGAGTCATCAAAGAATCATTCAATAATGATTCAATATCAATAAAAAAAAAAAAACCCATTTTAATAATGGCCACTGGATTGGACTAGCTAAAGCAGGCATGTGGTTAAGGTATTTTTGACTTTCAACAAATTTTTTTAAAGCATTCATTCTAAACCTATGAAACCAGAAAGTCTGAGCATGAGGAGGGACCTCAGCAGTCACCCACCCACTCTGGGCCATACCTGACCAAGAATTCCCTCTACAACTCCTCCAAGACCTCATCCAGCCTCAGCCTGAAGAGCCCGTTACCTCCCGAGGCAGCCCAGTCCCATTTGGGACTGATCTAATTATTAGGAAGTTTTCCTTGACATTCACCCTGGCTGCCTCTGCATTTTCATCCATCATTCCCAGTTCTTCCCTCTGGAGCCACATAGAACAAGTTAAATATCTCTTCTAAAGATCAATCTTTCAAATACTCAGTTGTCACGTAGCATGCCTCCTGCCTCTTGGAGAAGAGCAATAGGCATAGAATGAGGCATATGTTCTTATTCTTGGACAAGTTGATTTTGCCTAATGGCCCATTAGCTACCAAAGAAGGTTCTGGTTTTGGTGGGTTAGGGGAGTTATTCATAAGTGGCAGTCATATAACAAAAGAAAAGAGCCTAGGGGCGGCTAGGTGGCGCAGTGAATAGAGCGCCGGCCCTGGGGTCAGAAGGACCTGAGTTCGGAGCCGGCCTCCGACACTTAGCCCACACAAACAAAAACCTAGCCGTGTGACCTTGAGCAAGTTACTTAACCCCAATTGCCCTAAAGGGGCGGCTAGGTGGCGCAGTGAGTAAGAGTGCCGGCCTTGGAGCTGGGATGACCCGAGATCAGATCCGGCCTCAGAAAATGAGCACCCACACATAAATAATGACTAGCCGTGTAACCTTGAGCAAGTTACTTAACCCCAATTGCTTTAAAAAAAAAAACAAAAATAAAAAAGAAAAGAGCCTAAATAAAATAATTTTAAATAGAAATTTTAAAAGGCTATCATATTTCAGCGGCTAGGTGGCACAGTGAATAGAGCATCGGCCCTGGAGTCAGGAGGACCTGAGTTCAAATTCAGCCTCAGATACATAACACTTACTAGCCATGTGACATTGGGCAAGTCACTTAACCCCAATTGCCCTGCCCTTCCCCCACCAAAAAAAGAAAGAAAGAAAGAAGGAAGGAAAGAAAGAGGGAAAGAAAAAAAGAAATAAAGGAAGGAAGGATGAAAGAAAGAAAGAAAGAAAGAAAGAAAGAAAGAAAGAAAGAAAGAAAGAAAGAAAGAAAGAAAGGAAGAAAGAAAAGCAAATATACATAAATGAAACTCTCCTAGTGGCCCCAAGTGTTTCTTGCATGGAATAGTCTCCTAACAATAATAGTGATAATAATCACCAGTATTTTTACAAATACTATCTCATTAATCCTCATGATAATCCTAGGAAATAAATACCATTATTATTCCCATTTTACAGATGAGGAAACCAAGTCAGAAAGAGGTGAAATGACTTGCCCAGGGTCATACAACTAGTAATATCTGAAAAGGGCTTTAACCTTAGGTCTTCCCTACTCCAGGTTCAGCTCTTTAACCACTGTTCCACTTCACTGCCTTTTCTTTGGAGAGTCTTCTCACCTGGAAATTTCCCACATCAGTGGAATCACAGGTGTTCAGTCCCTATCCTACCACACTATTGACTCAATTGACTTCAGTCCATTAAAAAAACCCAGATCGTTTTTTTCACACGAACTACTGTCTAGCCATATATCTCCTGTCCTATACTTTTCCAGTGAATTCTTTAAACCCACATGAAAGAATTAACATGCTCGTTACATTTCATTTTATTGGATTTAATCCATTGTTCTAGTTGTTAAGATCTTTTTGGATCCTATTCAACACTAACATTTGGGTTATTTGGTTAACTGAGGTTTGATTTTTATAGATAAACATATGTATGTATACATTTATATATTTCATTTACAAATATATGTATAAAGATAAATATGTATTTTGTATGTATGTATATGTACATACATACATACACACACACAAACCTATATAGACCAATACACTTAGGTACAGATAGTTAATTTAGAATATGTTATCACATGGTAGGCCGCTAGATGGCACAGTGAATAAAGTGCCAATCCCGGACTCAGGATTCATCTACCTATGTTCAAATCTGACCTCAGCTACTCAGTAGCTGGGTGACCCTGGGTAGGTCACTTCACCCTCTTTGCTTCATTTTTCCCATCTGTAAAATGAGCTGGAAAGGGGAATGGCAAACCACTCCAGTAACTTTGCCAAGAAAACCCCAAGTGGGGTTCCAGAGAATCAGACACAACTGAACAACATGTTGTCACCTGACCTTTGAATACATTTTTCCTTTCACTCTTTCTCTCCTTCTGTCTTTTCTGTCTTCTCTTCCCCCTAAGTGAAAGCAATAGCTTAAGGACTTTGAGATCCTTTCCCTTTTTGTAATCCCTTTTTAGAGATTAAGAGCAAAAGAGTATTTTTCTATGTGTCTCCGTCTTTGTCCCTGTTTTTGTCCTTCATCTATTTGCTTCATAGAATTTCTAGCTTCCTTCCAAGCCCAGCCCAGGTGGCACACCTCCTGAGGCTTTTTCTGAGTCCCCTGGTTTTCTCTTGAAATTAATCTGTACATGCCTTATATTTATTTACCTGTGTACTTTTTGTATTCCTCTCTCAGTAGAAAGTCAACTCTTTGAGGGCAAAGGGGTTGTTTTGTTTCGGGGGAAGTGGGGGGGGGGTATGTTCCCAGCACCTACCACAATTGAGGATTAAAATATACTTGTTGAATTGAATTAGATCTGTTTTTCTCTCCTCCTCTTATCTCTACAGCCAAGAAATTGACCCATTAAGAGGAAGACAGGAGTGAGTGGACATGGGAAACCAGGAGGACAAGTTTTAATCGATTGATTATCAGAGGCTTCTTTCCTTGGATGCTACTAAAGTCAATGTTCCCTATTATTATTTTTAAAAACTCAATAAATTATGGTATATGATAATAACTCAGTCTCCCCTGGTTTCCTGAAATCGAAGTACTTTAAGAACACTTTATGAAGTGCTTTCCAGAGTTCAAACTATATTATAAAGCATCAATAATCAAAACATTTGGTATCGGTTAAAAATAAGAAGAAGCCTGGAAAAGACTGGACAAGGGAGAATCAAAATCAAGAACCTCAGTAATCCAATGCTTAGTAAACCTGAACCCATGAGTTACTTAGGAAAGAACTTCCTATTTGGCAAGTACTGCTGGGAAAACTGGAAAACAGTCTGGCAGAAATTAGGCTTAGGCAAACATCTTCTAACATACTCCACAATACAAACTAAATTGATACACAACCTGAATAAAGATTAAAATTGGAAAATAAGTAGATCATACAGCTTTTACAACTTTGAGTAAGAGACTGATTATTGAACAAAAATTAGACAGAAACAATTTACAGAAGATAAAGTAGATAATTTTGACTGCATTGCTAGCTACTAGCCCCCAGTGCAGGAAGACAGATGATGGGGGCGCAAGTAGATGACAGTATAGAGAAGAGATATCTCAACCCTTCAGAGTACCCTGGAATGCCAAGAGGTAGATGTATTCTGGCTGATTCTGGGAGAGGAAGCCTGAGCATTCATGCTATACAAATAAAGTGGATAAAATTTTCATACCCTTTAACCCAGGGATTCCACTGATAGCCATATACCCCAAGAAGATTGTTGATTTTTTTTTAAGTCCCCATCTACACCAAAGTATTTATAGCACTTTTTCTGGTAACAAAGAACTGGAAATAAAGTAGAGATCCATTGATTGGAGAATGACTAAACCAATATGTGGTACAGGAATATAATATAATATTACTGTGCTGTTAGGCACAGCTAGGTGGCACAGGGAGTAAGAGCGCCAGCCCCAGAGCCAGGATGACCCGGGATCGGTCGGCCTCAGAAAATGAGCACCCACACATAAATAATGACTGGCCGTGTAACCTTGAGCAAGTTACTTAACCCCAATTGCTTTTAAAAAAATATTACTATGCTTTAAAAATGGATAAATATAATGAATGGAGAGAAGCCTGGAAAGACATGAATTGATTCAGAGTGAAGTAAAGAAAGCCAAGAAAATTATATGCATAATGACCACAACAATGTAAATGGAAAGAATAACCCACAGAGCAACCAAAAATGAATGTTGCTGAATTGCAGAGAACAAGCCTGGCCCCAAAGAAAGCATATGAGAAAAATACCTCCTCCCTACCACTTCTTGGTAGATGTGGGGTGGAGGGTAGAATCCATAGTTATAGAAAATTATATATATTGGGAGTAGAAACAGCTCATCCAAGCCACTCTGCCCCCAGATTTCCCCCCAAACGATGTAAAAGGGGACTCTGAACAACTTCTGGAGCCCCAGCACCCACAGAATGACACAGAGAAGCTAAACTCCGCTGAGGACAGCCCAGCAGCCCTGCAGGAAGGACCAGCGCAGTGGTCTGGGACCTGGCAGCGTGCAGCTCGAGGAGCCAAGCCGAGCCAAGCCCAGGTCCGAGTGAGCCGAGGTTTTAGCCCCAGGGCGGCAGGGCCAGCAGCCAGCTGGAGGAACCCCAGAACACCAGGAGCTGTGGCGACTCCTGAATTATCAACATAGACATGCCTAGGACAAAGTAAGAGGTTAGTGTCCTATGGACTTTGGGACCTGTATTTGGGGAATGCGTCAGCTCCCTCCCCTGGGGGCTAGAAGCCGCTGAGGAGACGCCATTTTGTAGTTTTCAGAGGCATTTCCGGCTCCCAGCCTACAAATCGTGGGGAGATCCAGCGATCAGTCTTGGGGGGTAATCGCTCTTGCTTTAACCTCCCTGGATCTGGATTGTGATCTAGGGTGGAAGTCGTGGGTGGGTTTACAGCTTGCCAGAAACGGAAGTTGCCCCCGACACGTTTGGGACGAAAATTCCTCTATCTGGCCTTAAAGCCATAGTGTGGCAACAAGCCCAAAAGTCAAGTAATTAAGTGGCAACATGCCAAGGCAAAGGAAACAGAAAAATGCAACCCTAGACTCCTATTTTGGGGGCATAGAGCGGGAAAAGGACTGTGAGGTCAGAAGTCCTGCTCCAAAAGCCCCAGGGGAAAACATGAGCGGGTTGCAGGCCATAGAGGACCTTAAGAAGGACTTTAAAAATCAAATAAGAGAAGTGGAGGAAAAATTAGAAAGAGAAATGAGAAGGATGCAGGAAAAGTATGAAATGAGGGTCAACAGCCTGACTGAGGAAAACAACACTTTAAAAAATAGACTAGCTCAAATGGCAAAGGAGGCCCAAAAGGGCAATGAGGAGAATAATGCCTTAAAAAGTCTAATTTGCCAGATGGAAAAAGAATCTCAAAAGTTCACTGAGGAGATTCATTCCTTCAGAGTTAGACTGGAGCAAATGGAAGCTAATGACTTTATGAGAAATCAAGATCTGTTAAGCAGATCCAAAATCTGTTAAGCAGATCCAAACAAATGAAAGATTAGAAGGCAATGTGAAATATCTCATGGGAAAAACCACTGACCTGGAAAATAGATCCAGGAGAGACAATTTAAAAATTATTGGACTACCTGAAAGCCATGATCAAGGAAAGAACCTAGAAATCACCCTTCAAGAAATTCTCAAGGAAAACTGCCCTGATGTTTTAGATCCAGAGGGCAAAATAGAGGTTGAAAGAATCCACCGATCACCTCCTGAAAAAGATCCCAAAAAGAAAACTCCCAGGAATATTACAGCCAGGTTCCAGAATCCCCAGATCAAGGAGAAAATACTACAAGCAGCCAGGAAGAAACAATTTCAATATTGTGGAAGCACAATCAGAATAGCCCAGGACCTGGCAGCTTCTACACTGAGGGATCGAAGGGCATGGAATATGATATTCCAGAGGGCAAAAGAACTGGGAATGAACCCACGGGTCACCTACCCAGCAAAACTGAGTATTTTGTTTCAGGGGAAAATATGGTCATTCAGTGGAATAGAGGACTTTCAAGCATTCTTGAGGAAAAAACCAGAATTGAATAGAAAATTTGACACCCAGACACAAGAAGGAAGAGATGCCTGAGAAGGTAATCAGGGAAAAGAAATCAAAAGGAACTTATCAAAGTTGAACTATTTACATTCCTATATGGAAAAGCAATAACAGTGACTGATGATATCTTTCTCACTATGAAAAAATGGAAGAAGGGGGTGTGGTCATATGAATACATATGTGAATGTGTGTGTATATGGTTACAGTTATATATGGATAGAGGGCATAGGTTGAATTTGTTGGGAAGGGAGAATACTCAAGGGATGAAATTATGAGGTGAGAGAGGAAAGTGGCAAGAGGAGATGGGGAGAGACAGGGTAGGGTAAACTATCCCATGTAGAAGAAGCAAGGGGAAGTGGTTGCAAAGGAGGGGGAGAATAAGGAAGGCTAAAAAGGCAAAACCACATTCACATTGAATTTGGTTCAGGGAGAAAATGACATACAAACTAAATGGGATATCTCAACCTGCGGCAGGATAGGGGGAAGGGGGATGGGAGGAGGGATGATGGATGGGAGGGCATCCTTGGGGTGAGGGGAGGTTGGAAGTACCCAGTATAAAAGAGGGACAGGATCATGTAGGGAATGGACCAGATGGGGGGTGGGATGAGTGGGAGGGAATTATAAGCAGCCTCGTACAATATATCTACTATAATAATGTTTTGCATAGCTAGACATGTACAACATATACTGAATTACTTATCTCCCCAGAGGGAATGCGTGACAAGGGAGGAAGGAAATGGATCTGAAATTTGAGGTCGTAACATTAAATGTTTCAAATATATATAAATACTATTATTAATACTCTTTGCTTGTAATAGGGAGATAAGATGTGCAGGCATTGGGATGCAAAGATTCACCTTCCTCTAATGGAAAAGTCGATGGGGGTATGGGAGAAGGTATGGGAGAGAGCAGATTGGAGGAAGCGATATCTTGTGGGATTACTATTCTGGGAGGTTGGGTAGGGGAATAATGGGGGGAAAATGATTGTAACTCAAAATCTGGCGGAAATGAATGATGTAAAACAGAAGTTAATAAAGCATTTGTTAAAAAAAAAAGAAAATTATATATATTGTCAGGTGTTTTTTTTTTTCAATTGTCTATGGATGTGTTGTAACTCAATTATATTTGTAGAATCCCAAATTACTTTCCAGAATGGTTGGACTAATCCACCAACGATGTATTAGTGTTACTCTCTTTCCACAATCCTTCACATATTAGCTATACCAACCTTGAGTCATTTTTTGCCAATTTGCTAGGTCAGGTCTCAGAATTGTTTTTATTTGCATTTCTCTTATTGTTGATGTATTTATTGATTTGTTTTATTTTTTTTCCTTTTTACTTTTTTTTATCTTTTCTTTTTAATCTTTGTTATAAGCGATGGCCATTCAGAAAGCGGAAGAAGTGAGATCCAGAGAGAAAATAGAGGTAATGGAAAAACAAAAGATATCAATAACATTTTCTTTTTTTAAAGCTCATGAAGTGTTGTCTTCACTGTAACCTTATGATGTCAATATCATTCTCCCCGTTTTGCAAATTAAGAGACTCACGAAAGTTAAATTCCTTTCCCAGGACCACAGAGCTAGCTCTTGCTCTGAAGTGTTAATGTACTGTTTTCACTTTATTTTGTTTTGTTTTCTTTGTTTTTGGTCCAAATCTGTAATTTCACAAGTACAGGAAGTATGGGTAAGTAATCTCCATCTTCCAAGGCAGATGGGCAACTCATCTGCAACTCATATTAATAATAATTTATACAGTGATTTAAGATTTTCAAAGCACTTTGTATATTTCATTTGATCCCCAAGGAAAAACCCTATGAGGTAGATATTATTCCTATCGCCATTTTACAGATGAGATAACTGAGGCTGACAGTGGTCAAGTGACTTGCTCAGGGTCATACAGCTTGTATATGCCAAAGATAAAAGTTTGAGGAAGACTGAGGCAATTTTCTATCTACTATGCCTACCTGAGAGATGACAACAATGAAGAAGAGACAAAGAACTATGGAAAGACTTTTTTGAAGCAAGGAGAGTAAAGAACCTTTAGCAGAATTAAAATCAAGGCACTAACTTTGCATTTAAAAAAATAATCATCATAACAGCCACAAAATGTGGAAAAACACATGGAATAAAAAGAATGGAAGGGGACCAAGAAGTAAACAGAACATACTTATTCAAGTTTTGATTTTTGTCAAAGTAAATAGATGCCTTAAAATCAAATTGCAGATATGTTGGAATTTAGAGCTTTATGTATGATCTCAGTTTGTGAGTGCTTGAGTGTTTGTCTACGATTAATAAATTTCTCATTTTAAAAATAACTTCGCCAAAAAAGTCTTCTCTGAGGTGCAGGGCCTCCAGGTTTCTAGTTCTCTATGTCTCTTCAAACCTGTCCTCTATTTCTGTCCTCTGAGGCCACCATACCTCCCTCCTTCCCATACTTGCTGTGTTGACTCTGCAGTTGCCAGGGAAGGCTAGATGATAAGAAAGGGACAAAGTCCATTTCTGTGCTCCAGGTCAGGCAAACACCTTTATCTCCTCTCCACCCCAAAGCCAGCTGTCCTCAGTCCCAGTCCCCGCCTGGGACCAAGGAACCTTTTGTATTTTATAGTCTGCCCTTTCCTCCCTTTTTGTCCTTTCCCATGAGTCTGAAATCCCAGAGCTCAGGCTCTTAGCTTAGGAACTATGGAATCCTTTCTTCTTTAGACATACCATTCTGGGGTCTCAGATCAAAAAGCTAGTTTTTTCCCTATCCCACAATCCTACCTGGCTCAGAATGAAAAGGGCTTTGTTCCAGGGCACTAACACCTGGGAGGAGAGAAGCAGGTGTCACCCTTCCTTCCTTCAGTGACTGCCACAACTTTACCTTGAGATCCTCCTACAATGGACTCTTTGTTGAATGGACTACACCCTCTTCTAGCACAACACACCCTTGGTTTGACTTTCCTCTAAACCGGATGTGTCAAACTCATGGCCCCCAGGTGCAAGCTGCCTGCACAACTCCAGAGGGAAGCCTGTACCAGATTAAAATGTAATTGGGATATGTTTAACAAAATAAATTAAGGTGCAATACAACATAAATAATGTTAGTTTGTGGTTTTCTAAGTCAATATGGTACCAAAGAGATCACTTCTATGAGTCTGACAACTACCCAATCTCCCAAAAAGTGGGTTTTTCTTAGGTTAAAAAAAAGTTCATTGATGGCTCTCCTCCATTCATCTGATGTTCTCTTTTTCTCTATCATAGCACTAGAGTTGAAGACCCTTACTAGCTGTGTGAGTCTAGGGCAAGTCACCTAACCTCTCAGCCTCAATTTCCTTATCTGTAAAATGGGGAGGAGTAATAATGCCACTCTTACTTCACAGACTTATGAGGATCAAATGAGATTGTCTATATAAAGTGTTTTGAAAACTTTTAAGCTCTATATACATGTTAACTATTATGGTTATTGTTACCTACACCCTGTTATTACAAACACCCTTATTTTATAGGTGAACATCTCTCATATTCACTGTCTCTCCCCTCTGACACTGCCCCAACTCTGATGCCAGTTCTCATCCCCTCGTGCCTTGATTGCTGCAATAACCTGCTGGTGGGACTGCCTCAAGTAAGTCTCTCCCCACTCCAGTCCATCTTCCACTCACTTGCCAAAGTCAGACCTGCCTATATCACCTCCCTATTCAGTAAACCCCATTGGCTCCCTCTCATCTCCCTGATGAAACACAAAATCCTCTGTTTTGCTTTTAGACCCACTCCCCACCTGATCCCTTCCAATCTACCTTTTCTGTTTTCTTACTATACATCCCCCTCCTATAGTGCCACTAGCCTCCAGATTGTTCCTTGCCTACAACCCTCCATCTTCCAACTACTAGCTTTTCGCTGACCGTGTGCCATACCTGGAAGTGTCCCTCTTCCTCTCTACTTCCTGGTTTCCCTGACACCATTCAAATCTCAACTAAAGTCCCACCATCTGCAAGGTCTTTCTCAGTTCTCCTTAATCTTAATGCCTCTTCTCTGAGACCATTCCCAATTTATTCTGTCTAGATCTTGTTTGTACATGGTTGCTTGCACATTTTTTCCCCCAATGGACTGTGAAATCCTTGAGAGCAAAGATGGAATTTTTGCCTTTCTTTGAATCTCAGTACTAGGTGCTTAATAAATGCTTCTTAACTGACTGAAGTAGGAACCAAAGCCCAGAGAAATTAAGCTATTTGATCAAGCATTGGTAGTAACAGCTGGGATTTCAGTTCAGACCTCTCCACAGTGTTCTTTTTACCCCACCATGGTATCTTTATATATCTATGATCTGCCGAGGACAGAACAGTGTCGGAGGAATTTATACTGATCAATGACCAAATATAGACATCATTAACAAAGATTCCTCTTGTAAACCAGCTTGAATTATTTGATTGTGAAACTGGAAACCAGAATATTTGACATACATGTGGTACACTGGTAAAAACTCCAGACATAGCCCCAGATAAATGCAGAGGAAAAATCACTAGACAAAGGAAGCAGGAGACCAGAGATTTAATCTCAGGAATGCTACTAACTTCCTGTATGACCACAGGCAAGTCACCCAATCTTCCTGTGACTCAGTTTCCTCAATTGTAAAATAAATAGGTTTGATCTCCCTTAGTTAAACATCAGCCTTTGTGAATCCTCATCTGCCAGGAATGAGCCTGACACTCCAGCAGTCATGTCAAAAGGACCTTCAGTCAGCATTAATCATGGCACAATTTATTCTTGTGTGGGACTTCCAATATGGGAAAACAGAGATCATTATTAATGACCAACAAAGCAAGACCACTCCTCACAAGGACAAAATACTTAATTGATGATGCTGCAAAAAATTCAGTTTCAAGGAGCCCCACCAACACAGTATTTGATTCCAGATGATCAGTTACAGATCTGCTGATGTGGTTGTACTATCAGATAGGAAGCACCAGCATTCCAAGATGGTGAATGATGCAGGAAGGTCTATGGTCCTGTTGAGTACATGGGAAAGACCAACAACTTTTATTAAGAAAAAATGTCTTCTATAATCATGACCAAAATGGAAAACGATTGTCAGTGTTTATTATATGAAAACAGTTACAAATACTGTGATCATGGTAACAATCTACTTCAATGACTCTTAATGCCCAGGCCACCGACAATGAAGGCACCATCTGGTCTCAATATGCTCGATCATCAGTGAACCAATGGCTGCTGCCATTGCTTATAGTTTGAATAAGAAGTCTGGAGCCAAGAGATGGGTGTTAATCTTTGACCTCAGAGGTGGCTTCTCCATCATTAAAGATGGCATCTTTGAAGTCAAGTCCGCAGGTGAGAAGGGCACCTATTTGGATGAGCAGGATATTAACAGATGCTTGGTCAACTATTTCATAGCTGAAGATGAGCAGCAGAGAGATACTGTGTCTTCCAAGAACTCACTTCTACCAAAAGAATTCAACATGAAGGCTACAGTGGAGGCTGAGAAACTCCAGGGTAAAACTGGTGCTGAAGACAAGAATGGCATTGACAAAGGCTGGCTGTGAGCCAGATGGCTGGAGGAAGGGAGGGAGATACATTGAGGGAACCAGACAGAGAAGGGAGAGCGTGAGCATCATCATGAAGAATGGAAGAAGGTCTACCATGCCCATCGCTATCCAGCCAGGAGGAGTTTAAAAATCATGTCTAAAATGTGTTGTAAATTCAGGGTCTTCTGAGTAGGCATGAAAGAGAAGTGAACAATATGGCACTTTTCCAAGACTGTAACCAAGGGGAAACATAATTCTTGTCTTTGAGAATAAAAATCTGTTTAAAATTATCATAAGAAAAACACATTGTTGCTAGGTGATTTATTCAGTCCTAACCTATTCTGTTCTAAGGGACCTCCCAGCTCTGTCATTCCCTGTTCTAAGGGCCCTCCCATCTCCAACTTCCCCTGTTCTAAGGGCCCTCCCAGCTCTCACATCCCCTGTTCTAAGGACCCTCCCATCTCCAACCTTCTCTGTTCTAAGGTCCCTCCCAATTCTGACATTCCCTGTTCTAAGTCTTCTCCCAGCCCTGACATTCCCTGTTCTAAGGGCCCTCCCCACTCTGACATTCTGCAAATCAACAAATTCTATGAAATGGAGTCATAATGAATATTGAGAACTACTCAAGAATTGGAAACAAAAGAAGCTCCCATGTATTGTAAAATAATCACTAAACAAATTGTGGTACATGCAGCTTCACATGCTCTTCTCTCCCCTTGCCAAGCCCCTAAAACAAAACTCCCTTCCTTGATCACTCCTCCCCATGCTGTCTTCCCATATTAGAATGTAAACAATTTGAGAGCAATCTTATCTCTTTTGTGAATCTTTGTGTGCTGAAAGCTTAACATAGTGGCTGGTAAAGAGGAAACTCTCAATACGTGCTTTTTCATTTATTCATTCCTATAATATTTCTGTGCTGTAAGAAATGACAAATATGAGCAAATCAGAAGAGCATGTAAAGCTGGATGTGAATTTATGCAAATTTAAGGAAGAAGAACCAGGAAAGCAAAATATACAGTGAATAAAACAAAGTAACTGGAAAAGACCCCCCAAAAAAAGAGAAAAAACATTTAAACTCTCAGAGCTATTTGATTATGACGAAGACATGGTTTGGCCCTAGAGAAGAGTTCTGAAAATATGCCTCACTCACCTCTTTGCAGACAGGGAGATATGATCAGTGTGGAATTTGTCATATAATGGTAGATACCACCAAGGGTATGCTGATAAATGTTTAACATCCCGCTACAGACACACTGCTAAATTTAATCTGCAATATTAACATTTTTCCATCACTTTATTAAAGCTAGACTTTAATAAGAAAAACCACAAATCAAGCCCTAATTTGTAGAATTTTGCTGGTTTCCAAGGTGTCAAAGCTTACACTAAAAATTTAACAATAGGCTCTCTGAACCAGTTCAAGCTAGCCCCAGAATTATACCCAGATACAGCTGATTTTTGTTTGGTTTCACTGACTTTTAATCTTTCTTTTTTATTCTTTTTATAAAGGTTAACTTTTGAGGTTCAGGGAAATACATATTACAAAATAAAAGTTATATAAAAACAAAATGTAATAATTTAGTTAAATAAGTACCTAAAAAAAATCTTGAGTTTCCAAGAAGGGGAGATGTCAGCCAAAAAAGGTGATGGCTAGCCTGAGGTGCATAGAAAAGGAGTGATGGGGGCTTGCTGCCTGGCAGCTATGCCAGCCTGTTACCAGTTACTAATTACAAACCTCAGACCATAACTAAGAAGAAATTAGAAGGCTGCCACCTTCTCCCCTCTCACTCCAACCACACTATGGGCCCACAAATGCCCACTGCCCAAAGCACAGCGCTCTGTAACTCCTGTTGTCCAATGAAGGGAAAGGAGAAGCCAGGACAGGCATCCCACCATAGCCCAGCAGGCTCAAGAGCTTGACTCTCAACTTTGGACCGGCAGGGAGGCAAGAGTTACTGGCTCCTACTGACTCCTTGGTCTAAGGAGCTGAGTTCAAACGCCACCTCCAGCATTTACCAGTCTGATTATCTGCTTTTCTTAAATCTATTTTTATTATATAAAATTATATTTTTAATTTTTTATTATATCATTTTTCTTCCATAACTATTATTACTTTGATGGCAGCCCCAGTCCCAGCCTCTTTGCTTCCTTCAGAGAGTAGGAACCAGAGTCCTAAGAACTGGGGTGGGTGCATTGACTTCCCTGGGCTGTGGTTTCCACATCAGGGAAATAAGAGGTTGAGCCTCCATGTCCATGCCTGCCTTTCCACTGGCCATCTCCCATATCTAAAGCATACTCCTTCCTCACCACTGCCTTGGGTAAGCCCTCATTTCTGCATGAAGTCTTCCCATCTTCCACTGCTTTCCCTGCCCCCCAGAATTAGCCTGTAGCTATTTGTTCTATAGCCATATGTATACATATTGTCTCCTCGATAGAGTATAACCACCCTTAGGGCAAGAATGATTTCACTTTTATGCCTATTGCCCTAGTACTTAACACAGTGCCTAGCCCATAGAAGGTACTTAAAATAATATCTATAAAGCATTTTGCAAACCTTGAAACACTATAAATGTTAATGATTATTATCACCAAAAAAAGATTAATAATTGACTGATTCCAGCTCTAACCTTCCTATTCTATGATTCTTATTAGAGAAGAGAGGATCTCAAGAGAGGCTGGAGAAGGCGACCCAAGGAGCAATTCTCTGGAACAAAAGATTTTAGATTCAAGTCTCAGTTTAGCTGCTCTGAAGTCCACCTGCTGAAGCCCTCTCCTCCTCTTTCTGCCCAACCAGTTCAGATCTACTCTCAGGCTACAAAGGTATGTGCCAGATTTGGAGCTGCTTGGAAAAGGGGAGGGGGCACCAGAAACACTAAGAAACTTGGCTCCTCATTCAGTCACAACCTAAGTCAGCCTTGCTCATAGCATTCCAACTAGGGCAACGAGGCACATGGAGTCAGGAAGAACGAAGTTCAAATCCTGCCTCAGCCATGTGACCCTGGGCAAGTCACTTAATTTCTATGAGCCTCAGTTTCCCCATTTGTGAAATGGGGGAAATAATAACACCTAGGGTTGTGGTGAGGATCAAATGAGATGGGGGAGAGAAGGAATAAGCATTTCCATGGCACCTACTGTGTGCCAGGCACTGTACTAAATTACCCGAATTTTACAGTTGAGGCAAACAAAGGTTTACTCTCAGACCACAGAACCCCCAGCTAACTAGATATTTGTAAAGCACTTTATTTTATTTAAAAGTAATATATAAATGCTAGCTATAGATAGGACCTACAATGTTAGAGCTGGGGAGATACCAAAGAAACCCACCTGCCTCCTTTTGTTGTTTGTCCTTCATTCTCAAAGAGGACCATGACGTCAGGGAGGTGATGCCATGAAGTGCACGTGAATTGGATTTAAGTGAGGCAGGGCTGTGCAGAGTCATCAGCCTCACTATCCCCTCTGGAGCCATCTGGGTAGATAGATCAAGATCACTGCAGATGGCTCCCCTCCCTCTTTTTACAGATAAGGAGGTCACTTGTTTAAAGACAGACAGAGCAGTGGGACAAGAGCCCAGCTCTAATGCTACCTAGAGGGCCTAGCACAGTACCTGGTATGCAGTAGAAGCTTAATAAATGAACAATAACTCATTGATTTGAACAGAAGATAGATGAGCTTTTGTCAGGAATGTTGTAGACTGGATTCAGAGTGGATTCAGGTATGGTTCGAACTTAGCCAAATTGATGTTATTCCATTCAATCCCATAAGTCTTTCTTAAGGCCTACTGAAATGTGCCAAGCTTGCCATAGAGATGAAAGCCCATGTGCCAGCCACTAAAAATACAAAAGCCTCACAACCTTTACCCTCAAGGAGCTTACACTGTCAGATAGAACCACTACCCATGTCTTCAGAAGACTGATGATGGTCTAAACTACCCACCTCCTAGGGGTGATAAATCTAAGTGGAATCAACATGTATTTATTAAATGAGGCCAGCACAATGGGGAAATTCATTTTGCTTGACTGTGAAGATTTGTTACAAGGGCTTTATTTTTCTTTTATATTGAGGGGAAGAGGGAAAAAATAAATGCTAATTAATTTTTAAAAAGGAAAGAAAACCCACTGCTATCACACCAACGTCTATGGAATTTTTGGACATGGAAAAATGAGTCTTCATCCTTGAAACAGGTGAGATCCTCTGGCTTCTCCCAAGCCTGAGACTCTAATTCCAGCTGAAGACTCCTAAAAAGGGGGAGCCTCAGGGAGCTCTACAGCCTGGACTTTGCCCCAAACTACTCCCCTTGACTCTAACATCCTTCCCAGTAGATTCCAGATGATCTTCCCAAGGGGGAGGGAGGTCCACCCTGAACTAATGTTTGGAACATACCCAAGTGGAGAGCAGTGACCCGGCCCCAGGGAACCCAGACAGTCCCTATCCAGGGGGTCTGGGTCTTCCCTGGATCATCTTGGCCTTGCATCCTCCTGGCCCTGGCCCTTGGCCTCTGCCCTCCACCTGAAACTGTCCTTCCTTCTTTCCCCCCCCCAACTTCCCCCTTCTCTCAGGTTAGAGGCCCCCCTTTTTTAAAAGGGCGTTTTTCACCTCCCTTTTGTTACCTGAACAATAAGTAACCCAGGTAGTTAGTTATAAACTCCAGCAGGAACAAGAGTCTGGTTGATAATTTATAGCAACATCTCAAATTTAAATGGAAAGCAAATAACAACCTGTTAGCATTAAAGAAAGCCCAATCCCTGAGCCTGGCTGGTGCACTTGGGCCTCAACTGGGCTCCTCAGCTCCTTCTTCTCCTCTCCCTGGGCCTAGCTCCTCACCTCCTCTCTCTTTCCTACTTTTGGCCTTCTACCCCCTTCCCCCTTCTTGCTTCCTTTTATCTGCCCTCTTCCCTTCTTGTCCATCAGGCCTCAGGTCCCTTGTTCCATTCCAGGATGCCCAGTAGTTGGACTTCAACTCCTGATGTTCTCAGATGTCTCCCCTTCCCGTGGGCCCTTCACTGAAACCCCCCACCAGGCTGCTGACTGGCGGAGACCCCACCCAGACAGGTAAGAATGGTCCCTAGCTGGGGTTGGGGGGGAGGAATGGTGCCTTCTTTAGGGCCTTGAAACTCACCCCAGGCTCCCCAGAAGGGTTGGCCTAGCCTCAAATCAAGAGTTCCACTCCCCACTCTTCCCCCCTCCCTTTCCACCCTCTCCCTAGGCCTGGACGTTGTGCCTCGGCCTCTGCCCCTCCCCCGAAGTAGAATCTACCCTTTGCCCCACAGCTTCCCTGCCAAGACTGGGGGCCCCTTACAGGCACCAAGAGGCAGATCCAGGAGACGGCTGAGAGATTATCTAGTCTAACCCTTGTATTTTAGGGGGGGTGGGGGAAAAAACGGAGGCCCTGAGAGGAGGAGAAATTTGCCCAAAGCCCCATAGAAAATGGATGGTAGGGCTGAAACTAGAAGTCCAGGTGCCTACCCTTACACTCTTCCCTCCAGCCCAAGTTATCTTCCTCTTCCCCACCCCAAGCACCCCTCAGAGGCCCAAAAATTCTTTCTCTTAGACTCTTAAAGTCTGCTGTTTGGGCACATAGGCAAAAGGTATGCCTGACAGAGATACCTATCTACCTCAATGCATGTATTGTGTATATAAAGGTATATATGTATAATATGTGTGTGCAGAGAAAGAGACCACACACACAGACCAAAGATCTCTGGGGTTGACCCTGATTCCCTACCTACCCAACTTTTATCCGAGAACACTGTAAATGGAGGGTCCTTGTACAGAACCCCAACTCCAGCTATAAGCCTCTCCATCCATCTCTACGCCCCCCCCCCCCATTCAGGACCTTGGACAGAAGGAAGGGTCTTTGTTCAGGCCAACATTTCGCTCACCAATTCCTATTAGAACCAGTTTAAGGAGAACATCTAGAAACCTCAGCTAGGAGAAACCTAATTTCCTGTGCTCCTCAAATAGAAAAAAACTAGAACCCTAGCAGAACACTTCTGTAGCCCCCAGCAACCCCCTCCACCTCTACCCACCCCTTTTTTCCTTCCCTCTGGGAAACCTGCCCAAGGCCTCTGGGGCCAGGTGGCTGGCCATGTCTTCTCCAGGACACAATCATCAGAAGTTAATGATCACATGGCTTATCAGGAACTTTTCAGTTTATAAATTTATAAAAAACAAAAGAGAAATAATAAAGCCCCTGGATAATTAGTAACCAGGCAAACCTGGCTGGGGAGGGGGAAGCAACCCAGTCCCAGGTCCCACACAGTCCCAAGGATGGGGAGCCAGAGAGATGGGACCAAGCAGATGAAGAAAGCTGATCAGGTAGGGGTGGCAGAGAAGAGGAAAAGCAGGCCGGCCATTGGTTTCAGGGGGGAGAGGTACTATAAGGGAAGAGGAGGTAGGAAAGAGGAATCAGCTTTGATCCTAGGAATCCATCTGTCCCAAGGTAAGAATGAACTACTCATATCTTCCCTTGACTGGTGGCATACTTGAACCCCTTTCCAAGCCTTCCCAATCCCTCAAGCTCAGAAGAGTCTTTCAAACCCCTACCAACACCACTATCCCCCTCCTCCTCACAGGTTTCTCTTTCCAAACCTCAGTGGCTCACTCAATTTATGACTGTGGGGATTTAGGTTAGGGGATGCCCCTGAGGAATTTTTTCAGATTTCATGATAAAAATAGTTTCGGAGCCTGGAAATACCCATCCTTAACACAATACATTTTCCCAGCCCAGCTCTCTTAGGGAAGACTCAATGAGATTTCCCAGCTCCACTTGCCCCTTCCCCTCTAAATTTCAAACCAAGCACTGGTTCTAAGCTCCCACCCTCCAGCTCCCTACAAAATTCCATCATCAAGCTGATAAAGACCATGTATAGCAATTCTAAACCAGAGCAGGTCCTGTCCCACTGCTGGGGAGAGAGTAGGCAGCAAATAGGGACAACACTAAGGCAGAGCAAGCAGGGTGGGGAGAAGGTAACCCTAGGACTATGCCGGGGAGGGAAAGGTGCCTTACTGTAAGAGCGTCTCCACCACAGCCTTCTGGTGGGCTGCCTCCTCTGGGCTCAGGTTCTCCAGCTCCTTCAGGATGGGGGGTGTGAAGTCCTCCCCTTCATCATCGGTCTCATCCTCAGAGCCCCGTGGCTCTCCCAACCCATTGGGGAGCTCAGTCAGCTCACTGCCACAGGGTTCCCTCTTGTCCAGAGAGGTCTCTCCCGTCAAATCATAGGGTCCTGTCTCACCCAAGGCCCGGATCAGGGTTTCCTTGGTCAGTCCTGATTCCAACAGGGCAGTCAAGAGTTCTGTCTGTAACTGACTTAGCTGGGAGACCATGGCTTCAGGTTGGAGGCCAACGGGCCACACTACCTCTACCGCCCAGATCCCTAGGCTTCCTCAAAGCATGGCTGGCCAGCCCGTCCTCCAGAAAGCAGAGACAAGCCTCCCTTCCTCCCTTCTAATTCCCCCCAAAATCACACTTACCAAGCCCTGTGGCCCCCCCACCCACACCCCTGTCCTAGCCCTCTGGTGATTCAGGGCCCCTTGGCTCTCTGTTTACATTGGAGCTAGGGAAATTCTCCAAGGTTCATATTTATCCCTGTGCTTAGCAAGGTACTGAACTTTGGACTTCAGCCCTACAGCAGCGCGCAAAGTGCAGCAGGCTAGGAGAGAGAAATAGGGATGCGGCAGGATGGGAGTGGGTGGACGAGGTGGGAGGGTGAGGGTGGGAGGATGGAAGCTGGGAGCTGGGGCGGGAGAGGAGGAAGGTTAGACCAGGGGCTGTTAGAAGATCCAGCAGGAAGGGCACTGTTGGGAACAGAGGCAATGTGAGTGACCACAGAGACTAGGTTCTAGATTCAGAGCACCTAAATTCAGATCCAAAGAAGTATCCAGTTGTATCTCTGACACTCACTAACTGTGTGGTCCTGGACAAGACACTTATCTCTTTGAGCCTCAGTCTTCTGTGAAAGGTGGAGGTGAACTCTAGATGGACTCTAAGATGCCTTCCAGGGTTAAACTATAATCTTTCTAGGTCTCAGTTTCCTCCTTTGTAAAGTGAGAGAGTTGGACCAGAGATCACTGAGGTCCCTAAATCCTATGGTTTTAGCAGAGAAAAATATTAGGATATAAATTCATAGAAGGCAGGGATTGTATCTTCTGCTCAGGTTGGGGCTAGAAGAGAGTAACTATGCCCTCTTTGGGAAAAAATGTAGATCTGGGCAGCTGAGAGGCCATGCCAGGCTTCCCAAAGCTTCTCTTCCTCCCAAAGGCATTCCCTCTCCACTTCACCAGTCTCCAGAGCTAGACCCTCACTGTTCCCCTTTCCAGTCCCTGGATCTGCCTGCTTTACCCAGCTAGGTGATATTCAGCAATGTAGGACGGTGCCAGAGGGTGACTGATGGGAGGAAGGGAAAGGAGGAGGAGTGGCCTGAAGCCAGAGGAGAGAAGCCAGGCACAGGAGGAGCACTCACAAAGGACCTGGGTTCAAGTGCTGACCCACTTACTACTCTCCCCTGTCCTCCAAAGACATCAGAAAAGACATTTCCCCTCTCTGGCACGAAGTTTCCTCACCTATAAAATGAAGCCGTTGAAATAAATGATATTTAAAGCACTTTCCAGAATCTGTGAACTCTTATTTAATGCCTGGAACCAAGAAAATTTTCTCATTGTGATTTTTAAAACTGCTCTCTCTGTCTGTCTCTCCTCTCTCTCTCCTTCTCTCTCTCTTTCTCTCTCTCTCTCCTTCTCTCTCTCTCTCTCTCTCTCTCTCTCTCTCTCTCTCTCTCTCTCTCTCTCTCTCTCTCTCTCTCTCTTATGTGTCTCCCTCCCTCCTTCTCACACATATCCATGAGTTCGTCGTCAGAGTAAGGAACGCCTAAAGTAAAGGCTTCCTCCATAGATAGAGATCCACAACTCATCTGTAATTTATACTCTTAAGAGAGTTGACTAATTACGAAAAGAGATTGTGTGACTTGCCCAGGGTCTCACAGACAATGTGTCAGGTCTTTGTGACTTAAAGACTGGGTCTTTATCTGTTCTGCTCAAGCCCTAGTCCCAAGAGTCAGAGTTTGCAGCTAACCACTCAAATCAATCTGTACCGGGCGCTGTGTCGTTGTTGTTCAGTCATTTTCTAATCATGTTCAACTCTCTATGACCCATTTGGAGGGGTTTCTTGGCAAAGATACTGGAGCAGTTTGCCATTCCCTCATTTTACAAATAAGGAAACTAAGGCAAACAGCTTAAGTGATGGACCTTGGAATCAGAAGCACCTGGGTTTTAGTCCTGCCTCTGACACGGGCAAATGCTGACACTACAAACTCTCTAAAACTGTGTCAATGACGAGTAGCCCACTGAAATCTTTGGAGATTGAGAAAACCCTTCAATGCCCCAGGCATTGCTCCAGGCATTCAATGCTCTCTAAGAGTTAAAGGAAGCCCTCTAAGTTATAAGAAGATTTGTATGAGCTGATTGGCTGGTGCAAAATAATATAAAGAAAAACTTGAGGAATGTAATCAGAGGCTACTAGGTGGTTTGAAGGATAAAGGAGTGGCCCTGGAGTCAGGAAGATCTCAGTTCAAATCCAACCTCAGACACTTAGCTTCATGACCCTGAGCAAGTCACAACCTGTGTCAGTCTCAGTCTCCTCATCTGTGAATGGGGGGAGAGGAGAAAATAATAGCAACACTTCCTTCCCAGGGTTATCAAGAATAAAATGAGATATTGTAAAGCACTTTGAAAAACCTGAAAGGATTGTATAAATGCTAGCTATAATGATTGGTAGTCCATGTGTCTCTACCCCAGCCCTTCCTCCAGAGCCATCCCATATGACAAATACTATTTGTGTAGAGGTGGGGGGTGGAAAGTCAGCAAAACTGATCAATACATTTAAAAAGCAGCAGGTTGCTTACCTGCTGGGGAGGGAAGGAGGAAGAGGTCAATAAAGATGCTCCCCCACGGCATGCCAGCAAAACCAGCTGATACTCCAGTAACCTTTATTTATCAGAGGACTGATAGTGAGACATGTTCTGGTCTCTGAGTAGAGGTGGTGTACAGAATGAGAGGTACGTTTTCAGACATAGTCAATGGGCTGATTTTTTTTCTGAACCTCACTCCTTTGTTTACAAAGGAAGGGGTTTTATTGTTGTTGTTTGGTTATTTCAGTCATGTCCAACTCTTTGTGACTCCCCTCAGGGTTTTCTGGATAAAGATACTGGAGTCCTTTACCATTTCTTTCTCCAGCTCATTTTATGGATGAGAAAACTGAGGTAAGCAGGATAAAGTGACTTGCCCAGGGTCACACAGCTAGTGGGTGTCTGAGGCTGAATTTAAACTGAGGAAGGAGTCTTCCTGAATTCAGGCCCGGAAGTCTATCTACTAACTATTGGGCAGTGATATGATATTGTAAAAGGTGGTTCAATAAAAAAAAAAATTTTAATGACTCTATGTTACAGATGAGTTTATAATCTTCATCAGTGAAGGGAATTTCCATACCAAGAATTCCCCCCTCACCATTAAAATCCCTGATCCAAAGTAACAACAAAAAGAAACGTATCGTGTATTTTTTGTACACGGGCAGGCATGTAACAGAGCTGAGTCCTACGTCTTAAAATACAATTCTCTTTCCCATGCCTAATCATTGGTCTCTGGTGCTGGGGCATTACTGGCTTGGAGTTGAGGGAGTTGGTAGATGCTTTAACTCTTTCTGATGCTGGCTTTTAGTTATTCCATGATTGCTGCACCAGGTAGCAAAATTCCCTACTGTATACAGCAGTATAATAAAATCGCATTCAGTCTTTCACTTATATTGATTTCCCTATCCTCACCCCTGAGGAGCTTTGGGAAAGGGTGGGGGGAAAGGTCACAAGAAGTAAGAGCCTCACGGGAATCTGGGGACTCATTTGGCTGAATCAGTGTCCCTGGATCTGTAGAATTCAATCAGCTGGAACTGCCATATTCAGGCAATGAGGGTTGGGGGACAGTGGGGCTCCTGCCATTGGCCAGTGTGAAAAAGCATCTTCAGAAGGTCAGATGAGCTGGGACCTCCTAAAAAGTTTAACTGGCTCTCTAGCTCTTTGTATAAGAAACTATGACCCCATCTTGCCACATCCCAGCCACCAATGAGTAGACAAAGGCTCTAGAAACTATCAGGGTCACTGCTTCACCCTTGTAATGGGAGTGCCCTCCCCCTGCAGTAGCATTCTAAAGGAGATAATTGGCAGCCCTGCTGATTGAAGGCACTGCTACTTGGAACTTGGCACTTGCCCACCCTGTTGGTGTTGGGTATTGATGCACAAATTCCTGCCTCCTCCTACCTCTTGAGACTTACTTCCTCCAACTTCACTTCAACCAGCGTCCTCTGAGCACGCCAGGCCCCTTCCTGCTTCTGGATCTTGGCTCATGCTACTGTCTCACCTGGAATTCCTTCCTCCTTCCCAGGATCATGGGATTTTAATCATTTTGCAGATAGGAAAACAGGAGGGAAAGTGACCTGCTGGGCTCATGCAGTAAGTAGATGACAAAGGCAGCATTCAAACTCCAGACCTCCGACCTCCAAATTCAGTTCCTAGAAAGCATCACAGCAGCTGGAGGGGAACTTAGAGATGACTGGATTCACCTCACTCATTTTACAAATGAGAAAACTAGATTTCAGATACCTGAAATGACTTTTCCAAGGTCATACTGATATCCTAACTACAAGGTGATATTTAAACCCAGATGCTCTGACTCAAATACCTTCTTCCTCTCCAAACTTTTTCTATCCTTTAAGACCCAGGTAAAATCTGTTCTCCTCCATGAAGATTCGCCTAATCACTCCAGCCTATAGTAATCACTCCTTCCTAGCAACTCTGTGGTCTCTTTTATCAGCACATATGGTGGTGCCAAGTATAAAGCATAGTGGAATAGTGGAAAGAGCATTGGACTTGGACTCAGGAGCCCTGGGTTTGAATCTTGCCTTAGTCTCATTCCCTCACTGTGTGGCAAGTCATTTAACCTCTCATCCTCTGTTTCATCACTTGCAAAATAAGAATCAGACTTGATGTCCTCCAAGGTCCCTTTTAGGTCTAAAAATATTATTATTATTATTATTATTATTTACTATGATTATTAAAATGTGATCACAAACTCTCAGAGCCTTGGTTTCCTTATTTGTAAAATGGGGATGATAACAATAGCGTATAATATATAATTATATAATAGGCAGCAAGATGGTTCACTGGATAAAGTTCTGGACCTGGAGTTAGGAAGTTCAAATGCAGACTCAGGCACTTATTGGTTGTGTGACCTTGGGCAAGTCACTTCACCTCTGTTTGCCTTAATCTACTGGAGAAGGAAATGGCAAACCACTTTAGTATCTTTGACAAGAAAAACCCATGGACAGTATTTGATGTGCTAAGGCCCACAGTCCTCAAAGTATCAGACACAACTGAACACCTGAACAACAGCATACATATAAACCTATAATACATAAGCATATACACACCGTATACATATACATACACATATTTGTATTTCAGTCATATCTGACTCTGCATGACTCCATTTGTGGTTTTCTTGGTCTGTCATTGCCTTCTCCAGCTCATTTTACCTATGAGGAAACTGAGGCAAACAGGGTGAAGTGACTTGCCCAGGGTCACACAGCTAGTAAATGTCTGCAGTCATATTTGAACTCAGGTCCTCTTAACTCAAGGTTCTATCTGCTGCCCCAACTGAGCATTTTCACAGATTGTCCTTTCCATACCTAGAACTCTCTCCCTCTTCTCTCTTGCCTCCAATTTTCCTGGTTTCCATCAAGCCCTAGCTAGAAACCCTCCTTCTACATTCTTGTTTATACTTCCCACCACCCCTTATTGCTATCACCTTCCTTCTTTCTGTTAATTGTCCCCAGTATAGGCTGTCTATACCATGTTTGTACATACACTCTCGAATGTTGTCTCACCTAATAGACTGTGAGAACCACCAGAGCAGAAACCACCTTATAAGCCAATGCCTGGCCCTATTAGGTGCCTAATAGATGCTTGGAGGCTGAATAATTGACTTATTCCAGATTATGGCTCAAGCCCTTGTTCCACTTCCCGATAGAGTTCAGCACTGTCCAGGAATTCCTGCTCTACATCCAGGAAGCTGAGTCCCATAATTCCACTGTTCATTCAGGAACTCCTCTATCATGACACCAACTGTTCTCCTGCTACCAGCAAGATCAGACTGGCAGCAGTCTGAGGGATGGATTCATGGCAGAAGAAAGTAGATGGGGGAAGAAATATGAATTCTGTCCCATTCCAAGCAATGGTATTGAATATCTGCATTAGGGTGATGGCCATGGGAAAAGAGGAGGAAAAAAGACAAATATAAGGAACGCATTGAAATATTTTTTAAACTTGTATAAAGTGATACAGACTGAAGAAAACAGAACCAAGAGAACAATAGGCACAATTAAAATAATCTACCCCTACACAGTCAAGATCCGATGAATTCTAACTCTAGGGAATATACTCTGGTTTATTCTCCTAGAGTGAGACTGTCTCCATCTAGAACTTACTCCATCTAGAACCTCAAGGTTCTAGGGTATCCTGAAGTGTTTATCCTGTCTCTTCTCTACTGTCTTTGGTTGTGTTCCTTCCAATATTAGGTGACAGTGACTCGTCTACCACTTCTATTTAACTTCTAAACATCCATTATCTCTTAGGAAGGGATATTTTCTTCAAAGACAAAGAAATAAAAAGTATAAACATTTTCACCCAGTACCTCAAAGTCGCACCGTCTCCTATTCCACCTTGGTCTCTTGAGGTATGGGCACAAATTTAACTCAGTTCCTACATAACATTGGTCCCACCAAATTCACATTCTGATGTGGTGTGACTGTGAGTCCTCATCAAAACTGCTATTGGGCTGGATCCCAAAGGACACTTTTTTACTTCTCAGGGAACCAATGCCAAGTTGACTGGAAAACCCAGATGCTGGGACACTGGGATGCTGCAATGCCTAGGCCTTTCCAAATTTATAAAGTTGTAGTTTCCAATCTTCTCCTAAAATGGAAAAGAATAAATGATGATGCAAAAGGATTAAGACCCATTGCACTGTGTCTCAGCAGATGCTGTCAGCAAAGGAGTCCAATGAAGAACAGAAAGTCCAAGAGAAAATGTAACAGCTGAAGAGAAAATGACCATGACTCTGGTCCCTACTCCTTTTTAATGCCTCCACAGCCAAACAGCCTCCTATTAACCATGCAGTTGACAGATTGAACTATGTATAAACATGGTCCAATGTCTCTCCAAAGCACTTCCATTACATGTCCTCACAACTCTCCAAGGAGTGGGCTCCCTTCTTATCCTGTTCACAAGAGGACATACTATCGGGATACTCTGTTCCTGTGCCAGACTCTCACTACATAATGTATATTGTCAATCCTAGAGAAATGATATGGAAATGTACCTTGTGACGGTATGATGAAGGTGGTATGAACAGGACTTGGGGATTGTTTGGATTCATATGTCCTCATCTGTAATAATAATAACAACAACAACAATAATAATTTATAGGATGCTTTAAGATTTACAAAGTACAAATATTACATTTTATTTTCACAGCAACACTGAAAGGGCAGATGCTCTTCAATCTCCATTTTAGAGATAAGGAAATTAAGGTTAGGAGAGGTTAATTAACTTGCCCAGCATCATATAGCTAGCTACTAAGTGTCTGAGGCTGGATTTGAACTCAGGTCTAGCACCCAATCCACTTCGTACCTAACTCACAGGATTGTTGGAAGAGAAGAGCTCTGCAAACCTTAAAATCCTAAAGTATACATTTATACAGTGCTTTTTATATTTTGTCTCATTTGATCCTCACAAGAACTCTGTGAGGGAGGTACTGGAAATATTTTGCCCCCATTTCACAATTAATGAAATTAAGGTTAAGGATCACATATCTAGTATACGTCTAAGACAGGATTAGAACCCAGGTCTTCTGGAACCCAAGTACAGCATACTATCCAATAAACCACCCTGCCACTCTACTACTAGTAGTCATGGTGATTGTAGTGTATGAGGAGGGAAGGGTTAAAAATAACACCAAAGCTTTGAACATGGCAGGCTGGATGGTGCCAATGCCAGATTTGGCAAGGTCAGTCACCCTCTAGTTACTAGATAAATACTTATTGGAGTACCAGAGTCAGGGATGTGTAGAGTCATCCCAGTTGGGCTTTTGTTACCTTAACCTCAGTTTCCTTCTCTGTAGAAAGAAAGGTTAGGCTAGATGACCTTGGAGTCTTCTTCCAGCTCTGATCCCAGAATCCTAGTTATTAAGCCTATCAGACAGCAGAGGGCGCTGCATCATCATCTCTCTCCAAAAGTCTCATTTATCCCCACAAAGATAGATGGGATTAGGATATTTTCAGTGGGGTGGCAGCCATTCAATAAGCATGTCTTAGATACCTACTATGTGTCTAGCACTGTCCTAGGCACTAAGGATACAAAGAAAGGCAAAAGACAGTCTCTGTTCTGAAGGAGCTCACAGCCTAATAATGGAAATAACGTGATAACTAAATCCAAACAGACATATACAGAATAAATTGGAGATGATCAACAGAAGGAAGGGACCAGCAACAAGGGGGGTTGGGAAAGGCTCCTTGCAGCAGGAGGAATTTTATCTGGGACCTGAAGGAAGCCAGTTAAGGCAGGAGGAGATGCAAAGGGAGAGAATTCCAGGCACGGAGGCCAGCCAGAGAAAATGCCCAGAGTCATCAAGCATGGAGCCTGCCCTCCACGGCTTATGACAATAATGGGTCCTGTTTCTGTAACACTTTACAATTGTTGCTGCTGATTGTCCTTTGTTTTCAAGGAGGACCAATGGGTGATATTTTAACTCATGGGAGAATTGGGTTTAAGTGACACAGAGTTGCACAAAGCCATCAGCCTCATTCTCTTCTGAAGTCATCAAACTCTACTGGCAAGACAAAAGTCAAGATGACTGCCCATGGCCCAGGGCACTGTGAATGACCTTGGCTTCTTTGAGCTCTGAGCAGGATCTAATTCTACAATTATGCAAATACCTTAATCTAACAATGGGAGTAGTCACCGAATGAATTGGGCTCTCACTCTCTCTGCCTCTCTATCTCTGTCTCCATCTCTCTCTGCCTCTCTTTCTCTGTCTCTAGCTCTAGCTCTCTGTCTCCATCTCTCTCTGTCTGGCATGTCCCTACACACACACACACACACACACACACACACACACACACACACACACTACAAATCTTCAATCTGAAAAGCTGGGTATACACGTTAAAGGAATGACATTCTGAGATCTCATTCAGATGCCCATGTTATTATTGTGATGAAGCAGGGGATTTAATAGGAGGGTGAATGAAGAAAGCCTGGGCAATAACTCTCACAAAACCTCAGAGTTGGTTGGGACCCTTCACAAAATCCCAACAAGGGCTTGTCCACACTCTCACTCTACTGGAAGACCTCCAAGGAGGGAGCCCATAACCTACCTCTCTGCCCCCTTCTACTCACTGCTTCTTAGATCTTTCTTCTGCAACGAAGGAGAATAAATCTAACCCCTCTTCCATGTGAAGACCTTTCAAATACTTAAAAGATTTGCACAGTGCCTAGTACATAGTAAGCACTTAATAAAAAAGCTTTTTGACTTAAAGGTAGCTATCATAGTCTCCCTGAGTCTTCTCTTCTCCAAGCTAAATGTCCCCAATTCCTTCAACTGATCCTTATGTGGCATGATCACCCATCCCTCACCTTCCTGGTCACACTCATCTAAATGATCTCCAGCTTATCAGGGTCCTGCTTAAAATGTCTCATCTAGAACCTAACACAAGAGCCTCAATTAGAATGTAAGCTCCTTGAGGAAAGGGACTGTCTTTTGTCTCTTTGCATCCCCCCTCCCCGAATTTTGTATGGTGCCTAGTAGGTGCTTACTAAATGCTTATTGGTTGGTTGATTAATTGACCAGAGCAGAGTACATTGGGTCCATCACCCTTCTCACCCTGGAAACCATGTGTCTCAACACACCTAAAGAGAGCATTAACTTCAGGTGCTGCCACATCACAATCTGGATTTTAGCAATAGCCTTCTGGTTGGTCTACCTGCTTCATGGCTTTCCCCACTCCAGTCTATCCTCCATGCAGCTGCCTAAAGTACGGGACTGACCACGTCATTCCTCTACTCAGTAAACTTCAGCAGCTCCCTGTTTACCTTAGGATAAAACACAAACTCCTCTATTTAGCTTTCAAAGATCCATACAACCTGAGCCAAGTCTCTTTCTAGCCTCATTGGACATTACCCTCCCTCCCATGGGCAGCTAAGTAGCTAATTGAGCACTGAACTTAGAATCAGGAAGAATCATTTTCCTGAGTTCAAATCTGACCTTAGACACTTACTAGCTATGTTACCCTGGGCAAGTCACTTAACCCTGTTTATCTCATTTTCTTTATCTATCAAATGAATTGGAGAAGGAAATAGCAAACCATTCCAGTCTCTTTGCAAAACAAAACAAAACAAAACAAAAAACCCTCAAATGGGATCATGAAGATTTGGACGTGACTGAACAACTGAGCTCCTTCCCACATTCTGTGTGTGATCCAGCCCAACTGAACCTTTTTTTTCTGTTTCATACATACAACACTCCATGTCCAAGTCTTTATGCCTTTGTATTGGCCTTCCTTCATCCTCCCCCCTTATATCTGCCTCATGGTGTCCCTTTCTTCCTTCAAGACATAGAGGAGGCAACCCATAAAGCTTTCCCTGATGCCCACTATTCTTATTACCTTCCCAGAACTGCATTATATTTATTTGCATTTATTCTCTTTATATTTATTCTGAATATACATATGTATCATTAACACCCCACACAGATGTTTGCTGGTCCCCTAAGGCAGAGATGCCAAGCTCAGGACCAACAAACTGCTGAGCACTGCAAGAACCAGATTAAAATGTAACTGGAAAATGTTTAAAGAATAAACTAAAATCCAACATAGACAAAGTTTATTTGTGGTTTTCTAAGTCATCATATGACCCACAAGGATCCATTTTTATTTTATACCACTCCCCTAAAGAATAGCTGCATACATGTAGGGAAATGTGTCTCTTGATTGACATGTTTGTCTCTGAGAAAGACAAGGGGGAAGAAGAAGAAGAAGAAGAAGAAGAAGAAGAAGAAGAAGAAGAAGAAGAAGAAGAAGAAGAAGAAGAAGAAGAAGAAGAAGAAGAAGAAGAAGAAGAAAAGGAGGAGGAGGAGGAGGAGACACAGAAAAGACTGAGAGAGAGAGAGAGAGAGAGAGAGAGAGAGAGAGAGAGAGAGAGAAACCATTTGAATCATAAATTGGAGATTCCTGAAACGCCTAGAATAGGAGGGAAATTGGGCATCCTAATGTGTCCCTTGACACGTCTATACCTCCAGAGACTACCAAGAAAAGATTTCCCATGTGAGATCATTTTATACCTGGTTGAGCTAAGATTTCACATCAACCTCAAATCACAAAGACCTCTTTTTAATCTTGCGTATTCTATTGCCTAAATTCATCTGGATAACTTCCTCAATTATTGTTTTGCTCTCTTGCTTTGAAAAATCTGTTTGCTTGCTCTCCAAGTGTGTCTTTGGTGTATTAAGTGTTTAGTGAGATCATTGTCTACCCATCTGAGAAGAGATTTCAACTCAATCCCAGGTCACAAAGCCCTCCTTTGATCTTGTGTATTCCGTTGCCTAAACTTACCTGCTTAGCTTTCTCAATTACTATTTTGCTTGCTAGCTTTGATAAATACGCTTGCTCATTCCCCATAATTGTCTTCTGTGTGTTAAATGCTTAGTGGAAATGTTACTAAACAATCTGAGATTAAGCTAACCTTTACCTTCCAGGTTTGAGCTCTACTGCAGGAAAGTGGCTTTTATCCTCAATCCTAAAAAAGTGGGATATCCCTAGATTACAAACATCTGATTGTAAGAGATATCATTCCACATCCAATATATTTCTTAAAAGTAGGAGAATGAAAGAGGGATTGCTTAATGAGATGTGCTCCCCACAAAAATGGAACCCCAATCTCCCTGAAATGTGGGATGGATCTTCCAGATCAACCTATAAAGTCATGTTATACACAACCACCTACTCCTGTATTTATGTTACTGTTGTCTTCCCCATTAGAACGTATGTCCCTGAGAGAGTGTCCCTAGCACCTAGCACAGTGTCTGACCATGATGAGAATTTAATAAATGTTTATTGATTAATTTATTTTTATTTACCTTACAATCCAATAAAAACTCCAGGTGTTTGTTTTCACATAAAAAGGGCATAAAATCCAGGGAAATAAAATTTGATAAAACATTTGGTGGCTTCAGGAAAACTGTGAGGATTGTTCTGCTCCCTCCCCAACCCTTAGTTGGGGAGAATGAGAACATTTCAGGAACTGAATATACCCCCAAGGAGATCGAACCTAAAGAAAGCTTAAGTAAACAAGAAAATATCTGTAGCACCACTTTTTGAGGCAGCAACATGGGAACAAAGTGGATGTCCATCAAGTGGGATGATGGTACATGAATATCATGGAATATTATTGTGCTGTAAGAAATGACAAATGGGTTGACTGCAGATAAGTGTGGGAAGATTTTAGGAGAATAATATGTGTAGTATTTACAACAATGTAAAATCTATGTGGCACAAGTGGTGCAGTGGATAAAGCAACAAGACCGGGAGTCAGAAAGACTCATCTTCATGAGTTCAAACCCAGCCTCAGATACTTCATAGCTGTGTAACCCTGTGCAAGTCACTTGACCCTGTTTGGCTCAGTTCCTCATTTGTAAAATGAGCTGGAGAAGGAAATGGCAAACCGTACCAGTAGCTTTGCCAAGAAAACTACAAATAAGTTCACAAAGAGTTGGACATACTGAAAACAGCTGAACAACAAATTATTATACAAGCTAACCAAAAGCTCCATAACCTGTGTAACACCTTTGGTAATTATCACAAGCCTTTAACTCAGTTCTTCCCTCAGTTTCATGTACTATAAATATATAAAATAGATGCAAGTATAGTGGAAACCCTCAAGTAATTGATATCCACATGGAAAACTCTATTTAAAACATGCAGTCAACATAATAATGACAAAAAATTAATATGAAATGCAATACTTTTCAGGGAGACAATTTTAGTCCACTGAGGTTCACACCTATCCTCAAACCTAATATCACCTCTCCTAAAAATAGCTTAGTATGGAGTCTAAATTAAGAGTCAACTCAAAACATGTTATTAGTCACATAGTCACGTCCAACCCTTCATGACCCCATTTGGGGTTTTCATAGCAAAGATACTGGAGTGGTTTGCCATTTCCTTCTCCAGCTCATTTTACAGATGAGGAAACTGAGGCAAACAAAGTGATTTGTCTCAATTTCTCCATCTGTAAAATGGGGATTAAAAGGTCACACAGCTAGTAAGTGTTGAGGCCAGATTTGAACACATGAAGATGAGTCTTCCTGACTTCGGGACTGACACTATGTGCTATACCACCTAGCTGCCCTCTTAATGTATATAGATGACATCAAACTATGACTCCATCAAAAAACAAATTAGATGTCCCCTTCATCTCATGTAATCTTCCTCTGGTGATACTAAAATATCATTCAGATCCACTGAGAATAAAATTCTTGATGAATAAGAAGGAAAGATGGAGACTGAAAAAGGCTTGTAAGGATGATGATAATGATGGTGGTGGTGGTGGTGGTGGTGATGATGGTGATGATGATGATGGCGATGATGATGATGGCGATGATGATGATGA
The DNA here is from genome assembly GCA_011680675.1 of Gymnobelideus leadbeateri. Taxonomy (NCBI): domain Eukaryota; kingdom Metazoa; phylum Chordata; class Mammalia; order Diprotodontia; family Petauridae; genus Gymnobelideus; species Gymnobelideus leadbeateri. The sequence continues at coordinate 174,742 of WOXC01001551.1, forward strand.
TGGTGATGGTGATGGTGGTGGTGATGGTGATGGTGGTGATGATGATGGTGATAATGATAATGGTAATGATGGTGATAGTGATGATGATGACGATGGTGATGATGGTGATGATGATAGTGATAGTGATGATGATGATGATAGTGATAGTAATGATGGTGATGATGGTGATGATGATAGTGATAGTGATGATGGTGATGGTGATGGTGATAGTGATCATGATGATGATGATGATGGTTGTGATGATAATGAAGATGATTTCTATAGTACTCCAAAGTCTGCAAAGCACTCTACAAAAATGATCTCATTTCATCTTCACAGCAATCCTGGGAGGTAGAGGCTATTATTATCCCTATTTTACAGGGAAGGAAACTGAGACAGATGTGACTTGACCAGGATCACAAAGTAAGTGTCTAAGGTCAAATCTTCTTGACTCCAGGTCCAACACTTAATCTACTGCACTAGCTACCCCCAGTTTGAATTCAGAGGTCTCAAGGAACCAGTGGAAGAAGACAATAATCATAAATACTTGGATTTTCCCTGGGGTAAGACATACAGTGTAAAGAAAGTAATGATGCAAATCACAGAGACAAATTTAAAATTGATTTTTTTGGACATGGCAATGCAGGGATTTGTTTTATCTAACTTTACATATTTGTTACAAGGATTTTGTTTTTCTTTCTCTTTCAGTTGAGGAAAGAAGGGGTAGTGGGAGAAAAGTAGAGTTTGATAAATTTTTTTAAAATGTAATTTTTAAAAGAACTTCCTGACAAGTAGAACTGTACAAAAATGGAATAGGCTGCCTTGGAAGGTGGTGGGTTCCCTTCCTTGAGAGTGTAACAAGGGACTAGCTATTGAGAGCCTGAATAAGCATGAGCATCACACAGTGTTTGAATCAATCCCCACCATCAGAGCTGATAGGTTTAAAAAAGAATCCTAATTTGAGAATTGGGAGAAAGATGTTCAAAGTTTATGTAAACCTGAGTTCAAATCGGGCCTCAGACACTTACCACAAAAAGCTAGCCCATGTATGTGTGTGTATGTGTGTGAGAGAGAGATGACAAAGATGACCCTTGCCCAAATAAAAATAAGCAGAGATATCTCCAAGTAGAAACAGGAAGGATTTATTTTAATTATTTCTTCTTGCAAGAAGGGCAGTCTTCCTACTAGAGGCAGTCTAGTAGTGAAGAGCACCCCAAAATACCAACACCCTGGGTCCTGCCAAATGAATGCAACTCAAGTCTTCTCTCAGGCAAAGAAAAGCAAAGTTTATTAAAAATTCGCTTGTATTGGACACAGAGTAAGTCTGTGCCAGAAAATTCTATGGCGCTCTCACTCTTCTACGGTGTAAGATGGGGTCTTATATAAGGAAGGTGGGAGGAATCTAGGGGTGGTCTAGGGGAGGAGTTTGGGGCTGGTCTTCAGGAGAAGTCAGATGACTCAATGAGTGATTAAGTGGGGGAAGTTGCAGAAGGCTACCTGGAGACTAAAGACAACGATGAGCTAGGCCAGTTCAAGGGTGGATTGATATTTTGATAGGCTCAAGGGTGGGAAGTAGATGGACAATGGAGGGCTAAGCTAGTAACTGAGGTCTGGGCCCAGACACAATGTAAGGCTTATGGCCTCATGCAAATGCCTCATCAAATGGGACAATTTAATCAGAGTTCAAGGGGGGTTCCTAGAGCCTGTACATCAAAGATTCAAGGAGAGCTCAGGGGGGCTCCCTTGAGTAGGAGAGGCAAAATATAAAATGCATATACCCTGACAGTCCTGCAGTAATAAAATCCACTTTTTAAATTTAATCTTGGGGATCTTCTGTCTCACTTTATTGGGGTACAACAGTTTGTCAATTTATTTTTCAAGTTAGGTCCCCAATAAGCATTCTTAAAATATCTGCCATGTTCCAGGCACTGTGTTTAGTGCTGGGAATACTAAGAAAAGCAAAAGATAGTCCTTATCTTCAGTGAGCTCACAGAAGGAGACAATATGCAACTAACTAGAAACAACCATATACAAAAGATACATACAGGATAAATGGGGATAATCTCAGAGGGAAAGCACTAGTGTTTAAGAGGATAAGGAAAGACTTCTTATAAAAGGTAGGATTTTACCAGAGGCAGGAAAGAAATCAGGAGGCAGAGATGAGGAAGGAGAGAATTCTATGTTAGAGAGACAGCCAATAAAAAAGCACAGGATTGGGAAATGGAGTGTCTTGATCAAGAAACAGTATGGTAGCCAATGTCACTGGCTCATAGATTATTTGGAGGAGAGTAAGGGATAAGAAGACTGGAAAAGTAGGAAGGGGGCCAATTATGAGGGCTTTTTTAAAAAGAAATAGACCAATCCAACCATTCTGGAGAACAGTTTGGAACTACACCCAAAGAACTATGAAACTGTACATAGCCTTTGACCCAACAAAAACACTACTAGGTCTGTACTCAAGAGAGCAAACTTTTAAGCGGGGGGTATTTTATTTCTAGAAATTCTTTTTGTGGTGGCAAAGAATTGAAAATTGAGGCGATGTCTATCAATTGGGGAATGGCTGAACAAGTCATGATGCAATACTATTGTGGTATAAGAAATAACTAGCAGGATAATTTCAGAAAAACCTGGAAAGACTTACATGAACTGATGTGAAGTAAGCAGAGTGAGGAGAAGATTGTATACATACGGTGATCAACTGTGAATGACTTAGCTCTTCTCAGCAATACAATGATTCAAGACAATCCCAAAGGATTCATGATGGAAAATGCTCTCCATATCCAGAGAAAGAACCGATGGAGTCTGAATGCAGGTCAAAGCAGACTATTTTTCACTTTCGTTATTTTTCCAGGGCTTTTGGGTTTTTTGGTCTGTGTCTTTTACAACATGACTAACATGGAAATACATTCGCATGATTACACATGTATAACCTATATCAAATTGCTTACTACATCAAAAAGACAGTGTGGAGGGAGGAAGGAAGAGAATTTGGAACTCATAAGTTTTTTTAAATGAATGTTCAAAATTTTTACACGTAATAGAGAAAAAATAAAATATTTTTTAAAAAGAAGAAACAAATGAAATAAATGATTATTCTTTCTTATATATTAATAACCAATTTATATCGGGGTTTTGGTGAACCAGGCTTTTTTTTTCTATTTCCTTATTTAGAAATAAACCCCTGTAGGTTATTCAGCCAGTCTTTGTGAAGGACATTGCTGATAGATGAGATTGCCTAAATCCTCTGAGGACATGCTTCTTGTCCAACCCAACTGGAAGATCTAACAAGGAAAATCCAATGGTAGGTGGAATTCTCACCCTACCATCCTCTACCACTGACTGGGTGGAGGATAGATCTTTTTGTACTGATTGCCTAAGGCAGGGTTAGGGGAGTGGTCTGGCTTGAGATGAGTCTCTCTTTGTCATTGAATGACTTGATCAGAGTCAAGTACCAGCCCTTTATTAGTACAAGCCCACCTCTCACTATAATATTCATTTTCTCATTAACAGTTAACCAATCAGAGTTGATTGCCTCCTGTTAGGAACACCCATTCTTTCAAGAGCATACAAGTGTCAAGAGGTTTCCCTGTTGGGTCTTTGGTTTCCAGAGAAAGCCAAAGGACCATTTTATTAATTATCTGCTAGCCACAATCAATAAAGTTATTAATTGCCCAGAAATTGTCTCCAGAACTTTTTATACATCACAGATAATATTATATTTGATCCTATAGACAATAGAGAGCATTCCTTTTCACTTTGACTCTCACATTATTGTAGCTGCTGTGTATTTTTTTCACATATACAGAATGTCAGAGCTGGAAAGTAACTCAGTCCAACTCATATACAAAAGGAGCCCATCTCCCAACCCCATGACTTTGCACTGGTCATTTATCTTGCCTGGAACTCTGTGCCCCTACACTTTCCCCTCAGAGTTTCCCTGACTTCCTTCAAGATGCAACTCTAATCCTACCTTCTGTGGAGGCCTTTCCCAGTCCTTCCCAGCTGCAAGCACTTTCCTTTTCAGACTTCTTTCTCCTACTCTGTATACATTTTATATTTACATACTAGCTCCCCAATTAGACTAAGTGTCACTTGAGGACTGGGACTGTGTTTTGCCTTTTTTCCATCTTCCCAGAATTAAGCATAGGGCTCCAAATGAGAGGATGTATGCAAATCACTTTGCAAGCCTTAAAACTATACGTAAATGTCAGCTATTTTAATTTTTTTTCAGATATCTTTCATTATATCTCTTCCCCCTCTCTGGTCTCAGCGTAAAATGCTTGCTAACTGACTGATTTGTGATTTCATAGGTATTAGGGAACTCCCAGTGAGGAAAAATCCCTTAAAGTTCAGTAACTGTTGACACTAAAATTTGTCCTGGGTACCACAGCCTTTATAGCAAGGAGATGGACCTGGATTTTCTTTTCATTTTTTGTTTTTTTTTTTTAATTATAACCTTAAACATCAACATAAAGATCTCAATATACAGAGAACACAAGGAATTGTACAAGAAACTGAGTTTCTGCTATTTACAGCTTGGTTGTCTATAAAGTGTATATTATATGAGATAACCCTTGGCACAAAGAGCCTTTTGTATAAGACTTTGCTCATTGGGGAGATTGAGTATTCAAGGTTCCAAGCTTGTGTGAGAAGGGAAACTGGTGAGACCTGAAGAGAGCTTGGAGAGAGAAGACAGGCAGGTCCAGAATGTCTTTGTAGTTTCAGTTTCTTCCCAGTCCTTCCTTCCCTTCAGGTACCTGAAGAGGTTCTGGAACTATTTCTTATCTTTAGAAACTAGAAGCCAGAAGATCAAGGTCTCTCTTGTCTCCAGCTCTTACCATCTCTACCCTCACACAGGCAAGGAGCATTGAACAATTGGTCTCCAGTCTTATACAGGTGGACCTCTGAGCCAAAGGTTACCATTGTCAAGACAGCTTCAAAAGACTTAAGAACCCTTATCAATGCAATCAACGGTAATTACAAAGAAGCCATGATAAAACATGCTTCCTACCTACTGACATAGATGATGGATTCAGAGTGCAGATTGAGACATATTTTTAGATATGGACAATGCTAGAATCTGTGTTGCTTAATTGTGTATATTGTTACAAGAGGGATTTTTGTCTATTTGTTTCGTTTGGTTTTTAGCATCAGGGGAGGGAGGGGATGGGGAGAGGGTGGTTACAACAGGGAGGGCAGGGTGGTGAGAAAACCATGCTTGTTACTGGAAAAAAGAGAGAAAAGAAGTGTCTGCACCCACTCCTTTCTTAAGGCTTCATTGCTTTCTTTGCTTCATTTAAGTTTCATTCTCTTGTCTTTGTTTTCTGGCCCCCTATTTCCCAAGACTTCGTCAAAGCAACAGAATCTTTGACAAGTCCAAACACATTGGAAAGACTTTGAGTGTAAGTCAGATAGGGACTCTGTGTCTGTCTAAGGACTAGTTTAGCCAGGTTCCAAGAGGCTCATTCCCCAAGGGTTGACCACTGGCTGATTAATTTGGGGGACTACAACAATCTATGAAAACTGCCTAATCTCTGAACCCCACCAAGCTGTCAAATACGGGAGCTGAATGAGATGATCCCTGAGGTCCTTCCCAGCTCTAAATTCTATGTCATGTGATCTTTGGAAAGCCTGGAGGTGTTTGGGTATGTAGAGGTAGAGGAAATAACAACATAACTGCTGATGAAATCTGATGGAACTGAACTGTCTTTGATCGTGTCACTCCTGACGTGGAATCGATTTGTTGACAAAGACCTGTTTAGCACCTACTATGTTCTGGGCACCAGCAATTAAAAGACCCCCCCCCAAAAAAAAGCCCACAGTGAAAAGGGGTTGAAATCAGTTCTTGACCTCAAGAATTGTACAGTCTACTAAAGGGAAAGCATGTGCACAAAGAAAGAAATGCAAAGAAACTTGAGGAAGAAAAGTGCATTAACAACTAAGGAGATTTGGAAAATCATCATCAGAAGTAGTGCCTGGGATGCCTTTAAATCCAAAATCACCTTCCTGGCTTTTGAAGCACTCCCCACCCCAGATTTATTTAACAATGCCTGACACTAGTACAGCATTTCCACACTGTCACCTTGTAGCAGCAAGCACCCCAGCATCCCCAGGGTGGCTGCCAACACAGGTTCTTAGATCTGCTTTGTAAAAGAAAGCAACTCAAAATGGGTTAACAAGCTTACTTTAATCAATCAAACATATAATTTACCTAGTTCAGGGGGAAAAGTCAGTACCCTGAACTTCAGAGTATACAGACAGAACTTAAAAGCAGAAGTTACAAGCAGACAGAGAAACAATTCAGCAAACAGGCTTCCAACTATCTGACCATTACATCCATACATAGTCACAGTTACCAGAGAGGGAAGCACCAACATCTGGGTTTTCAAAGCCAGGGGACTCAACGGCTGCCCAGAGTCTTATCTGGTCAAATCACACACTTCTCAAAGTGAGCCCCAAAGCAAGGCCTCACATCAGGGTATATCTGATAATATCAGAGAATGTCACAGCCCTCTTGACCCACTCCCCAATCACAAAGCATCAAGGTGTGGGCATTCCTGAAAACCAAGCCTCCTGCCACAGGCTCCAGGTGACCACAATTAGCCTATTAGGGGGCAGAGTATATTTTCAAATCAGGGAAGGTTCTCAGAGTCACTTAAGCCTATGATAGGGTCTAGGGACAGGGAAGATCTTAAATTCCCATTCCCATTCCCATAACACACCTTTACTCTGGTGACTCCATCTAAGGAGCTCTTGGCTTCTGGTTTCTCATGATCCCCAGAAAAAACCAGAATCATCTGGACCTTTCACTCATACTCCCTACCACCTCTTGCCCTTATCCTTTCTTCCACCTATCCAAACCTGGCCCATCTTGAAAGTCAACCTCCTCCAAGAAGCTTTCCCTGACTTCTTCAGTCTAACACAATTGGTCTTTTGTTTGCTAAGCACTCTAGACTAGTGATCCCATGTGGATCTCACAGATAGGGATTATCCTTATGATTAGCCCCATTTTACAGATGAGGGAACTGAGACTCAGAGAGGTTAAATGATTTGCCCAAGTTCACATAGCTAGTAAATGTCTAAGGTAGGATTCAAACTTTAAGCTAGGTCTCACACTTTAAGGCGGATGGAATAAATCCTTTCTATATCTTTTGTTTCCTATCTGCCTCCTCCTAGCCCATGACAAGATGCTGTGCTGAAAAAGATGAGGAAAATTAGTCACAAAACATTCCCCGACACAAACCTGAGCCCCAGATTGCCACAGATACACATAGCATCCACGGAAAGAGTGGGTTCAAACAGAGTACAGTAGCAAGGCTCGTGGTTAGTAGCAACGTGCAGCACAGGTAAGTCACCAGCCTTGGCGCACCAGGGACTCGAGTTTTCTGTCTGCTCCACACAGCTTACCTGCTGACTGCACTGCGTTCACCACTCATCGGACTTTCTCCTTACAAGGGACAATTTCTGTGTTGCCCAGGATACTGTTTCTTGAAGCTGCTTCATTCTTTGCTTGACTGTCTCTGTGTATCTGTCTATATGGGGTGAGTGTCTCTATTCTTTTAAATATACTTTAAATCTTCTCCAACCAAGGAACTTTCAAACTGCTGTATGAGATGTCTCCTTCAAGGGAAAAAAATACCATAAAATAATGGATCATAGATTTAGAGCTAGGAGAGATCTTAGAAGCCAAAGAATCCAGCCCCTTCGTTTTACAGATGAGACGGGGCAGTTAGGTGTCACAATGAATAGAGCACTGACCCTGGAGTCAGGGGGACCTGAGTTCAAATCTGTAAATCTGGTCTCAGATACTTGAAACTTACTAACTGTGTGACCTTGGGCAAGTCACTTAATCCCAATTGCCCTGGCTTTCCCCCTCAAAAAAAAAAAAAGTAAAAGAACAGATGAGGAAACTGAGATACATAGAGAACAAGTGACTTGACCAGAGTCACAAAACTGGTAAATATCTGAAGCAAGATATAAACCTGGATATATCCCAAAGATATCAGAGAAGTGGGAGAGGGACCCATATGTACAAAAATATTTAGAGTAGCTCTTTTTGTGGTGGCAAAGAATTGGAAATCAAGTGAATAGAGCACTGGCCCTGGAGTCAGGAGGACCTGGGTTCAAGTCCAGCCTCAGACACTTAACAAAAAAACTAGTCGTGTGACCTTGGACAAGTCACTTAATCTCAATTGCCCTCCAAAAAAAAAAAAAGAAGAACTGGAAATCAAGGGGGTGTCCATCAATTGGGGAATGGCTGAACAAGTTGTGGTATATGAATGTAATGGAATGTTATTGTGCTATAAGAAATGAGGGGCAGACAGACTTCATAATAACCTAGAGAGACTTATATAAACTGAAGCTGAGCGAAAAGAGCAGAACCAGGAGAAATCTATATGCAATCACAGACACAATGTATGTGTGACAACTAACTTCAACAGACTGGGCTCCTCTCAGCAATGTAAGGTTATAAGACAACTCCAAAGGACTCAGGATGGAAAGAGATATCCACATCCAGAGAAAGAGCTGCTGAGTCTGAATGCAGACTGAAACAAACTATTTGCTGTTTCTTTTTCTTGCTTTGTTTTGTTTCCTCTTTCCCACTCATCATTCCATCAGTTATAACCCTTCTTTACAACCTGACTAATGTTTAATGTGAAGGTATTTGTAGATCCTATATTTGAGTGCATGCTGCCATGATGGGGGGGAGGGGGGAAGGAAAGGGAGGGGGAGAAAATTTGAAACTCAAGGGACTGTGAAACTGAAAGTTGTAAAATAAAAATAAATAAATATTTTTTTTTAAAGATACAAACCTGGGTCTTCCTAAATTCTTGCTAGATTCATCATTTTGAGGAAGTAGAAGAAAGACATCTTTAACCCCCACCACCACCAAAGCAGCTCTCCCTCTCAAATTTGATTTTGGGATTAGCAACTACAGCCCTTAGAGTTTTGGCTAATTTGTTTGCTCAAGGAATTGAATTATTCCTTTCTCTTTCTTGGCTCATTCATAGAAGTGTTCACACCTCACAAAGGAAGCAACAGAATAAAAACATCCCTACAATCAGTTTAACACCTCATTAATAACTTTTAATTACATTCTTGGCTTTCTGTGAATATATCAACTGTGCAGGTGGGGGTGGCAGGAACACTTTCCCTTACATTATTATCAACTTGAGAAACGTCAACAAAGTCTTTCTATGTGAAAGAAAGGGAGGAAGGAAGGAAGGAAGGAAGGAAGGAAGGAAGGAAGGAAGGAAGGGAGGGAGGGAGGGAGGGAGGAAGGAAGGAACATTGTATATGAACTCTTAAGCACTGCATATGAATGATTCCTTTTTAAAGAATGCATTAAATTTAACATGGTGGTGCATCATTGTTTTCCTTGTCACTGTCCCCTTCTGTACTCTTCTGTGTATTTCTTTGATGTTTCCTTGATATTATTTCTTTCTTTCCTTTTTTTTGTACCTCTATCACTACTTTTCTCCTAACCACCCATTCTGCCTTCCTCAAATAAAATCCATCCCTCTTAACAAATAGGAAACATCAAAGCAAAACAAATTTACAGAGTGGACATGCCTAAAAATATATACCTCATTCTACACCTCTGGTCCAGGGGCCACAACCTACAGGCCAAATCTGACCTACTATTTGTTCTTGTATAACCAGTGAACTATTTTTAAAGCTATTTTAATATATAAAAAAGTCTTCTTAGTTCACAGTTCATACCAAAACAAACAAACAAAAGGCAGTAGGTAGCATGTAGCCACGAGACACAGGGTGTCCCTAAAGTCTGGACCTATAGGAAATCTCATTTACTATGCATATTTTCAAGAAATGAAGCGATTGAAATTTTCAACAACATTTTATTTTATTAGGATAAATGAGATTTCATAGGAAGACATAGGAAACACACAGGAAATCTCATTAATTAAATTAAATTAATCTCATTAATATGGAAAATAGTCCCCAATAGTTAATGAAAGCTTTTATTTCATATGAAATTGTCACGGCCAAAATTTATGCTAATTAAATAAAATATTGTTGAAAATTTCATTCATTTCATTCTTGAAAATATGCATAGTTAATGAGATTCCCTATGTGTTCGGACTTTAGGAACGACCTATAGTTTGCCAACCTCTGCTCTGGTTCATTATCTCTCTTCCAAGAGACAAATAAGTAAATCATTTATTTATTAGGCAGTTACTGTTTGCCTGGCACTGTACTAAGTGCTTGGAATAGAAATACAATCAGAAAAAGACAGTCCCTACCCTCAAGGGGCTCCTGTTCTCATGGGGAAGACAATAGGCAACTATCACTTATTAAACACTTGCTATATGCCAGGCATTGTATCAAGTGTTAGGGAGATGAATACAAGAAAAAATAATGACATTCTCTGTCCTCAAGGAGCTTACAATCTAATGTCCAAAAAACCATAAAAATAAACTGAAGGGGAAAGGAGGAAGAAAGTACCAAGAAGTCAGAAGCATAGCCTGGAAGGAAATGAAATACAGCCAGCTTTGTTTCTTTGCATTCATCCCTTTTGTCATTTCTTTTTGGGGGAGGAGGGGGGAAATTGGGGTTAAGTGACTTGTCCTGGGTCACACAGTTAGTAAGTATCTGAGGCTGGATTTGAACTCAGGTCTTCCCTACACCAGGGATGGTGTTCTGTCCACCTAACTGCCCCACTTTTGTCATTTCTTAAGCCACAATTCCATTAAATTCACAATTCCATTAAATATGTTCAGCAGTTGATGGATATCTACTTTATTTCCAACTCTTTGCTAGAATATAAAGTGCTACTACAAATATTTTTGTATATATTTGCCTATGACATTGTTGTCCTTGACCTCTATTTTTTTATTTTGTTAAATAATTTTCAGTTTATTTTTAAACAACAATCCTCTTTCTGTTCCTCTAAACTCCTTTCCCCCTCCCATTAAGAAAGGAATTTAAATAAAAGCTCTGTTACAAATATGTCTGGTCAAGCAAACCAAATACCCACATTGGCCATGTCCAAAAGAAACATAACTCAGTCTGCACCCTGAGTTCATCAGTTCTCTCTCTGGAGGTTGATAGCACGTTTCATCACGAGTCCTTTGGAATTGTGGTGGGTCATTGTCTTAATCAAAGTAGCTAAGTTTTTTAGAGTTGTTTGTCTTTGCAACATTTTTGTTATATGGACTATTTTCCTGTTTCTACTCACTTCACTCTACAACAATTCTAACAAATCTTTCCAGGCTTTACTGAAAGAAAAAAAAACACATTCATCATTTCTTATGGCATAATAATATTCCATCACCTTCCTATACCATAAGTTGCTTCATCTATTCCGAAATTAATGGACATCCTCCTCAGTTTCCTTTTTTTTTTTTTTTTGGCCACCATGAAAAGAGCTACTGTATAATTTTAGACATATAGCTCCTTTTCCTCTTTCTTTGTTCCCTTTGAGGTACAGACTTTATGGTAGTATTACTGGATCAAAGAGTATGCACCATTTAATAGCCTTTTGGGCATAATTCCAATTTGCTTTCCAGAGAATGACTGGACCAGTCCACCAACTCTACCAACATAGCATTATTTAACATCCTCCTACCTGCTGTGCAGAAACTGTTATTTCCTCATTTTTGCCAATCTGATGAAGGCAAGGTATAACCTCAACATGTTTTCATTTGTGTTTCTCTTATTATTTTCCTTCCACTCTGCTTTTTTTTATTTCGTTAAATAATTTTTACTTTATTTTTAAAGAGAGATCTTCCTTTTGTCTTTCATGCCTCCTTTGATAAGGAGGCTCTCATTGAGAAATCAAATAAAACAAAACCCTTGTTACAAATAACTCAGTTTTTTAAAAAAGATAGTTGTTGATAATTTGAATTTCTTCCCTTGAAAGCTGCCTGCTCATCCATATCTGCTCATACCTTTGAGTAGGCCACTAGGTGGCGAAATTGTTACCATGTGTACTTTAGAGTGAGAAAGACCAAACTAAATGATGCCTTACTCCCTGTGATCTTGAGCCAATTACTTTACCTCTCTCAGCCTCAGTTTCCTCACCTATAAAATAGAAATAATAACAGTAACTACCTACGGGTTTGTTTCAAGGCTCAAACAAGAGCTTTTTCCACAAACCTTATGGTGCTACAGAAATGCTTGTTCAGTTATTTCCAGTCATGTCAGACTCTTCGTGATGCCATTAGGGGTTTTCTTGGCAGAGATAATGGAATGATTTGCCATTTCTTTCTCCAGTTTATTTTACAGATGAGGAAACTGAGGCAAACAGGGTGAAGTGACTTGCCCAGGGTCACTCAACTAGTAAGTATCTGAGGTCAGATTTGAATTTAGGTGAGTCTTTCTGACTTTGGACTGGTCACTATCCACTGTGCCACCCAGCTGCCCCATAGGAATTATTGTTGCTGTTGTTGTTATTCCATTTCTCTTTGGGGAATGACTCTCATGCTTATATATTCATATCAATTCCTTAGACATCTTGAACATCAAACTTTCTCAGAGAAATTTACTGTAGGATATTTTTTTTCACCAGTGAACTATTTCCCTATTAATTTTCATGCCATTGATTTTATTTGTTTAAAACCTTTTCAATTTTATGTAAAAAAAATTCTCCAGTAAATATTCTGGGCTACCAAAAAAAATTAAATAAAACAAGTATTTCCATATGCAAAGTAGAACAGGGGTAAAAAAAAGGATTGTTTGTGAAGCCACAAATGTCTATTTATATAGCTTGTTTTTCTTTTTAAGGATAGATTAAATTCAACATATAACTTTCAAAGCTATCCTGTTTATCTGTGTTTCCCTCTGGTCTTCTATATGTTCTCCACTATTCTTTTTTTTTTTTTAATACTAACATGACCATTTTCTTTACTTCCTTTTTTTTGCTTTTTGTTAGACTCATCCTTTGCCCCTCTCTTCATTCCATCTTTCTTGCTTGCTTGCTTGCTTTTTGGAGGAGGGAAGGTAGAGCAATTGGGGTCTGAGGTCACATTTGAACTCAGGTCCTCCTGACTCTACTGCCAGTGCTCTATTCATTGCACCACCTAACCACCCCCATCTCTCTTAAAAAAAAAAAAAACTGAGGGGGGAAAAAATAGAAAACTTTTGTAGCAAATATACATAGTCAAGTCGACAAATCTCCACACAGGCCATGTCCAGAGAGGCATGTCTCGTGCTGCCCTTTGAGTGTCTCTCCTTTCCAAGTGCCTACTCCGAGCCTGGCACCCCGCTGAGCACCTCACAAATATTATCTCACTTGGTCCTCACAACCACCTTGAGAGGCAGATAGGAATATCATTTCCATTTTACAGTTGAGGAAACCAAAGCAAATGTAACAGGACTAGGCCAGGGTCACACAACTACTACATGAAGTCAGATTTGAACTCAGGTCTTTCTGACCTCAGGTCTAGCACTGGACCAACCAGCTGCCTCTAGCGTAGATAGCACACTTTATTATGAGTCCTCAGAATTTGTGGTTGGTCACTGAGTTTGGTCAAAATTCTTAAGTTGTTCAGAGTTGCATGTCTTGGCAATGTAAATCGTTCTGCTTCTACTCCATACTGTTTCACTTCATACAAGTCTTTCCAGGTTTCCCAGGTAGGTGTCAAAATTAATAGAGCTCTGGACCTATGGTCGACAAACATTAATTAAGCACTTAATGTGCTCCAGGCCCTGGGCTAAGTGCTAGGAATACAAACACAACCAGAAATAAGAAAGTATCCCTTACCCTCAAGGAGCTTACATTTTTTTTTCTTTTTGGAGGGGGAGGGCAGGGCAATTGGTGTTAAATGACTGGCCCAAGGTCACACGGCTAGTAAGTGTCAAGTGTCTGAGGCTAGATTTGAACTCAGGTCCACCCGACTCCAAGGTGGGCGCACTGTTCACTGCCTTATCTAGCCGCCCCAAGGAGCTTACATTCTAACGGGGAAGACAACCCACAAAAGGAAAAGTTGAAAGGAGAGGCAGGCGTGAAGAGCACTTCTAATCCTCGAATTCACCCTGAGAATGTTGTTGTTGTTTGTTCTTATTGATAGCTTGATTTGCAGGTGCACTGAATTAAAATTAGGAAGAGTTGCTCAAAGGCATCAGTCTCCCTTTCTCTTCTAGAGTCATTGGAAGTCCAGGGGCAGGATGAAAGTCAAGATGACTAGTGATGGCCCAGGATGCAGTGGATGACCTTGGCCTTTCTAAATTAAAGTCTTTCCCAGGCCTCAGTTTGTCTAAGGCAATATTCATTCAAAGACTAAGGGCTAGGTCAGAACTGAGACAAAATATGGCCTAATTTACCATCACAAAATATCTAAGTACTACATATATGTTCAGTTGTTCAATCATTCCTGGACTCTCCCTGACCCCATGTGAGGTTTTCTTGGCAAAGATACTAGAGTGGTTTGCCATTTCCTTCTCCAGCTCATTTTCCAGATGAGGAAACTGAGGCAAACAGGGAGAAGTGACTTGCCCAGGGTCACCCAGCTGGCAAGTGTCTGAGGGGAGATTTGAACTCAGGTCCTCCTGACTCTAGGGTGCCACCTAGCTGCCCATTGGGAAGGTTTTCCTTCCATAAAGTTTCCATTTTTTTGTCTTGGAACCTGGCACCCCATGCTCCTAGATCTGCCCTTCAGGGCCAAGCTGGTCAAATCTAATCCCTTCACCAAAGTATAGCCTTTCAGTAGAACAAATAGCAGTTGAGATAGCACAAGACTGTAGTGTTAAAAGACACTAACTCTCATACCCTTGAACAAGACCAGTCCTTTCTCTTCCCTCAGTTTCAGGTTCCTCATCTCTTAAATGAGGTTAATAACACGGGCAGCATCTACTTTAGAGGATTGTTGTTGTAAAAAGGAGCTTGGTAAAGCCTATATAAGTGTAAGCTATAATTACATTTGATGATTATGTGCTTGGCTAATGCCCAGCTTGTTTAACTGGGTTAAAAGGAGGTGGTTTGTCTGCATTATGAAAACAAACTACTACCTAGGCTCCTAACAATTACTCAATTGTCCGCTCCCTAGTCAGACAAAAATTAAAACAAGCTCACAGGCTTGGAACTGAGGCAATACACGGCATGACCTGATGATGTCCAGAATGTCCAAAATGAAGCAATGATTGCTAAGCCTTCAAACATGTCCATGGACCTGAGGGAACATGGAGAGCATGTGCAAAGTGCCTGGGCTGCACCCCTCATCTCTTCACACCTAGACCTGGCAGGGTGGCCAGGGAGAGGAAGGAGAAGCTATTGGGTGTTTGTAGTTTCCTTTAAAACTCCACTACTGGATTCCTTTCCCAATACACCATCATTATGGAATCACAGAACTCAGAGCCAGAAAGGATTGTAGAGGCCATCTACCCCCCACCCATGCCTGAACCCCCTCTACTATATCTGTAAACTGCTATTTAAACACTCCTGGTCATAGGGAACCCGCTATCTCCCGAAGCACCCCCATTTCATTCTGGGAGAGCTCTTACTACTGAGAAGTTTTTCTCCACATGCAGCCAAAATCTCCCTCTTTGTCACCTCCAGCCATCATTCCCACTTCCCCAAAGGAGTATAAATACCCTAGGACAGATGATAACAATAGCTTACATTTACAGAGCACTTAGAAGTTAGAAAGTGGGCACATCAACAAAATAGATAGCCAATAGCTAAAGAATAACCAAACTCATTTTGGGTTTTGTTGTTCGGTTGTTTTCAGTCATGTCTGACTCTCCAAGACCCCATTGGAGATTTTCTTGGCAAAGATACTGGAGTGGTTTGCTATTTTCTTCTCCAGCTCACTTTACAGATGAGTAACTGAGGAAAACAGGGTTAAGTGACCTGCCCAGAGTCACACAGCTAGTAAGTGTCTGAAGCTGGATTTGAACTCAGGGAGATGAGTCTTCCTGACTCTTGGCCCACATATTCTATCCACTGTGCTACCTAGTTGTACCCCACCCCACCCTGCCCCTCAATCCATATCCCTAAATAAATATATCATTCCCCAATTCATGGGCACCTTTTTGTTTCCAATTCTTTGATACAGCAAAAAAGTGTTGTTACAAATATTTTCATACATGTGGGTTCTTTCCCCCATTCTTTTATACATATGAGGTATGTGTCTAGTAGTGATATCACTAGGTCAGAAGATAGAAGTTTAGTGATTTGAGGAGTATTATTCCAAAACACTTTCCAGAATGGTTAGACTAATTTATATGCAGCAACACTGCATTAGTGTGCCTATTTTTCCACAGCCCCTCCAACAACTGTCACTTTCCTATTTTTCTGTCATCTCTGCCCATCTGATAGATTGCAAGACAGAGTCGTTTTAATTTGCATTTCTTTTATTATTAGTGGTTTTACTGTGGGGTTTTATTTTCATATGTTTGGTGGTAGCTTACATTTCTTAATTTGAAATGGTAGCCTGCATTTCTTCTTTTGCAAACTGCTTGTCCATCTCCTTTGACCACTTCTCTATCAGGGAGTTTCTCGTATGCTTATATATTTGTTTCAATTCCTTACACATCCTGACTAGCAGATGCTTCTTATGAGAAATTTGCTGCAAAAAATTTCCCCCCAGGTAACTATTTCTCTTTTAATTCTAATTTGTTGATGCAAGACTTTTCAGTTTTATGTAATAAAAAAAATTCATTTTTATCTTTTAGGACCATCTCTGATTCTTGCTTGATCCAGAACTGTCTCTCTTCCATTGTTGTGAAAGACATCTCCTTCCCTTCTTCTCTAATTCTACAATGTAAATGTAAAGAACAACCATAAAAAAGAAAGAAAATGAAACTGAAAGCTGTGTAATTACAATGATCAAGTTTGGGCCCAGAGAAGAGTTGTAAAAATGCACCACCCTTCTATTTTTTGCAGAGGTTGGGGATTACAGAGGAGGAACTTTGCTCAAACTGTTGGACCTGTGTGATGGGTTGGTTAGGTTTTGCTGAATTGCTTTTTTTTCCCTCTGTGTGTGTGTGTGTGTGTGTGTGTTTGTGTGTGTTTTAATTCATTTTTACAAAGGAGGGAGGGATCATTGGGAAACAGAGAGGGAGGGACATATTAGGAAATAAAGGTAACGTAAAAGGAAATTGATCAAAATCAATTTTTGAAAGTGTTTTCTTCTGAAAGCTGTTTCCCAACAGCCTTTTGAGGTAGTCAGTGCCTGTTTTATGGTTGGGGAACCTGACCTTCAGAGAGAGGAAGCAAACTGTACCAGTATCCCACAGCCAGTAACTATTAGAGTTGGGAGCTAAACCCAGGGGTCCTGCCTGAAGGCAGTCAGAGTAAGCTGCCTCTAGACGGGGCACAGTTCTGGGCAGGCAGAAGAGCCAACATTTGTCCCTAATTTGTGAATATTTGATTGTGGTGTAGGGGATATGATCACAGAATCCAGATCTTAGAAGTCAAGTAGTTCAACTCTCATTTAACAGATGAGAAAATAAAAGCCCAGAGACAAAGTGACTTGTCCAGCATCGAACAGGTAGGATCATAAACCATAGACTTAGATATAGAAGGCACCTTAGAAGCCATCGAGTCCAATCCCCTTATTTCACAGTTGAGGAAACTGAGGGTCACAGTGGTGAAGTGCCCACGGATCCTAAGTAGCAGAAATAGGATTTGAACTCCCATCTCCTCTCATCAAGTCCAGAAGTTTTGCCACTATATCATGAGAGGGAATCAGAAAGATCTTGGACTAAAAGCCTAGTGATCATGACAAGCCATTCACATTCTCTGAGCTTCAGTCTCTGCATCTATAAGATGTGAACAATAGCGATGCCTCTCTGAGAACCCTGAGTGGTAGGTAGCCTTTGCCCAGCAGTCCAGAAGACCTGAGTTCAAGCTTCTCTTCTGACTTATGACTGACTGGGTCACAACAATGACCAGCAAGACACTGAACCTCTCATTCTCCTGAATAATTCCTGAAGACTACAAGTTGCAAAACAGTTGCTGATTTATATTAGTAGAGGGAATTTTTTTCACCTGGAATTTCCTGGTACCAGGTCACTCCAGGGGTGGCAGTTATGGTATTTGGAGTTGGTACCCTCCAATCAAGTCACAAATCCAAGACAAAAACAGATAGACAGACAGACAGACAGACAGATAGATAGATAGATAGATAGATGGATGGATGGATAGATTAATAAGTAAGTAATAAATAAATAGGAAAACATTCCATAGGGTTGCTGAGAAATTCAAATTAGAAAATATATGTAAAGCATTGCATAAATATCACTTATTAATAATCTCCAAACGCTGAGACTGGGAACAAACAAAACATGAGAAATCATCACACATATTTTTTTTTTTTTTTTTTGCGTTTTGGAGGGCAGTTGGGGTTAAGTAACTTGCCCAAGGTCACACGGCTAGGTTTTTGTTTTTTGTGTGTGCGTTAAGTGTCTGAGGTCGGATCCGAACTCAGGTCCTTCTGACTCCAGGGCCGACTCTCTCCTCACTGCACCACCTAGCCTCCCCTATCACACATATTTTTAAAGTTCCCAGCCCCATATCCAAACTCTAATCAGGTTTCTGTTCAAGAAGGAACCAAAGCTAATTATAACCATTGTCTTGAAGTGAATTTCCTTCCCAGCTAGGTACTTTCTGTGTTATAAAGGTGATGCATTAAAAATAACTGACATGGGGGCGGCTGTGAGTAAGAGTGCGGGCCCCGGAGTCGGGAGGACCCGGGATCGGTTCTGGCCTCAGAAAATGAGCACCCACACGTAAAAATGACTGGCCCTGTAAACTTGAGCAAGTTACTTAACCCAATTGCTTTAAAAAAAAAAACTGACATGAATATAGTACGTAAAAATGTTCAGAACACTTTACCTTTTCTTGCTTAAGTTTCACAACAAGTATTATTGTTCCTATTTTTCAGATGAAGAAACTGAGACTCAGTCAAGTGTTTATTAAGAACTTACTACATGCCAAGGAAAGGCTCAGAAATGTTCTCAAAAGGAAAGACTTGCCCATGACAGTGAATAAGGGTCAGAGGTGAGATTTGAATTCAGTTCTCCCTAATGCCAGGTTCATCATACCACATATGGTATGTGATACGATGATATACCATGCTATATGATGCTGACTTTTCAAATTCAATGAAACCACACCCAATAAGGGCTTGCTCTTCCTTATGGTATATTGGGAAAGAGGATGGTTTGGGAGTCAAAGAATCAGAGTTCAAATTATGACCTGTTCAGTCTTGGAGAAATCACCTAATTGTTCTGGTTCTGTTTCCTCATTGTGGAATAATAGCATCGTACTAATTAGACTCTAAGGGCGTCTTCCAACTCAAAATCTGTGATTCTGTTATCTCCAGGACCAGATTTGGCATCTCTATCCATGAGTAATAATGAAAGCAGCTAGGTGGTTCAATGGTTAGAGCGCTAGACCTGAAGCCAGGACAAATGGATGCTGACTTGAAGCCAGGTCCCTCACTGCAGCCACTGGAGTCAGGAAAACCTGAGTTCAAATCCCACCTCAGGCACTTATCACCTATGTGACTCTGGGCAAGTCACTTAATTTCTGTCTCCCTCAGTTTCTTCATCTATAAAATAGGAAAAATGATAGCAGCTACTTCACAGGAGGATAAAACGGAAAGATTTGTAAAAGTCCTCTGCAAGCCTTAAAATCCTCGATAAATACTGGCTGTTATTGTCATTAGTAAATTGTTGGTAGCTATTACAATTACTATAGCTAATTAATAGTTTTTTTTAATCTTTCCTTCCCTTTTTCCCTTTTTCAATATTTATTTTTTACGTTCTTTCTTTAAATCTTGAGTTCTAAATTCTCTCCTTTTTTCCAGCCTTTCCCTCACCCATTGAGAAACTAAACATCACGATATCAATAATACATATGAAATCTTGGAAAACATGTTTCTATATTAGTCTTGCTGCCAAAAAAAAAAAGCCAAAGGAAAATAAAGTGGAAAATTATGTGCTTCAGTTTGCCCTCAGAATTCATCAGATCCTTCTCCTTTTCACCATGGGTACTTTGGAATTGTCTTGGATCATTGGATCATCTTGGATCAGAGTAGCCAAGTCTTTTGCAGTAGATCATTGTTACGTAGTGTTATTACTATGTTCAATGATTTTCTAGCTCTACGCACTTCACTTTGCATCAGTTCATATGTCTTCCCAAGCTTTTCTGAAACCATCTTGCACATCATTTCTTATAGTACAATAGAATTGCATCACAATCATATGCTGTAACTCGTTCAGTCATTGAGGCATGATGATGTATCCCCTCAGTTTCCAATTCTTTACCACCACAAAAAGAGCTGCCATAAATATTTGTGTACATATAAGTTCTTTTCCTTTTCCTTTGATCTCTTTGGGATACAGACCTAGTAGTGGTATTGCTGGATCAGCAGGTAGGCATGGTTCCAAATTGTTCTCCAGATGGTCGCATCAGTTCACAACTCTACCAACAGGCTTGTAAAGCATTTTACATACATTATCTAAATTGATCTTTACAACAACCCTAGGAAATAAATACTATTATTATTTCCACTTCACAGAAGAGGTCTGGAGAAACTAGGTGACCTGGCTACAATCACCCAGCTAATTAATATCAAAGGTAGGAGTTAGGCTCAATCTCCACATCTATAACATGAGAATAATAATGATGCCTTTCTGGGAACCAAGAGAGTAGCCTTTTCCTCACAACATCTGGCACAGACAGGAAGAGTCTCTTCTCTGTCAACTCCTGGGGCTCTAGATCAAACCCTCCACCCACTATGCCTCCCTCCCTCCTGCTCTCCAATACCATAAGTCAACATATTCCAGCTCCAGCCCCACATTAACACTTCCCAGAGGCTTAACCAAAGAAGGGATGAGTCCCCTATCAACCTTAACAGTTTTGTATTAGAAGTAGGGCTTCTGGGAGGTAGGGAGAGCCAGAGGTTACAGGCAAGTTAATGACTCTGCGGCCCTGAGCCTCAGGAGCTGACAGAGAACACAAGATTCCTGTCCTTGCCACATAGGGGTTGGGCAAAATCTACAATCCACAGTTCCCAAACTTCCATTTGAATGGAGTATCACTCTGTGCAGTTTTGTCCCACTGAGGTTCCTCCCTTGCCCTGGGGAAAGGATTGGCATGGCTGAGATGCCAAACCCATATAATGACTCACTGAGCACACCTCTTGAAAATGAACTGGTAAGGTCAAGAAGATAGCTGGAACGTGGGTCTTTGCTTCCTTGTCATTTGTTTTTCCAGACATTTAGCCAACCCAGAGCAGCAGTGATAGAGACTGTCCTCTAATTTCTGGGAAGAGAGACAAAACAAGCTCCATCATGCCCAGGTGAGCTGGGACCTGGGTAGAGACGCTTGGCCCATGACTCATACCAACCATCGACTTGTAATTTTTGCCTACTGTCTCTGGGTTGCTTAGCCTGGGCTCCAGGTAAGAGTCAATGGTCTGCTGGCATATTTTTCACTTTTCCACAGCTAAGGAGGGAGACCCCATTTTCATAGGTGGCATAATCTATGTACCCTCACCATCACACAACAAGAGATGTTCTATATCATATGTCCCTCAATGATGGCAGTAATGATATGTCAAGTTATTGCCCTCCTAGTATGTGGAAGGAGATTAATGGGGGGCACCATAATGACCTATCCCAGAGATGTGAATCCCTGGGCACAGTCACAGGGATGATCCTAGAGGGCATCTAGTCCAACCATTTTACAAATGAGGAAACTGAGGCCCAGAGACTTGCTCAAGACCATGCAGTTAGTGGCAGATACATCCTTGAGCACCCTTGATACAGAGTTCTAGAATCCTCACACCTAGGGTATCTGCAAGTTACAATGCCTTGGCTCCACATAAACACTCACATCACACCACCACCCCTTAACCCACCAGCAAACAAGGAGCATTTACTAATTAGCTACAATATGCAAGAAGAAGGCAGTGCTGCCTAGTGGATAGATTACTGGCCTTGGAGCCAGGGAGACCTGGATTCCAGTCCTGATCTAAACTGGCTGTGTGGCCCTGGGCAAAGTCTGTTGCTATTGTTCAGTTATTTTCAGTCATGAAGATGAGCCTTCATGATCCCTTTTGGAATTTTCTCAGCAGAGGTACTGGAATGGTTTGCTATTTCCTTCTCCAGCTCATTTTACAGATGGGGAAACTGAGGCAAACAGAGTGAAGTGACTTGCCTAGGGTCACACAGCTAGTAAATGTCTGAGGCTGAATTTGAACTCAGGTCTTCCTGACTCCAGGCCTGGCCCTCTAGCCATTGTGCCACCTAGTTGCTCTTGCCTCACACATAGTAAGTGCTTAACAACCAGCCAACTAACTGAGTGGGGATTTCTGAGTTGCAAGCAACTCTATAAGACTAGATGTAGAGCAACTGTTGATGAACTGAAAGAGAAAATTTCTTTATCTGTGAATTCCCTGTACCAATGAAATCATAGGTCCGGTTCCCATCTCTGCCCCCTCCCTTTGGGTAAGGCTCAATGAGAGGCACTAGGGTTACCAAGGCTGAAAGAGTCTCTGGCCTCATTCCCAAGGGGATATCCCCCTTGGATCACCATCCCGTATCTTCTCATTAACCTAGATCCAGTCTTTTCCTCCCCAGGGGCATCCCCTGGTCCTGAGAACCCACAGCTAGACCCCAATGTCCATTGAAAGCCAGCGAAGAGCTACAGAGAAGAACTGGCCCATCTGCCCATCTCCAAAGCTCCAGGAGTCCTCAGGGAAGGGCGGGGAATGTACTAAGTCCCTAAGGAATGTTTCAGGTAGTAGCCATCCGTCTCTGGGGTGTGCCTTGGGAAAACTCCTGGGAGAAAAAGCTTCAGAGAAGGACCTAAAAAAGGATGGGAAGGAGAAAGTGATTGAGCAATAGAGTCAAGTGGGAATTAAGAAATAGAACCCAAGCAAGGGGGTTCTAGGACCCTCTCCTGGGGGCTATGCAGCCCCCTACTTGCAAACTATTAATAGGAGATATTTTGTGTAGACACTCTCTCCTCTCTCTCTCCCTGCCGTCTCCGCTTTCTCTCTCTCTGTCTCTCTGTCTCTCTGTCTCTCTCTCTCTGTCTCTCTCTCTCTCTCTCTCTGTCTCTCTCTCTCTCTCTGTCTCTGTCTCTCTCTGTCTCTGTCTCTGTCTCTCTCATTTTCTTCTATCCCTCAATGCCCTCCTCAGTACAAATCAAGTTGGGCTCATGAGACAAGGACCATCCTCTTGATTTTGGGTTTGTTTCAAACTCTCCCAACTCTGGCCCAGATTTCCCCAGTGCTAAGGTTGGGGGCCATGGTCCCCAGTTTGTTCACCTGCAAAATGAAGGGGTTGGACTATATGACCTTTTAAGACCCCTTCTAGCTTTAAATCTATGCTCGTGTTATCCTATGATCAATCCACAAATGTTGGTTAAGGTTCCACTGTGTGCCAAGCACAGTGCTAGGTACTGAGAACACAAAGAAAAGCAAAAACAATCTTTGCCTTCATGGAAGTCACAGGCTAATAAAAGGGAGGGAGAAGGAAAGGGAGGAAAGGAACAGGCACTTATTAAGTGCCTACTATGTGCCAGGAACATAAGCCCTTTATAAATATTATCCCATTTGATTCTCACAATAACTGTGTGAAGGAAGGGCTATTATTATCCCCATTTTACAGTGGAAGAAACTGAGGCAGACAAAGGCTAAGTGACTTGCCAGGGTCACACAGCTAAGTAAGTATCCGAGAGCAGATTTTAACTCAGGTCTCCCTGACTCCAGATCTACCCACGATATGCACTGTGGCACCTAGCTGCCTGGAGAGACACAACATGCAAAGAACCATATACAAACAAGATCCATACAAGATAAATTGGAGACAATTAATTAAAAGGAAGGCACTAGAATTAAAGGAGACTGGAAAAGGCATGTTGTAAAAGGTGAGATTTTAGCTGAGTTGAAGAAAGTCAGGACATGGAAGTAAAACACCTAGAAAGGTGCCTGGGACATAGTAGGCGCTTAATAAATGCATATTTTTAAAAATTATACTTATTTTTTGGAGGGCAGTTGGGATTAAGTGACTTGCCCAAGGTCACACAGCTAGTAAATGTTAAGTGCCTGAGGCTGGGTTTGAACTCAGGTCCTCCTGACTCCAGGGCCGTGCTCTATTCACTTTGCCACCTAGCTGCCCCCTAATAAATGTTTATTGATTGATTGAAGAGACAGAGCATTCCAGGCATGAGAGATGGCCAGTGTAAATCCCTCCTCTGATTCTTATGAGTGGGGAAAGTAAAAAATCTGGGCTTCTGTTTCCTCCAGTGAGGAATAAGGCAATTGAACCAGCTGGCCTCTGAGGTCCCTTGTGGTACTAAACACGTGCCTATGGGAAGAAGAGAGGAGGGAGGTAAAGCGTTCGAAACATCTATCCTAAAGCTTGACCTTCCAACTAGCCTCAGAGCAGAGAGAGTTCCCTCACCCCATGGAAATGGTCTAATCCTCTGAGTCCAGAGAGAAGGAGAACGCAAAAGAGTGCTGGGGCAACGGAAGTTCCATGGGGGTACAAGTCTGAGCAAGGAAGAGACTCCCACCCCACCCAAGCCTCCACTTCCATCTCCAACTCTCTCCAGAAAAGACTTCACCAAAAGGGCTTTGAGCCAGCTCTCACTGAGTAAGGCTTCAAGGAGTCTATGCCTGGGGTTGGGGGACCAGCACTTGAAGTCTCTTGGGAGTGTAGTCAGGGCTAGGAACAGTCCTATAATTAACCACAATGATAATTAGAGAAACTTTGCCATGGTTTCTTCCAACAAACATTGTCTGGAACAGCTGTCTCACCCTGATGGGGTGCCAAGCTCCTAGCTAACGACAGCCTCTTGCCAAGTCCACCTGACATCCCATCGGGCAGCAGAGAGATAGCAAGAGCACAGGGGATGGTTGATCTGCAGCAAGAAGAGACTTCAGAGGTCTAGTCCAAGCCCATTTTATGGATGAGGAAAGCAACCTGCCCAAAGTTACACAAGCAGCAAGAGACAAAAGCAGGATTTCAATTCAAGACCTCTGGTCCAAAATTCTGTGTGCCCTTTACCTGGTAAGGGAGATGCAAGCCAATGGATCATAGCAATGAAGGAACTTTAGAGATCCTTCCATTTAATTCTTTTCAACAAAGATTCATTTTATGTTATATGTACATACTGTTATGTACATGTCACAAATTCTCATAGACTCCCAGGATTTGGGGCTCATCCAGTCTAAGCTATACTTGAACTAAATGCAGCTGGCGGATCAGTGGGTAGAGCTCTGGGTCTGCTAGCTGTTGGACTCTGGGGAAATCATTTAAGCTCAGTTTCCTAAACTGTAAAATGGGGATGATGACAATGACAGCACCTACAATCCCGAGTTGTTCTGACCATCAGATGAGATGAAACTTGTTTTTCTTAAAGTGTTTTGCACAGTGCTTGGCGCACAGTAGGCACTTAATAAATGTTTATTCCCTTATGCCCTCCCCCACTGGGCATCTCCTCTACAACTTCCCCACCAAGTGATTATCTAAACTCTTCCCCTTAGACATCCAGGGACAGAGAGAAAACCAACTGTTCTGCAGGGTAGCCTCTGCCTTGTGGGAATAACTCTACCTGTTAAGAGGTATTTTTTGGGTACACTAAGTCTAAATATGCTTCTCTGCCAGGCACTGCTCTGGTTCTGCCACCTGGAGCCAGGCTGTTCCCTTTTCCATACAGCAGCCTTTCCAATGGGGGAGGGAGAAGTACCTAATAAGTGCCTACTATGTGTTAGACACTCTGTTAAGCGCTTTACAAATCCTGTATCATTTGATCCTTCTGACAGTCCATAGAGGTAGGTGCTCTTATTATCCCCATTTAACAGCTAAGGAAACCCCCCCACACACACACACACATGTTTTAACTCCTCCAGGAGCTAAGAAATTGGGAGACTGGGGTTGGGGGACCAGCACTTGAAGTCTCTTGGGAAGTCTCTTCTATCTTTCTATCCCTTCACCATTTCACTCCCCTTCTTCTTGACCAAGATGAAGCTTATCAATATCTGAAACCCCAAAACCCCAACCAAGTATGAGGGAGATCTAAGGGGCCAGAGAACAGGTCTGGGGTCCAACTCCAAAGGAAATGGCCCAGTCTGTCTACCAGCACTACTATTAAAATTGGAACCCAGAACAAAATGGTGGGTTTTGACTCAGAGTCTGGGTTGGAATCCAGCTTTACTTCTGGCCCCTTACTATAGAGGCTCCTGGTTGGTCCCTGGGTCCCTATTATGGGGGAGACTACATCAAAGATGATTGATGACTACCTATGTGACCTTGGGCAAATAACTTAAGACATCTAGACCTCAGTTTCTCTCTTTTTTTCTTTTTCTTTTTGAGGGGCAAAGGCAGGCAATTGGGGTTAAGTGGCTTGGCCGAGATCATACAGCTAGTAAGTGTGATCAAGTGTCTGAGGGTTGAACTCAGGTCCTCCTGACTCTAGGGCTGGTGCTCTATTCACTGTGGCACCTAGCTGCCCCAGGACTTCAGTTTCTTAAACTGTAAAATGAGGGCGCTGACTTGGTAACCCTGAGAGTCTTTTTTATCTAAAGCTCTGATCTTTTCTGACCCTATAAGACAAGCTCAGTTTAAGAGAAAGTACAAAGAAAGGATAGCCTCCTTTAGTGTGGACACTCCTCCTCTCTTGATGCAGGCTTAGATTATTTTAGTTTCTTTGACTACCAAAAATGCCACACATTTGCCTCCTATTACAATCACAGGTCCCCAGACTCACACATCATCTTCGTCTTATTGATGGTACCACTCTACTAATAAGCTGTGTAAAGATGAATGAATGAGAAAGCATTTATTAAGAGCCCACTGTAGAGCAACTAGGGGGCGCCATTGTGCACAGAGCACTGGGCCTGGAGTCAGGCCAACTCATATCCCTGAGTTCAAATTTGGGGCTCTTCCAGTCTAAGCTATTATACTTGAACTAAATGCAGCTGGTGGGTCAGTGGGTAGAGCTCTGGGTGACCCTGGGCAAGTCACGTCACCCTGTTTGCTTCAGTTTCCTCATCTGTAAAAAGAGCTGGGGAAGGAAATGCCAAACCAACTCTAGTCTCTTTGCCAAGAAAACCCCAAATGGGGTCATGAAGTCAGACTTGACTGAACAACATCTCTCAGGGTTGTTATGAGGGTCAAATGAGATATTAGTTGTAAAGTACTTAGCACAATCCTGGCACACAGTAAACATCATATACATGTTAGTTATTGCTGTTAAGAGAAGACAACTGGATTCTTATATCTGCTTCTGCATCCAGTCTGTTTCAGTATGTGGTTTTGGTTGAAGAATGAAAAAAAAAAATCCCACCTTATACAGATATATCATTGGGAAAAGGAGGAGCTTTTTTTTTTTTTTTTTTTTTGCTTTTTGGAGGAGAGAGGGCAGGGCAATTGGGGTTAAGTGACTTGCACAAGGCCACATGGCTAGTAAGTGTTAAGTGCCTGAGGTCACATTTGAATTCAGGTCCTCCTGACTCCAGGGCTGGTGTTCTGTTCACTGCACCACCTAGCTGCCCAGGGAGGAGCATTTTAATGGGCAAATAACATCTTAATATTATTGTGAAACTAGATTTGGCCTCACTTTCCCTCCTCCAGAGGGGCTCAGGGTCCCCCAAGGATCTGGGCTCCACACTTTGAGAATCACTGGGTGAAAGGACAGGTTGATGCCTGAAGAAAGCACTGGGGTGGACATGGTCAATATCTTCATGCATTTAATAAGTTGCTACCTAGAAGAGGGATCCAATTTCTTCTCCTTGGACTTAGACTAAAAAACTTTGGGAAGAAATTAACCTAAAAGAAGTTTTAAGTAAAACATCCTAGCAAGAACTGTCCAAAGTGGGATGGGCTGCCTTGGGAGGAAGGAGGGTCCCTCTGTACCTGGCATCTCTGAGAGGTGGCCAAGCTGAATGACCTCTTCCTGGGGGTATATTGGATGGGGTTCTTGTTCAGATGGCCTCTACTCTGAGAAACAGATTCCCAATTCTGCCTACTTCCACTGGGCAGAATTTATTTAAAAATAACGGGGGGAAGTTAGGGCAATTAGGTTAAGTAACTTGCCCAAGGTCATACAGCTAGTAAATGTATCAAGTGTCTTAGGCTTGATTTGAACTCAGGACCTCCTGACTCCAGGGCCAGTGCTCTATTCACTGCACCACCTAGCTGCCCCCATTGGGCTTTTTCAATGGTGGCTTTTGGTTACAGTTTCTCTTAGAAGGCTTCTACTGTGACTTCTCTCAAAGGGAGAAAAAGTATATTGCTCTCATCTCCAGGCCCCATATTTTTATTCTGTTTGGCTTTTTTTTCTGGAGGGGGGAAGTCAAGGCAATTTGGGTTAAGTGATTTACCCAAGGTCATACAGCTAGTAAATGTGTCAAGTGTCTTAGGCTTGATTTGAACTCAGGACCTCCTAACTCTAGGGCTTGTTGCTTTATTCACTACACTACCTATCTGCCCTTCTGTTGGGTTTTTAAAGCCCTCATAACCTGACCCCTTCCTACCTGTCCAGTTGTCCTGTCCCTTACTCCTATCTATGTACTCCGTGAGCCAGTGACACAGACCTCCTTGCTTTTCCTTGAAAAAGACTTTGCATCTCTCAGCTCTGTGCATTTTTACTGGCTGTCCCCCAAAGCCTGGAATTCACAACATCTTCACTCCCACTTCCTGGCTTGCCTGGCTTCCTTCTATCTCAGCAAAAATCTCACCTTCGCAAAACCCTTTTCAGGTCTCCCAGAATGCTCATGCCTTCCCTTCGAGATCACCTGCTTTTATCATGTGTTTCCTTAGTTCCTTGAGGGCAGGGACTTTTTTCTTTTTGCATTTCTTTGTAACCAGAGCACTTGGTACAGGGCCTGACACATAGTAGGTGCTTGTTGACTTGCTGTGGAGAAGCTTGCCATCTTCTCTTCAGTCCATTCACAGACCGAGTAGGCCTGGCTCATCCTAGTGGGATCAACTACCTCTTTGGCTCCACCTGCCATAATTCACTGGGAATGGGAGGTTAGATGAATCACCCAGAACCCAGCCTATGGTTTCTCCCTTTGTCAATGGGGAACTGGTCTAAGGAAAGAGATTTCACAGTATCCAGGGTGGCTTGTGCATTCCACTTTCAATTCTTTCAAACTGGCCTAGTGCCTTACTTCCTTATGAGTCCCTGTAGGTCAGTGGGTATAGTTCCAAAATATCTCACTCCTGTAAAAGTACTAGGACAAAGAATTATAGACTGGAGAGCTATCAGCGATGGTATAACATACATTGTTAGAGCTGAGCAGGGTCTCAGAACAGGGAATGCCAGGGCTGGGAGGGGACTCAGAATAGGGAGTGTTAGAGCTGGGAAGAGCCTTGGAGCTCTTCTAATCTAACCCTTCATTTTACAGATAAAGAAACTGGGTGAAAAAAAATGAAGGGAAAGTTCAATATTTATCCCTCAGGGAAGGATGCCCATCAATTGGAATGGTTGAAGAAGTTGTGATATATGAATGTGATGGAATATTATTGTACCATAAGGAATGATGAGCAGGATGGTCTCAGAAAAACCTGGAAAGACTTATATGAACTGATGCAGAGTCAAGTGAGCAGAAACAGGAGACCACCGTACACAGTAACAGCAATAATGTGTGATGATCAACTGAGAATGACTTAGCTCTTCTCAACAATACAATGATCCAAGACAATCCCAAAGGATGCATGATGAAAAATGTTCCACCTCCAGAGAAAGATCTGATGAGTCTGAATGCATACCAAAATATACTGTTTCACTTTCTCTCTCTCTCTCTCTCTCTCTCTCTCTCTCTCTCTCTCTCTCTCTCTCTTCCTTTTGGTTCAAGTTTTATTCCACAAGACTAATATCAAAATGTTTTACATAATTGTACATGTATAACCTATATTGCATTTCTTACTGTCTGAAGGAGGGGCAAAGGGAAGGAGGGAGAGAAATTTGGAACTTAAAATTTAAAAAAACAAATGCTGAAAATTGTTTTTACATGCAATTTGGGGGAAATAAAATATTATTAATACAAAAATATTTACCCTCAAGGGGTTTCCATTCTAGTTGGAGTGTGGAAGATACAATGGGGAAAGGAACCTACATCAGAGTTCTTCAGTTCACATATTTAAGGTGCTGTAATGGAAATGCAAATTTAAAGATCTTCCCTGCCCCTAGGTTAAGTGCACCTGGAACTGTGGTGGGAGGCTTGTTTTTCAGAAAAGCACACACCTTGATACTTTGTGATTGGGCAGTAGGTCAGGAAGGTTGTGACATTCTCTGAGCCAGGAGAAGGCTATATAAACCCTGATGGGAGGCTTTGCTTTGGGGCTCACTTTGAGAAGTGTTGTGTGATTTGACCAGATGAGACTCTGGGCAGCTGTTGAGAGCCTCCCGGCTTTGAAAACCCAGATGTTAATGCTTCCCTCTCTGGTAACTGTGATTTTGGTATTGTTAATGGTTGGACAGTTTGGAAGCCTGTCTTTTTGATCTGTCTGTATACTCTGAAGTTCAGGGTGCTGACCTTTTCCCCCGAACTAGGTAATATATGTTTGATTGATTAAAGTGAGCTTGTTAACCGATTTTGAATTGCTTTCCTTTACAAAAGCAGATCTAAGAACCTGTGTTGGCAGCCACCCTGGGGATGTTGGGGTGCTTGCTGCTACAGGTGCTTTACAAATCTTAAAGAAAGCCTATTTATCATGTTCACAGATCATTAAATATTGAGTATATACAAAGTGCCACAGAATCTCAGGACTTTGGAGCATGTAGAATGCAGCCTGGTCAAGAATCCCCTCTATAGCATGGCTTGCATGAGGTCACCTAGCTTCTGCTTGAAGGCCTCCAAGGAGGGGAAACTATCATGTCTATAGAGAGCCCATTCCACTTCGGGGCAGCTTTCATCCTGACATCAAGACTAAATCTCTTAACAACTTTCACCAGCCCCTCCCCCCACCCCAACCACCCTCAACCTACCCCCTTTAGTCCTCAGGGCTAAACAGAACAAGTCTATATAATCGTCCTTTCAATACTTAAAGACACTTCCCTTGTATCATGGACCCCTTCGGCAGCCTGGGTGAAACCCATGGACCCCTTCTCAGACTAATGTCTTATTAAAAAAAAATCATAATTAAAAGAAACATTCCATTTCTTCTAGAAGTTAGTGAAATTAAAAATGTCATTTTTTTCCCATACAAGTTTACTTATCCTCTGAAATCTGTCCCCAGACCCCAGCTTAAGAACCCCTGCTAATCTTTTCAGGCTACCTATAACTTTTTCAATCGAGTGTGAACTCCAAACCCTTCACCATCCTGGTTCCCCTTCCATTTCTGGAGCTCTCTAGTATACCAACATTCTTTCAAAGACCTAATTTCCTAGATGTAAACACAATACTCCAGATTTTATCTTACCAGGAGAGAGTACCATCGGACTATCACCTCCTTAGTACCAAACACTAGAGAGAGAGAGAGAGAGAGAGAGACTCATATTTAGATTCCATTGAATTATTGACTGCCACATTCTATCATTATCCAAATTGAACTTACTATCCACTCAAACCCCCAGATCTTTTTCATACAAAACTATAGTTTAGCCATGTCTCTCTCTTGCCATGAAGTTGATTTCTTGAGCCCAAGTGTTAGGTTTTACATTTATCTAGAATGCACACCTTCCTCACCCCACCCCCTCCGTGGTCAGATATATAATAAATGCTGTTAACAAATTAGATAATCTAAATGGGAAGGCATCAGTATTAATGGGAACTGATAGGGTAATGGGACCTGGACCCCTAAAAGGAAAAGACCATGCCTTTGAAAGCAACCCTGAATTTTCCCATACATTTCAGTAGCCTGGATCATTGGCCCTTCCACTCAAGGCATCTGCCCCAGTCCAGCTAACCTAGATCACTTAGTTAGCTTACTAGACAATCCTTTCACTGTTGAACCTGGTGCATTCCAGACTATTTACCATCCCTTAATCCTATCCAGATCTTTTCATAGTCCTTTTCGTTTATAAGCATCAGTCTCACCCCCATTAAGTTGCAGATTCCTTAAGAATGTCTTGGGGCAGCTGGGTGGTGCAGGGAATAGAACACTGGCCCTGGAGTCTGGAGGACCTGAGTTAGAATCTGAGTTAGAATTAGTTAAGTGACTTTGGGCAAGTCACTTAACCCCAATAGCCCTCCAAAAAGCAAAAATCTCTTTGCACTATTTGCCTTACAATAAATCTTGCCACTTTGACTGGAAGATGGTTTGAGTGTATGAACTCCTTCCACACAGATGCCGCTCTGTACCCTAAATTTCAAGGTTCCCAACAACACCAAGCAGCATCAGAACCAAGAAAAACTTCTTTCTTGGATTTGAAGGAATCCAGAAAAACCAAGAGGCAGAGATGAGAAGGGAGAGAATTCTAGGCTTTGAGGACAACCATTGAAAACGTACTTAATTGGGGCAGTGGATAGTGCACTGACCCTGGAGTCAGGGAGACCTGGATTCAAATCCAGCCTCAGATACTTACTAAGTGTTGTGTGACCCTGGGCAAGTCCCTTAACCCAAACTGCCTCCTCCCCAAAATGTAGAGAGTTGAGAGATATAGTATCTTGCTTAAAGAATTACAAGGGGGCCAGTGTTACTGGCAGAATGTGTACAAAAGAAGACTGAGGTCTTCTTTAGAGGCTTTCATTTTCTTAGGACTGTCACTTCCCACCATCACTGATGTAACCAGCTTACATAGTTTTGCTTTGTGTAGCTCCTGAATATTTTCTGGTGGATCTTGGAGTCAACACACTTGAAATGCCCTAATGTCCTGCTCCTCTTAACTTCATATCCCACTTTCATTTTGTCCCTTGAAATTCATCAAGACCAGACTCTCATGTCACTTTCTCTGGGAAGTTTTCCCTCTTCTTCTTCAGCTGGAAATGATTTTTACTTTTCTTATAAAGAAATTAAGCATTTATTAAGTGCTTACTTTATACAAAATCTTTTGCTAGTCACTAAGGATACAAATAGAAAAGGCATTCCCTGCTCTGCAGAAACTTTCATTCTTGTGGGGAAGACAATTTATATAAAAGTTTCAGCTGCAAGTCTGATGGAGAGGTCCTATGGTCTTTAGGGAGCAGAAGCATTTATATTCCATTTTCATTTGTTTATTAAATAAATATTAATGCCTATGAAAAGACAAAAATGAAAGTCCTTGCCCTTGAGGAATTTGCATTCTATTGGAGGAGACAACATAAGAAAATATAAGCTATATACAAAGTAAATGCACATAAGTGGAGAGGAAGACACAACCAACCAAAGAGAGAAGGTGACATTTGTGTTGAGCCTTGAGGACCCACAGGGATGCCTTCCAGGTTTGAGGACAGCTTGAGCCAAAGGCATTAGAGGTAGGAAATTGAACACCTCACCCAGAGAATTGCAAGTAGACCAATACTAGAGTCATCTGTGTAAATATCTGTTCTCCAATGCTTTAATAAGCTCATTGAGGACATGGACCACGGCAATTCACTTCACTTCACTTCAAATTCAAATTACCAAAGCACTATGATAGAAGCTAGAGATACAAAGAGAAAAATGGAATAATCCTTGCCCTCAAAGAGCTTAGATTCTATAGAAGCCTTTTTATGATTCTACCCTAAGGGTTTGAACTACCCAGAAAGGTAAAAAAAAAAACTTGAGATTAATAGAAAGGCAAACCCCTTTCCTATCCCACCTGCGCCATCCAAGTAATTCAAAGTAGTGCTCCCTCTTCCACAAAATGTTCAGGTTTTTTGCTCTTTCATATTCAGTCTAAATCCTATACTGTGCCTTCAGCTCCAGAACCTCTAAATAGAATGCTTGATACTACTCTGATCTCATTCATCTTTGACTAAAGTATTGGATCATGGGATACAGAACTGGAAGATA
This sequence comes from Gymnobelideus leadbeateri, assembly GCA_011680675.1. Taxonomy (NCBI): domain Eukaryota; kingdom Metazoa; phylum Chordata; class Mammalia; order Diprotodontia; family Petauridae; genus Gymnobelideus; species Gymnobelideus leadbeateri. Next base: position 208,567 of record WOXC01001551.1, read on the forward strand.
CTGTAGAGATCTGCTAATCTAACTTCATTTTACAGATGAAGAAAGTGACACTTGGGGAGTGGAAGTGACTTGTCCAAGGTCACACAGGTAGTATGAAGCAGAACCTGTATTCCAATCTCATCTACCCCATCAACCAGACCCTTCTATCCTCCATATCTCCCAAAGTCTGTCCAAGCTCATGTTTGTTGTTTCCATGATACTATCTGTCTATCTCTTCCTCTGCGATTCCCCTTTTCTTTTTGCCTTCAACTTTTCCCAATATCGGGTCCCACCTTCTCATTATGTGACCAAAGTATTTAAACTTCAGCTTCAGTATTTGACCTTCCAGTGAATTAATTTCATTGTGTTGACTGATTTGACCTCCTTGCTGTCCAAGGGACTCTCAAAGTCTTCTTCAGCACATAATTCAAAAGCACTTGATGCTGCAGCACTCAGTTTTCTTCATAGTCCAATTCTCACAGACATACATTGCTACTGGAAAAACCATGGCTTTGATTATATGGACTTTTGTTAATAAGGTGATGTCTCTGCTTTTTAGTATGCCGTCCAGATTTGCCAGCATTTTGCTTCCAAAGAGAAGGCATCTATTAATTTCATGGCTATAGTCACCATCTGCAGTGATCTTTGAACCCAAGAATATAAAATCTTACACCATTTTCATTTCTTCTCTTTATTTGCCAGCAAGTTAAGGGACCAGTTGCCAAAATCTTCATATATATATATATATATATATATATATATATATATATATATATATATATATAATGTTAAAAGCTTCAAGTCAGCTTTTACACCCTCCTCTTTTGCCCTCTTGAAGAAGCTTCTTAATTCCTCCTCACTTTCTGCCATCAGAATGGAATGATTTGCCTATCTGAGATGGGTTGATATTTTTCCCAGCAACCTTCATTCCAGCTTTTGATTCATTAAGTCTTTTGTCATGTTAAGTCCTTTATTGCCCATTTTACATGAAACTTTCCCTTGATATCTCTAATTTTCTTGAAGATATCTTCTTGTCTCTCACATTCTATTGTTTTCTTCTATTTCTTTGCATTGCTCACTTAAGAAAATCTCCTCTCTCCTTGCTATTCTCTGGAACTCTGCATTCAAGCAGGTATATCTTTCCCATTCTCCTTCTCCTTTCACTTTCTTTCCTTCCTCAGCTATTTGTAAAGTTTCATCAGCCAGCCATTTTGCAATGGTTTTTTTTTGTTGTTGTTGTTGTTTGTTTGTTTTTGTTTGTTGCTGCCTTCTGCACAATATTGCAAACCTCTGTTCATAGTTCTTCAGTCACTCTACCAGATTAAATCCTTAAATCTATTCATCATCTCCATTTCATATTTATAAGAGAGGTTATTTAGGTCATACTTATATAGTCTGATGGTTTCCCTTACTTTCTTCAATTTAAGTCTGAATTATGCAATAAATGATTCTGAGCCCCAGTTGGCTCCAGGTCTTGTTTTAACTGCCCGTATAGAGCTTCTCCACCTTTGGCTGCAAAGTATGAAACCATTCTGATTTCTATATTGACCATCTGGTGATGTCCATATGTAGAGTTGCCTTTAGGTCTGTTGAAAAAGAGTATTTGTTAGGATCAGTGAGTTATCTTGACCAAACTCTATTAGTCTCTGCCCTGTTTCATTTTATACTCTTAAGGACAAACTTGCCTGTTATTCCAATTATCTTTTGATTTCCTACTTTATCATTTCAGTCTCTGATGATGAATGTAACAAAATTTTTTGATGTTATTTCTAGAAGATGTTGTAAGTCTTCATAGAATGGATCAACCTGGGCCTCTTCAGTTATTGGAGCATAGACTTGTATTGCTGTGATGCTGAACAGTTTGCCTTGGATTCAGATAACATTACTTCATTTTTGAGATTTTCTCCCAATACTCCTTTTCTCATCCTTTTATTGATTGAGGGCCACTGCAATTCTTCTAAGGGATTCTTGCCCATAGTAGACTATGTAGTGACCACCTAAATTAAGTCCACCCATTCCCATCCCTTTAAGTTCATTTCCACCCAAGTTGTCAGTGTTTAATCCTTCCATCTCCTATTTGACCACACCCAGCTTCATAGATCTTACATTCCAGGCTCCTATGCAATATTGTACCCAATGCAGTACTTTGCACTTTAGCGAGTGCAGAAAGAAAAATAGTTGTCTAATTTTAATTAATTATGGCTAATAGGAATTAGTAGCATTAATCAATCATTAGAATACAATCAACAAGCTTTTATTAATTACTTACTATAGGCCAGACACTGGGTGTGTTCTGATCAAGTGAGAGGCAGCAAGTTATAGGAGAGAGAACTATCCTTGGAATTAGAAAGATCTAATTCAAATCCCACTTTTGACACCTCCTATCTGTGTGACCCTGGGCAGGCAAGTAAATTACTTAACTGCTCAGTGGCCCCAGGAACCTCTCTAAGACTCTTAAATTACAGTCAAATTGCAGATCTGCATTGGTGGAGGGGATTACCACAATGGTAAATTTCCACATTTATAAAATTATAGGTCTGGGCTTAAAAAGACAGCAACAAACTAAAACTCATTTTTAAAGCAGATCCAAGTTTACAAAGTGAAAGTGTTGTTGTTGCTTTAAAGTCACAACAGTCACATAAGGTTAGCAGCAGTGTGAGTCTCGTTCCTGCTTTATAGATAAACGAATCATACATTAAAAGCTGGGAAAATCTTAGCGGTCTCTCTAATCTAATGGTTTCCTCTTATTGTGGAAGAAAGTGCAGGGAGGAGGAGGGATCTGTCCAAGAAGAAACAGTGAGGGCTCATATATAGACACACACACACACACGCATATATATACAGAATAGTTTGGTGGTACAGTGGATGGATAGAGTACCTTGCATGGAGTCAGGATGACCTGCATTGAAATCTAACCTCAGACATTTTATAAACTGTGTGACCCTGGGCAAGTCTTTACTCTGTTTACCTCAGTTTCCTTATCTGGAAGATGAACTGGAGAAGGAAATAGCAAACCATTCCAGTATCTCTGCCAAGAAAACCCCAAAATGGGGGCACAAAGAGTCAGACACAACTGAAAAATTACTGAACAACCATAATATTATCTGAAAGAACTTTGGAGTTGGAACTAGAAGACTTTGATTCAGAGTCAGATGCCCTAGGTTCAAATCCTGGCTCTTCTGTGCAACTTTGAGAAAGGGATTTTATCTACCTGGGTCTCAGTTTCCTCTGTAATCTAAGCAACTAAATTCAACCCACTCCAAGAAATCTTATCTGTAGGACTTCAGAAATACCTTTTAGCCTTTTAGTTTCCTCCTCTAGCGAGATTGTGCATGGATAAGAGTCCTGGTTAGATATGGAAAGACCTGAGTTCAAATTCCACCTTAGGTACTTCTTAACTTTTTCACTTGACTTTTGTCAAGTGAAAAAACTTCTAAGCCTCAGTTAGCTTTCAGCTTTGTTGTGAGGATCAAAAGAGACATTTGTAAAGCACTTTGCAAACCTTAAAATACTATGTAAGTGTTACCTTTTATTATGCTGTACCTGCTCTGGTTTCCTAGGCTGGCCTCTTCCAGTTCAAAGAGGACCGGTCTAGCATGTAGGGGACAGAGAGACACCATTGCACACTTCTCCCTCTGGCCATCTCCCCAGAGCCTGCCTTCAGGGATAGGAAGTGCTATTCCATCATCTCCCAGAACTGGAGCCCTAGCCTGAAGTGTCTGTCTCAAATAGAGGCTGAACTCCTAAGGAGGTTCCTAACCACCCCAAATCATCAAACAATGATTAACAAACTCCCACTCAGTCACATCATCTGCATCCCAGTGATTCAGAACCCCTGGCTATCATTATTCAAAACCTATTCTCCATCCTCCACTGCCCAACCCCCTTCCTTCAATGCCCCACTTCCAATGTGTTCTCTGGAATGTTACAAAACAAACTTGTTTTCCACTTCAATTTTTTCCTTTCCTATTCCTTCCTTCTGGCTCTCAGTTCGATGTAGCTCCCTCCTTGTAACAGCCTCCAGCTGCCCCATCCCAGCACTGGCTGCTCTTTCCCTCATTCCTCTCAGATCCCTGTCTAGGTAGTGAAGTTGGAATCCTCCTTTCTTCCCTTTTCTATTTCCAAGTTTACCTTCCACCAACACCACTCAGTCAACTCTCTTCCTTTGAAGTTCACTCAATCTATATCTAGGGAAGGATCAAAAGCCTGGGAGTTGTTGTCTCCAGACCTCCAGGACACTCCCCTTCTTTCCTCAACGAGGTCAGTATGTGGCTTAGAGTCTTTCTTCCCTGCCCACTTCCTGACCTCACGCTAGGAGACTTTAACATACATATTGATGCTCAATCAATCACTTTGATGTCGAAGTTCCGCAGCTTACTCATTTCCCAAGACCTCCTCTTCCACCCCACTTCAGTTACACAGAAACCGTCACACCTTTGATCTCGCAGTCAACCGCAAATATACCCCTTCCATATTCCTGAAGTCTGAATTCCCCTTATCTCATCACGACCTTTTGTCATTTCTCCTTTCTCCCTTCCTTGCCTGTTCTTCATCTTCATGGCAACCTTCAATCCCCTCAGCCCTCAGTTCTTTCCCACGCCATCACCCCTATACTAACTACTTTCTCCTCTCTTCTCCATCCTGACATTTGGTGAACTAGGTCAATTCTAGTCTCTCTATGAAAGAAGATCTCTCAAGCGTTGCTCTCTTATCCCATGATAGATCTTGCCCTGACAAGCCTGGATTACTTCCACCACCTGTTTGTTGCCTTTGCTCCTACTCACATGCTGTTGAACAAAGCTGGAGAAAATTATTAAACCATGCCGACTGGATCCACTACAAATTTAGGTTGTATGATCTCAACTGGGCCCTCACTGCTGCAAGACAATCCATCTCTAGTAGACTCACTATCCCACCCACCACAGTGGCATTGGGTTGAAAGTCAAACCTTTTCATCTCTCCTCAAACCTCCATGGTTCCTCCTCCCCCAGCCTCTCAGCTGAGAAGCTTGCCTCATATTTTGCTGAAAAACTAAGGCTATTCTCAGACAGCTTCCTCTTTTCTCCCTTTTATCTCACTTCTCCCAGCTGTTTTCTGTCATTATTGTCTCTTTCACCCCTGTCTCACACAAAGAGGTGTCTCTTCCCCTTTCCTTACCAAAGCTAACCCCTCTACACACACAAGTGATCCCCTGCTATGCCACTTTCTCCAGAAGATTGCTACCTTCATCATCTTTACTCTCTCACTTTTCTTCAGTGTCTCCCTGTCTACATATTCCTTACTGCCTACCAACATGCCTATAATTCTCCCCACCTCAGAAAAACCCTCATTTGCTCCATCCATCCTCACTAGCTATTATCCCGTATCTTTCCTCCCTTATTTGCCTCTACTTCCTTTCTCTTCATTATCTTCTTAACACTGAAATTTAGCTTCTGACCTCATCATTCCACTGAAGCTGCTCTCTCCGAAGTTACTAATGATCTCTTACTTGCCAAACCCAACAGTCTCTCCTTGACTTCTTTGTGGTCTTTGTCACCCTTTCCCCTTGGTCTTCTCTTCCCTCTAGGTCTTCAAGAGGTCCTTCTCTCCTGGTTCTCCTCCTACCTCTCTGACAACTCCACCTCCTTTGCTGGCCCTTCATCCAGATCATGCTTACTAACTGTAGGTGTCCTCAAGGCTATGACTTCTCCTTCCCCTCTATTCCACTTGATGATTTCATCATCTCCCATGGATTTAATTTCCATCTCCTTGCTAATGATTCTCAATTCTGGCCTGCTCTAACCTCTCTGCTGATTTTCAGTCTTGCAATTCCAACCACCTTCTATAATCTTGCTTTGGAGGTCTGGTAGAAATCTTAAAGTCTGTATGTCCAAAACTGAATTCATCTCCCCCCAAATACTCCCCTGTTCTGAATTTCCCTATTATCGTTGAATCACCATCCTCCCAGTTCCCCAGGTTTACAACCTAGCTGTCATCCTCAACTTCTTACTCTTCTCTCTCACCTCATACATCCAAGTTGTTGCCAAGAACTATTGATTTTGCCTTCATAACCTCTCCCGAGTAGACCTTCTTCTCCTCTCTGACACAGCCATCAACGGGGCTTGGACTCTCAACACCTCATGCCTCACCACGATTGCAATAACCTGCTGGTTGGTCTCATAAGTTTCTCCTCACTGCATTCCATTCTTCACTCAACTGTCAAAGTAATTTTCTCAAAGGGAAAGTCTGACCATATCACTCCCCAATTCAATAAACTCCAGTGGTTCCCGATTGCCTCCAGGATCAAGTGTAAAATCATCTGCTTGTCATTTAAAGTCCTTTATAAGCTGGTGCCCTCCTGTCTTTCCAATCTTCTTTCATTCTTCCCCATCCCCCATTCTTCCTGTCTTCTCCTTCCCTCACCACATCCTCTGTCATCCAGGGATATTGGTTTTCTTGCTGTTCCTCGTACAAGACATTCTGTCACTCAACTCTGGGCATTTTCACTAGCTGTCCTTCATGTCTGAAATGTTCTCTGTCCTCATCTCTGCCTTCAACACTTCCTTGGTTTCCTTCCAGTCCCAGTCAAAATCCTACCTCTTATAAGAAGCCTTTCCTAAATCCCCTTAATGCTAATCCCTTCACTCAACTGTTTATCTGCCATCTATTCTGTGTAGAGCCTGTCTGTACATAGTTCTTTGTATGTTGTCTTCCCTATTAACTTCCACCTCTTGGGAAGTAGGAACTGCTGTTTGCCTTTCTTTGAATCCCTAGAGCTCAGCATAGTGCCTCGAATAGTAGGTGTTCAATAAAAATGTATTGGATGATTGACTGTAAAATGAAGGGGTTGGAATGTATAACCTGCTATGTGCAGTTCCTTTGGAACTCCGACCTTACGATCCTAAATATGTTAAGTATGTACTATCGGAGTACTTGTTAGGTGATAGACATACAAAGAACGACAGACAGTTCCTGCCTTCAAGGGTTTACATTCTGCCAGGGGAGGGAGGTTACAGTAAGTATATACACTGTAATTAGCAAAGTGGGGGAGGAGGAAGAAGGGGAGGAGGAAAAGGAAGCAGTATATTGTTAATTAAAAAAAGTTAGCAAAGGCTCCCCATAGGAACTCAGTCTTGAAGGAACCTAGGGATTCCCAGTGGCAAAGGTGAGGAGAGAGCTCATTTCAGGCACAGAAGTAGGGAAATAGGAAATAAAAAGGATTGGATCACATGAACTCTAAGGTCCCATTCAGCTCTAGATCCTATGTTTCTCTCCCTGTGCCTTTGGTATTTGACACATTTTGGGCCTCGGTTTCCTTGTCTGTAAAAGAGGGGATTGGACCAGATGATCTCTAAAGTACCTTCCCATTCTAAAGTCAGTGATTTTCTACATTATTGAGTAAAGACCCCTGGGCTTGGAGTCAGGAGATAGGATTTGAATGCCAGTCCCAACACTTACTTATATGACCTTGGTCAGGTCATATCACTTTTCTGTGCCTTAGTTTCCCCACCAGTAAAATGAGATTAATAATCCTTGTACAGTTTCCCTTTTAAGCAGAGTGGTTGTAGGGAAGGTGACTTATAAACCTTAAAGTGTTACATACATTTAAGTTGTTGTGGTTGTTATTACATTCCCTGATCCTCTACTTCCTGAGTGACTTTGGGTGTCACAGTTTTTCCATTTATAAGTTGAGTTTGACCTAATGACTACCAAATCCCTTCCAGCTATAAACCCTGTCTTCTGTCAGTTTATAGCCATATACTCTGCCCTGTCTTCCAGGACGGTTCCAGATATTGCCATAGTGTGAGAGTAATTAGACAGAGGCATTCGATATTCAGTAACTCTACTGAATTCAATAGGTTTATAGTGGAAATGGACTTTAGAAGTCATAAATTGAGAATAATTCTGCCTCTGACACCAGTGATATGATCACGGCTCTGCCATTTAATCCCTGATGATTACTTTGTTTCTTATTTTGTAAAATGGAATCAGTACCTTGTGTACTTCATAGAGTTGACCTGAGGGTCAAAAAGAGACAAAACACATAAAGTACTTCGTGAACTTTAAAGTTTAAGTGGCATAGTGTTAGACTTGGAGGTAGCAAGACTCACATTCAAATCCTGCCTCTGAATATGCCCATCTGTGTGACCCTGGCAAGGCAACTAATGCTGGCCTGGAGTCAGGAAGACCTGAGTTCAAATCCAACCTCAGACCCTTACCAGTTGGGTGACCCTGGACAAGTCATTTAACTCTGTTTGCCTCACTTTAGTAGAGAAGAAATGGCAGACCAGCCTAGTATCTTTGCCAAGAAAACTTCATGGACAGTGGAACAAAGAGTTGAATATGACTCCTCAACAACAACAACAACGATGACAAATGTGACCCTGGGCAAGTCACGTAATCTCTTTCAACTTCAGTTTCCTCATCTGTAAAATGGGGAGATTAATAGCATCTACCTTACAGGATTGTGAACATCAAATGAGATAACATATGTGAGCACTTTGCAAACCTTAAAACTGTTGCTGTAAATGTCTCTTAATTACATCTGAGGAAACTGAGGCCCAACAAAAAAACCCAACATAAATCATAGATGGCTGACTCTGGTCCCAAATCCAGCACTCCTTCTTTTCTATCACATAGCTCTTCTGTGGGAGCCTAAAAGACAATAATGGGACAAGTTTACATCAGTTCATCGTCAGTTCTCTGAGAGTCTGTCTGTAAAAAGAAACTCCCTTTTCTCAGAGCAGAATGTGGCTCCCACAGACCTCAGTCAGTATGTGCTGGAGGGGAGTCACCTGGAGTGGCAGGGCTGGGGCTTATTATCACTCCAAGCCCTGTCCTCTCCGCAGCACCAATTCGATTTGGTCTGATCCAAGAAGCATTTAAGTGTATACTATGCACCAGGCATAAGGGACAGAGACACACACAAAAAAGGCAAAAGACATTCCAGCTCCAGGGAACTCACAATCTACAGGGGGACAACAAGCAAACAATAAAGTACAAACAAGCTATAGGCGAGATAAATTGGAACTAATCAACAGAGAAAAGGCCCTGGGCTTATGCTCAGGGCTTAGCCCGGGGTTTAATAATGTTTGTTGATTGATTGATTATGGGGTATTAGCAAAGGTTTCTTGCAGAAGGTGTGATTTTAACAAGGACTTGAAAGAAACCAGGGAAGCCAGGAGGCGGAAGGAAGAAGGGAAAGAGAATTTCAGGCACAAGCTTACTACCCTTTGAAAACAACATCCACACAGATATGTCCTAACAGGATATTTTGGGTCCAGACTTGTGAGTTCATTATGCAGATCGAGCACTGTGCAAGTGTGGGTAACTGATAAGTCTTAGAGAGTTGCCTGGGGGCTGGGAGAGGTTAAGAGAGTGAGAGGTTTAAGTGAAGCCTTGAATCCCCCAGAAAGTAAGTCTGAGACTTTCCACTTGAAACCATCTTCCCAGAAAAAGGGAAAAAGATACAAAGTAAATACAAACTGGTTTATGTTCTTTTTGAGGAGGTCCAGTTGGAAGCCGGAGAATTCGTCCTACCCACCCCCCAAGTTACATTGTATTTCTTTTGATCGTCCTTTGTATTTGTTTATCTGTGAATGTGTTGTTAGCCTCTAGTAGGAAACAAGTTCCTCTTTGGAAAGACCGTCTTCTTTTTGTATCTCTTACCGGTGCTCCCTATGCCAGTGAAATCCCTGTATTGGATTTAGGCCTTCTGTATCTCCAGCTTTTTGTCCCAGAAGGCTTCCTGTGAACATTAGATCTAATGATTTCAGGAGAATGTAAGATATTAAAATTGGGGACTACTTTTCTTTTTTGTCCGTGTGTCTAGGGTGCCTAGTACACACAACAGATACGCATTAGATGCTTGTTGAATTAAACTGATCCATAAAGTAATCTCAGCAAGAGTGTGAGAGACAGAAAGAGAGCCACAGACAGCGGTATAGATAGAGATACAGAAACAGAGAGGGTAAAAAAAGAGAGAGAGGAAGACAGACACAAAGAAAGAGATGGAGAGATAGAGACAGACAAGAAAGGAGAGATAGAGAGATAGGGACAGAAAAGAAAAAGGAAACAAGGAGAGAGGGGTAGGGGGAGAGAGAGAGAAGAAAGAAGAGACAAAGAGACACAGAAGGGAGGAGACGCAGAGAGATAGAGGAGAGACAAAAAAAAAACAGAGACACAGAGACACGGAAGGATAGAGACAGAAAGGGGAGACAGAGATAGAGTCCGAGAGACAAGAGACACAGTAGGATAGAGACAGAGCGGGGAGCCCCAGAGAGAGATGGGGAACCGCAAGGACCCGGAGCTGAGTCGGAGGGATGAGGAGGCAGACCCCCAGAGAAGGGGGGAGAGCAGCGGGGCCAGGGCTCCCGGGGGAGGCGGGGATAATGGGGGATGGGAGATGTGGGGGGGAGCTTGCTGCGGGCGCCTGGGGCTCTTTCCGGCCCTGGAGGGGGAGGGGGAGCCTGGTCTCCCCAGCCCCGCGCGCAACGGGGCTGATGAGGGGGGGGTGGGGAAGAGGAGGGGAAACAAACGGGCACGACGGCTGCGGCCGAGGCAGCGACCAGGAGGCCGGTCGGACGCCCGGGGGCGGGGCCGGCGTCGGCGCGTCACGTGAGCGTGTTTTGGGCACGTGAGCGCGCGGAGGCCGCAGGCTCGCGCTCTCCCCCTCGCGCCGCCCCTGGCTGGCTCGAGGCTCGCAGACTCGCGGGCGGGCGGGGAGCGGAGCTGGGCTGCCTCGCGCCGGAGCCGAGACAGAGAAGGAGCGACCCAGAGGACGAGCGGCCAAGCGAGCGAGCGCCGCCGCTGCTGCCGCGAGCCCGAGCCGGCCATGAGCCCCGGCCGCCGTCGCCGTCGCCGCCGCCCGAGCGCGGCGCCCCAGGGCCACTGAGGGAGCCAGGGAGCCTCTAGCGCCGCCGCCGCCGCGGGCCTGCCCCTCCCCGCCCGCCCGCCTCCCTTCCCCGTCCGCAGCCGCCGCCGCCGCCGCCGGGAGAGCCCGAGGGAGGCCCAGGCCCCGCCGCCGCGGAGCCGCCATGTTGGGATCGGAGCCGCCGCGGAGCCGCCGCCGCCGCGGAGGAGGCCGGTGAGAGAGCGCCCGAGGCCGGCGCCGCCCGCGGCCCGCGGAGGAGCGAGGCCCGAGGAGGAGGAGGAGGCCCGGCCCGGCCCCGCCGCGGCCTGCCCGGCCCGGCCCCGCAGCCCCGCCCGGCCCAACGCCCAACGAGCGCCAGAGACGAGCCCGAGCCGGAGGACGAGGCCCGCAGCCCCGAGCGCCATGGCGGAGCAGACCTACTCGTGGTGAGGCGGCCCGGCCTGGCGGGGAGGGAGCGGGGCGGGGCGCCCCGGCCACCCCCTGGCAATGCCCGGGCGCTCTGGCCGAGGGGGCTTAGTGGACCGGGCGAGCAGAGCCGCTCCCCGGGCCCTGGAGCCGAGGAGGGGCTGGGGAGAATCAGGGTTCTTGAGGGGGACGCTGGGGGAGGCCAAGGGCCACGGTCTTGGTGGGGAGGACGGGGCAGTGTTACCGAGGAGGAGGCTGAGGGCCAAGCGAGTCATGTAGAACAAGTGCCAGGAAGAGTTATTGTGTGGGCTTGGGGGGCTGCCCCGGGGCAAGTGGGGGCCGCGGGCGCATTTGTTAGGAAGTGGGGCGAGCACTGCACCGTATTCTGGCTATATAGCAGAGTCTCCTGGGGGTGGTCCTCCAGTATTGGAGGTTGGGAGTGTCCAAGAGCAGACAGTGTTATTGGGCAGCGTTGGGATGAATTCTCCTTTTGGGTTTGGAAGAGTGTGTGCTGAGAATGCTGCTGTGAGGAGCAGGAAAGTGGTTGTGTTAGGGTGATTGTGCCCCTTGTATTCAACAGTTTGGGAGCAGAGAGAATAGGTGCGGGAGGAGCAGAGTGAATCCCTTACACATACACTCCTTGTGAAATTAGAAGTGGGACAGCCGCCAGAGTTGTATAATTGTACGTGTAGAGGCTGTTTGGGGATAAATGCATCCCCTGGACGTGGTATAGGAGCAGATGCTGGGGATAAGGATGGGGAGGGATGTTGGAGTGAATAGCCTTTGATCTCTCTGTGGAGGAGAGGAACAGGGCTAGCTGAAGCAGTGTTGGTGCATATGCTTCATATATACAGAAACTGGAGGTGAGGAAGAGACATTGGGGACTAGTGGCAAGGGGTAGAGGGACTGTGTGGCATGAGTGGATGGCTCACCTTCTCCCTACTTTGGAATCAACAAAGAGAAGAATGGGCAATGATCCCAGCTTCCCCAAAGAGAGTAAAGAAAAAGGAACTTTAGGATAGAGCAGAAGAGGGGGATGGGGAAATGGGGGGAGGTTTCCTAAGAGGAATAGTAATTACTGCAGTTCATACTTGGATAGTACTTTGCTGTCCTGCTAGGTGGGTAGCCCAAGTGTTGTCCACAGCATTCAACAGAGGAGGGAAGTGATTGATTTGTTGGTCACACAGCAGGGATGCCTTGCAGTGTCCAAACTCCTTGATTGTCCCTCATGACCTCAGTATATGGAACTTAAGAGGTGGTGGTCAGGTTGGCTTGTGGCACAGGGAAGGGTGCTAGGCAAAAGGGGTTAAATTCCTCTAGGACAGGAGGATTGTGATAGGATGCAGGAAAATAGAAACCTAGGATAGGAAAGAGGTGGTAATAGTCAGAATTTAGAAGTTGTGTTGGTGACACAGAGTTCTGAAGGGGACTGAGGAGAGTTGGCCAAGTAGGCAGAAGCCCAAGATTCAAGGAATAACCATAGAAGTGGGCCATAGAAATCTTGGCAGTTGTTGATAGAGTTGTTAAGGGGAGCTCTACATGGCTGTGAGCTCAGGGATTATGGATCTTAGATCAAGGGGGAGCTGGAAGAGACCTTAGGGAGGCAACTAGACCTTCTCCCTCATTTTAAAGATGTGGAAACTGAGGCTAGGTTGTGAGCTCCTTGTTATATTTATTCCTAGGACATAGGACAGTGCTTGGGAAATAAATGCTTGTTGGACTGGTTGGTTAGGTAAATGACTTGCCCAAGCATACTGGTATGAAGGTCTTTTAAGGGATACACTTCCCTCTTCCATGACCCCAGGCTGCTCAGACTCTAACCTATCAATGTGTCTGGCAGTTGCCAATTACCGACCTCAAGAGAAGTGGAGGCAGGGCAGTGAATAGAGTGCTGGGCCTGGAGGCAGGAGGATCTGAGTTCAGATCCTGCCTCAGATACTTACTTAGCTGTATGACCCTGGGCAAGTCACTTGACCCTCTTTGCCTCATTTCCTCATTTTGCCGAAGGGCAAACTACTCCCATATCTTTGACAAGAAAACCCAGATGAGGTCACCGAGTCATTACCATTCACCTTGCCCAGTGTCATACCCTGGTCACTGCCATCTTCCCTACCACAGCCCCTAGGACTTAGGTGTTGTCTTCCCCAGTATAGTACCAGTCACCTGGAGAGCTGACTCTTTTATGTATCTGTATTTGGAGTACTTAGCATAGCACTTGGCACATGCCTCTTTGATTCATTCATTAATAGGAGATATGGGTGGAGTTTGAATAGACTTAGACTTCAGCACTCAGGGATCTTTCTGCTGGGTTATCTAGCAACTTATCAGAAGAGAATTGTTTAGGAAACTTAAGGAAAAGAAGTTATTGGGGACATTGTGCCTGAAGACTGTGGATTTGTCATATTAGCTGTTAAAATGGGTCATCTGATTTGTGGAACTAGAAAGAATCAAAACACCACTTTTAGAATTTGTGGATCGACAGTTTAGCAAGTCCTTGGGACAGTATTTTCGGAATAAGCATGAAAAGTCTTCTTTTAGGAACAGGGCTGACTAGTGGGATTTGGAGAGCTGTTACTATGGTGGTAGTCGGAATCTGGCTTTGGGAGAGAATAGTACAAAGAATCCAGAAATGGGATTGTGGTAAGAGTCTCAGGAGAGTCTGGAAAGAATATTGGGAAGGTAGTTGGAAATCTTTTGAGGCAAATGTTATTTGGTAACAGCTATATTCTCTTTTTGTTTTTAAATAGTATTTTATTTTTTCCAGCTCCATGTAAAGGTAGTTTTCAGTGTTCATTTTAAAACAAAGCTTGCAAATTTTTCCTCCCTCTGATTCCCCCTCCCCAGGATGGCAAGCAGTCTAATATAGGTTACACGTGTGTGATTGTGTAAACATATTTCCACATTAGCCATGTTGTAACAGTTATATTCTTAAGGAATTCTGAGGAAATGGTAAGAGCCCATATTTTTATAGCACTTTAAGGTTTTCAGAGTACTTTTCTAATAACCCTGTGAGATGAGTAGTGCAATAGAGGAAACCTAGACTCAAGAAACAAAATGACCCAACCAGATTCACTCAGAAAGTAAGGAAATGAATCAGTGAATGCCAGACCATGGAGCAGTCTTGCCTGCTCCATCATGGGTGACAGACAGGGTTATGGAGTGAAAGGAGCAGGGGTGTAGGAAGCCAGGGTTCTACTTGTAACTGTCACTTAGTAGCCGTGACCTTGACTGAGATTTAGCCTCTGAGCCTTAGTTTCCCTTGCTTGTCAAGTCAAGGTATTTGCTCCAACTATCTATCCCACACAGTTGTAAGAATCAAATGAAATAATATCTGAAAGCTTTTGCATATTGTAAGATAGTGTTATTCTTTATATGGAAAAGTGGATTTTGAGACAGTATCAGAGCTGAATGAAAGGGTTTTTTTTCTTAATGGTTTTTTTGTTATTGTAAGGGCTGTGAATACAACTCTCATCATCCTGGAAGGGGTCTTGGAATTGAAGTCAGTAATTCAAAGGAAGTCAGTAATTCAAAGGGAAAGTCATGATGGCCAAGGATGTTTGAAATAGAGAAGAGGATAATTTTGTGGGGTTGGGAGTGAATGTTTTTGTATTGCCGGAAGGGGAAATCTCATTTTGGGTGAACAGGGATGATTTTGGGGGAGATGAGCATTCTGAATTGGTTTGAAGAAATTTGGTAATTTAGGGGTGACTTCAGCTTTATCGAGCTGTCCCTGAAGTCCAAGATGATAGGTGGGGTACAGGCCAAGGGGGAAAATGTACGGTTTTCTGTATTGAAAAGGGGTAATAAAGAGTGATGTGATAAGCATTGTGATTGTTTGGGAGACTTAGCACAGAGAGGTAGGTGGACCATTGTTTGTAAACTGCTTGACCTAGCAGAAATTTCTGGATGGTCATTATTGCCTTTTGTTGGCTCTACAGAGATTCTGGATCAATAATAAGGTGGAGAAAAAAAACAGAAAATGTCATGTGCAAGAAGTTGGGAAAATGACAAATTTCAACTTGATAAATGATCTTAAAAATCATAGATTTAGAACTGGAAGGACCTTAGAGAGGTGATTGGATCCAACTGCTTCATTTCACAGATGAGGAAACTGAGGCCTAAAGGTTATGTGAGTTGTCCAAGTGATCTCATAGTTCTTTTGTAAATTAAGCCACCCTCCTGTCATTTGAGGGAGTGTCATACACATTAAAGATTCTTTAAAACATGCCTTGCATGTTTTAAAAACACCTGCTCCAGGATTTTGTTGACATCTCAGGTCCTTCTGTTTAATTTGCATCTGAGGAAGCCCTTGCTCTAGGGAGAGTTTGAGAAGGGGGAAGTGATTTTATTCTGGAAGAGGTTGGTCCGTTTAGGCATAGAGTAGATTGAAGGGGAAAGAAGACAGCTTCTTCTGTCAGATCTTGCTACTCTTGCTTCATTATTTTGTTTAGACTGAAGTAACATAAGAAAAACCTTTTAACAATAGTTAGCACTATTCCAAATTGGAATGAGTTACCTCTGGAGGTAGCGGATGCTCACATGGGGGGGGGGGGGCATACACAAATCCTAATGGAGACATTATTTTTTAAATAAATCAACAAAGGAATACATCGTTGCACGTGTTAGAATTTTTACAAGAGCCATGTTCCAGTGCACAAAATATGACTGAAATATCTATGCATAATATGAACAGAGAGTAGCAGAGATTACAGGGTAGTTTTTAAACCTAAGTTTTATTATTGATTCCTGATTCCATAAAGTGTGTTGGGTTTTTTTTACCCTTTTTTCCTCCATCACATGCTCAAAACTTACTTGGGTTCCTTGTATTAGAAATGTATAGCAGAGGGAGAAGTATGTAGCTGGGTGAAGAAAAGCAGAGTGAGCCATGCAGTTGCTGACGGCCAGCAGAACCCTTGGCAGGCTACTTACCACTGGTTCTTAGGCCAGAGTTTAGAAAAAAGTAGAGTAAGTTTTAAGTCGTTGTTCTGGCTCAAAACTTGGTTTGATTCCTGCTTCTTCCTTAACAATCATGCGGAATCAGTCTTCAAATCCAACCAGTTCTCTTTTCTTTTTATGATTGTTGCCAGCTTCTTATTTCAGGCCATTGTTGATCTCAGGCCTTGACTAGTATAACAGTTAAGCTATTTGGTCTCATCAAGTCATGCCCCCACCCCGCCAAGAGCCGCAGGGCCTCCCTGTGAGCTCTGCATTTTTCGACTGCTGGCTGGGTTTCCCATCCCACTCCCTTCCATCCAGAATAGTCTCTTCACCAGGCCCCATAAATCAAATTCCTTTTTTAGTCTCCATATCTTTGTACAGTCTGTTCCTCATGCCTGGAGGCTCTTGCTCCTCACCTCAGTCAGTTGGAGCCCCTTGCTTGAAAGGGTCCAAGAAGAGAAAATTTAGTAAGACCTCTTAGTTGGTCTTAGGGCTTCCTTTCCACCACTACCACCACCCCTCTCCAAGTTACCCCCTCCAGTTAATTGTGGATATTGCTTCCTAATTCCAGAAACACTGCGGCTTGTCCGTTGGTTTGGAGCACACTTCCACTCCCTTTCTGCCTATCAGAATCCTACCTGTCCTTCCAGACTGCTCAATTCACATCTCACCTCCTCTCTGAAGCCTTCCCTAGCCATAGTTTCATAATAATGGTAATTATAGTGCCCTGGGCAGTGCCCCCAGGCAACTCTCTAGGACAATAAATTGCCCAGAACTTGCTGACCCTCTTTGGTAAAGGGCCTCTTCTCATCCAGGAGGGGGGATGAGAAGGGGGAAGTCAGTAAAATGGCTAACTTTAATAAGCACTTTTGTACCATGTGCCATGTGCACATTTGGCACCCCCCCCCATCCATTCCCTATGCTAATATGATCATTGGTCTAGACCACAAAGAAAATAGCTGGCATAGCATGCACAAGGTTTGCCAAGTGCTATACACACATTTGATTCTTAAAACAGTCCTGTTTCATGGGAAATACAGGTATTATTGTCCCCATTTTCATCAGGAAATTGAGACTCTGAGAGGTTGTGACCCCACTTATGCCACTTATTCTCTGTGACCTTTCTTTGCCCTACCTATGACTTAAACCTTTCTGGCTCTCCCTCGATCTCAAAACCCTCACCTGGTTGTTCCACCTTATACTACTTCTGCCCTATTTGGCTGAACTCTTAAAAGGCCATCAACAATAGGTGCCTCCACTCTCATTACGATCTGGCTTCTGACCTCCTCATTCCACCAAAAACTGCTCTCTGAAGTTACCAGTGGTCTCTTAATTGTCAAATCCAGTGGCCTGTTCACCATTCTCACTCTACTCAAACTCCCTTCAGCCTTTGACACTGTTTATCACCTTCTTTTCCTTGATACGTTCTTCTCTTTAGGTTTTGGGGACATTGTTCTATCCTGGTTCTCCTCCTACCTGTCTGACCGATTCTTCTCTCTCTCCTTTTCTGAATCCTCATCCAGATCATGCTCTTTCTTATAGGGTTCTGTCCTGGACCCTTTTTGGTGATCTCCTCAGCTCCCATGGATTTAATGACCATCTCTGTGCTGATGATTTTTAAATCTACCTATCCTATCCTAACCTCTCAACTGACCTCCATGCTCATCTCCAACTGCCTCTTAGACATCTTGAACTGGGTATCTCAGACATTTTAAACTCATTGTGTCCAAAACATAACTTAATATCTTTCCCTCTGAACCTTCATCCCCACTCCAATCCTTCCTCCATTCAACCCACAAAATGATTTCCTGAAACCCAGATCCAACCAATTTAAATCAACCTCCCCCCACCAAATTCTTTGTGAGCCATTTCAAGTCCTTCATCACCTAGAGAATGCCTACCTTTGCAGTCTATAAAACCTCATTCCCTGGATTATACTTTTTAGTCCAGCAATACTGGTTTTGTGGCTCTTCCATGCACAAGACACTATTTCTTGGCTCTGGTCATTTTCTCTGCCTATTCCCCTATGACTGTGATGCAGTCTCTTCTCATCTCCACCTTCCTTTAAATCCCAACTAAAATCCCATCTTCCACAGGAAGTCTTCCCCAATTCCTTTTAATTCTAATACCTGCCTTCTGTTAATTTTTTCTTACTTATCTTTTATCTAGGTTGTTTGTAAATATTTGTTTGGTTGTTGTCTCCCCCTTTCACTTGTGAGCTCTGTGAAGGCAGAGACTGACTTTTCCCCAACCTTTTTGTATCTCTAGTAGGGTTTTTTTTTTTTTTTGAGGGGTGGGTTGTCTCCCGTATGTCCTATTGATGCCTTTTGTCATTAAATCCACAGTTTTGGGGAGTAAGCCATTTTCCATCCCCAAAACAAAAACCTCTTTTTTTGATTGAATTGTATCTTGTGACAAAGAAAAATAGACCACAGCATCCAATATGACCACATATATACATTTTTGTTAGCACTCTCCCTCTTCTCTTACATGAGAAGTATATTTCATTATCCTCTAGATTGATTTTTCAGTTGTTTTTTTTTCCTTTTTTGCATTCTTTAAAATTTTGAGTTACAAAATTCTCCCTTCCCACTCATTAAGAAGGCAAGTGTGATGATGCCTGTTATCCATTATGCAAGTCACATAGTAGGCTCTGAATTAGTGTTCATTGGATGACGAACAGAATTCTTGTTTTCTTGTTTCCTTATTTGTAAAATAAGGGTGCTGGAGTCCATGCCCTCAAAGTACTTTTCAGTGCTGAGCCTGTGGTCCTGTTACTCCTGGAACCAGATTTGGTAGCTGCACTCTGCCTTTCTTCCCTTCCATACTCAGCTCTTTGACTCAGTGTCTTTTTACTGACTTCCCCCTTCTCATTTCTGCATCCTGGCTTCTAATGCTCAGTTCAGATCTCGTCTTCTGCAGGAGAGATTTTTAATCTTCCTCCCTGCTGATGCCTTCCTTTTAAGATTATTTTTCATCTGTCTCTTCCATATTTATCTTGTATGTTGATTTGTTTTTGTGTTTTCTGCTCCATTAGAATGTGAGCTCCTGGAGGGCAGGCACCCTATTTTTGTTGTCTTCTGTATTCCCATTGCTTAACACAGTATTTGGCACATGGTACAAAAGTGCTTATTAAAGTTAGCCAGGTAGCACAAATGGATAGAATAACTAGACCTCAGACACTTAATAGCTGTGTGACCCTGGGTGAATCACTTAACCTCTATTTTTCTCAGTTTCCTCATCTGTAAAATGGGGATAATAAAACATCTACTGCCCAGGGTTGTTAGGATAAAATATTATAATATTTATAAAGCTTTTTTCAAACTTTAAAGCCCTGTATAATGCAAACTATTTTTATTTTATTTTATTTTTTTATTTTTGCTTTTTTGGAGGGCACTTGGGGTTAAGTAACTTGCCCAAGGTCACATGGCTAGTTTTTTGTGTATTAAATGTCTAAGGCCAGATCCGAACTCAGGTCCTCCTGACTCCAGGGCCAGCGCTCTACTTGCTGCCCCACCTAGCCGCCCCTGTGCAAGCTATTTTTAATAAATATTTGTTGACTAATGACATGTATCTTCTATTAGAATGTAAGTTCTTTGAGGGCAGACTCTGCCTTTCTTTGTTTCTCCAGCATTTAGCACTGTCTGATATATAGTTAGTGTCTGTTGCTTGAAGGATCCTATGATCTGTCAAGTGTCACACAGTTGGATTCTAAACAAAGGCTCTACTGACCCCCAGGTTATTACACTTTTCCTTTATGGACTGCCTATAAGATTTTCAAGCTTTGATCTCAGAAGAACTTTAGAAATTACCGAATCCAACCAACCCCCACATACCCCACATAAGAGTTACAGATGAGGAAACTGAGGCAAGGAGAGGCAGTAAGTGGTTCAGCAGGAATCTAAACCGAGGTCAAGTTGTAAAACATTTCTTTTCCCCCAAAATTCCACTGCAGTTATACAGTATATGCCAATCACTTAGCGTACAGCCTACTTATGTTGGATATTCACTTTTTTCCCTTTAGGCACATTTATGCCTTGCCTACCATAATCAAAGTGTAGAGTTCTTTAGGGCAGGACTTATTTTATACTTTCTATGTATATCCCACAGTGCCCACCAAGAGAGTACATATAGGCAATGCGTAATAAGTAATGGTCACTTGATAAGTTGCTGGATTTTCAGGCTGTCTTATCCTTCTCTTGAAATATAAGACTTGAGAGATGGTACTTTCAGAGATAAGAATTTTTTTTTATATTAAAGAGAAGTAGCAGTAGAGGTTTGGATCAGAATAGGAATCAACTTACTAATGTCTCAGCTCTGTGATGTATTTACAGTTATAAGTGGCCCTAAGAATGGGGAATGCCATTTCTCAAAAAGTTTAAAAGTTATTAGCAGGTAACTGCTGAGGGCACCCCCAAAGTCTTTATTCGTGATCTGTGGCAGAAAGAGGAACCCACTCCCAAAAGGCGCCTGGCTGAATGGGAGCCATGAGCCTGAGTGAGCTCGGGCTCCTCCCTAGCTTAGCACTTTTGTCTGCTTCACTTTGCTCATTATAAAATGAAGGGCATGGACCAGATGCTCTAGCAGGGCCACTCCAACTATCTATGATATCCTCAGATTTCCAGAGTAAAGGCTCTCATGGAGCTTCAGCCTCACAGTTCCCTGTAGGGCATATAAACAGGGTCATCATATCCAACTTAGTATCTCTGTGAAGGGGAGACGCTTTTAGTGTTATTGGCAGTGTCTGTGCAGACTGGAGTTACACACTGACTCGAGCGGTTTTAGTTTTAAAAGTGTATTTTGCCTGTAGTTAATTTACAGAGTTGTAGTGGTATTTCTAGTGATGGATGATTTAAGCTAAAATTAACCAAAGCTGTGCACCATAAATTTGTATTGAAATCACTTCCCTCAATGTTTATTGTAAATGCTTTGTGAAAAATACTTGTGTTTGCAGCGTATCAGTACATAATTTGTCAAGTAATACCATGAATTAAACTGCATGCCTAATGTTCATGTAATTCCCCAAATTGATTTCCATGTCGGTAACATACTTATGTTAGAGGTGGTATAAAATGTTTTAAACTGTTAGGAAGTTATAGAATTTCTTTTTATTTAAAGATTAATGGGTTTTATTTCACTTCAATAATTTTTATTCACTTCATGCAGTTCCAGCAGAAACCCAGGGTTATCCTAAAAGGACATCTTCTATACAGCTACTGATCTAACTGGTCATGGTGTCCAGATCTTGATGAAATTACTGCCCAGCATGGTAACAGTTCAACATTTTTAAGTACCTACTGTATTCAAGGCCCTGGGAGATTTAAAAGTATATCTTTTCATTGAAAAAATTTCTAGTATCTACAGTTTTAATTGTACTTAAGATTTTAAAGAATCCTTATTCAGAGTTCAGAAAAATCTTGATTTTGTTTCTGAGCAATCCTTCATCCTTTAAGTAAAAAACATTTATTTTCCTGCTCAATTCTAGAGCAGATTTTTTTAAAAATTGAATTTTTTTTAGCATTTGGAAATAAAGTTCTTTTCCAGAATTTTAAAATGATGGAATGGAAATGATCTGGAAGTAGAGAGGGATAGGGGAAGCAAGGACAGGTTGAAATTGTGAACTCTGCTTTCTACATACTGAATTTCTTTAGTGCCTGAATACATTGACTCCAGCAGTCAAACTGAAGAACACAATTTTAATTTTTTACCCTGAAAAATAGAATAGGTCTTGAGACCTGCAATTTTGGACACAAAACATGTTGCGATACAAATCAGAAGTCCATTTTAGTACTATGTCTCTAATGCAATACTCATAGCAGCTGCTATGAATATGCAGACATATTTCCAGGGTTGATTTGCAAAATATAACAAACTCTCTTCCTCAAAGACAAAACCAAGATATTTATTCAGATACCAGAAAGCCCCCATGGTAACAAAAAAGTTTCTACACATCACCAATCTAGGGAGCACCAGCATCCCCAAGCCTTCCCTCCCTTTGGCCTCCCCACAAAAAAGCTCCTCTGGGCAAAATTCCTCCCTCTCTTACTCAGCTCTCCTTCACTCTCCTCAGCTCCATACTCCCTGCTTCATCATTTTGACAAAGCTCCTCCCACCCCGCTCCCTTTGACTCAAGCTTCAGTCTGGGTCAAAGCTCAGAGTGGGTCATAAGGGACCTTTAAGGGGCAGGGAAGATCTTCAGATTCCCTTAACATTACAAATACTACTCCTATGACCTTTCCACTGAAAATGAGAGCGTGATAACTAGGCTTTGAGATCAAACCTAACTACAGAGAAAATGTCTTAAGGTTGATTCTCATGGAATTGGGAATTAATTGTTGCCTTTCTGGTTCAGTCTGTTAGCCCATCACCTGTTGTTTTTTGGGGTTATAGCTAAAAATAAATCAGTCCTGTTCTGAATATCCTGGTTGGATCAAATTGAGATATTTATGAGGGATAGCTCCCAGATATTTTAAACTTTCACATGGTTTTTAGACTTGAGTTTCTTGAGAGCAGGAATTGTCTTTTGCCTTTCCTTGTATTACCAGCCCTTAGTGGTGTGCCTGGCACATAGTAGGCACTTAAGTGCATGTTGACTGACTAATGGATATAGCCTGGATAATTTAAACCTGGCAGAAAACGGCAGTTTTCCAAGGCTCACGGGGTTATTTTCTTGGACCTGGTCACATGGATCCACCCGTGAGCATAGAGAAGTGTAGAATGAAATTGAAATGCTCAGAAGTAAAGGCTCCATGTTTGCCATGTTTGTGAATTACATTAGATTTAAGTGGTAACCAGAAAAGTATTCAGCTTGTCATGTATATCACTGGCTGTGAATTTTTACTGGAAAAAACTGTAAGATAAAGTTTGTGTTCCACATGTTTTTCCTTGATCTTTAGGTGGATGTTACCCTATTTCTGAAATTATTGCTTCAGAATTTACCAGTCTACACAAATGATTATAACATTATAAGTGGACAGAAAACCCATCACAAAACAACAAAAAGTGAATGTTGTGAAATTATAAAGAGCACAGATGAGAAGACATCCTTCCTCACACTGCTTTACAAGGGCAGAGTGTCCACGGGTATTGGACATTGCATATCATTTCATGAGTTTTTTGATTTATTGATTGGTTTTTCCGAATTTTTTCTCTTCCTCTTTTCACCTTTTAAAAGAAATCTTATGTTATAAGGAAGAGATAGGAGAGATGAATGAGGAAATTTGGATAGAAAAACAAATATTTTAAAAAGAATTTACTAGTCTTTGGCCTTAAGAGAGAATATCAGTAAGTCTGCTCGCAGAAATCTGTGTACTCAGCTTGGATGTTTGCTCCAGCAGTGCAGCTTGGAAGCCATCTTGCTTGTGAAGTTCCCATCCGTGTTCTCCCACAAGTTCACCACAGGGAGGCCACTCGTTGTGTTGGGGAGCTCTTTCTTCTGACATTGTAAGGGACCCAGTAGAGCACTTGGGTTGTTCACTGGCCATTCTACCAGCCCACCTTCTATTCCTCTCATCCGTTTTCCTGACTATCTCTCTTCTTTGTGAAGTTCCTCATTACTTAAGAGTTGCAGTCTTCTCACCCCCACCTTGTGCCTCTGTTATTGCCTTCTTTGTGATACTATTTTCCAGTCTTCAGAAATTGTTGTGATCTATGTTGCCAGATAACAGATCTGTGGATGACATTGTGCTGATCAAGTCCAAAAACACTGCAGAGGCTCCAGGAAGAGATCTGTAACCCAAAGACTTTGGCCTGACCAGCCACACAGGAAAGACCAAGTGGATGAAGAGCGTCTGTGATGCATAGGAGAGCATGCAGTTGGGCGGACCACTTATGGAGCTTGTCTGTCTACAGTGTGTATGCCTGAGACAGGCAACCAAATAGAGAAAGAGATGGGCCTGCAATTAAAATGGACAACCCCAGCCTTGCCTGGAAACAAAGGCCCATGTTTAATAACAATACTGTGTGTCATTATATGAAAGTGACTGTTCAGTTATCGTCAGTTGTGACTAAAAAAGGGAGGGTGCTATTTTTAAAGTCACATCTGAAATTCAAATAGTAAAATAACTGAGTTTAGTGAGGTGGGTTCAAGTGGAAGTCACAGATCATATAGCTGGTCCACAGCCAGATTTGTAAATTGTTCACAGAAGATCAAAACGGGATTTTAGAAAGTCTGCCATTCTGCTGTGAATTTGCTCAGAGGTGAGGGAAAGGAGGGAGTCAGGAAGGGGACCCATGTGCCCGTGGAGGGAGGAAAGCGATACATGGTTCAAGGACAGGAGGAACAACATGTAGGAGCTAGGGCCAGCCATATGTGAGCCTGGCTGGAACTGAGAGGAAGAGCACATTGTAGGGCAGACATTGGGGGCTGGACACAGACAGGAGAGGATGAGTGATGGGGCCTGTGCACAGAGGTGGGTGGGCAGAGCAGGGCAAAGGTCTCCTGTCTCTGCCCCAGAGGTCTCAAGCCAGGCACCTGGTCTGGCAGTGCACCAATTCCTTCTGCTTTCACTTGGAGGGTTTTTTTTTCTTTAGTATTTTTTTTTTTTTAAGCAATTGGGGTTAAGTAACTCGCTCAGGGTTACATAGCCAGTCATTATTTATGTGGGGATGCTCGTTTCCTGAGGCTGGGACCGATCCCGGGTCATCCCAACGGCGGGGCCGGCGCTCTTACTCACTGCGCCACCTAGCCACCCCCTTTAATATTTTTTTAAGGGGGGGGTGTCGCTGTTGCCAAGCTGAGGAGCAGGAATAGAGACAGGGCAAGTACAGTGCTGTATGGTAAAGTTGACATAGGTGGTTTTTTGGAATGCAGATTTCTTTCATAATTCTTTATGGAAAGTCAAGTTTGCATTATGCAAATTTATGTAAAGTGAGAACTGTCTGTATTTGATTTGGGGCAAGATTATGAAGTATCCTGTTGTCCTGAACTACCTATCAGTTTGATAGCCTCAACACTCTTATTCACTAGAGACCTCCCACTTAACTAATATCTGAAGGTACCAAGCTAATGCTCCCTTAAGAGAATCCATTAAAAGCCATCTGACTCCAGCAAAAGGTAGGTCCAGTATGGGGGTCTTTCCTCGTGTACCTCAGTGCCTCAGCCTCTGAACAGGCTCTGTCTAGATCCAGGTTCCTGCTGCTTAAATGATCTTTCTTGATTCTAGAACTCTCTTTTACCTTTCTCACTTACCATTAGCTTTTCCTGACTGCATTTTGGACCCAGTGCTATCTTTCTGCAAACTTCCACTTGCTCCAGTCTGCTTCTTAAGATTTTCATCTTTAGCTTCTGTTTTGTCCTTTGGCTTCTGGGCTCTTATTAAGGCCCAGTCCTTTTCTATGCTAGTCCCTCATCCTAATGTTCTTTCTGGCACCCCTCAGCTGTGTTGCATCCTAGGTTGAAACCCCTTGCATCTTTAAGGTATTACAGGGTTTTTATTTTTCGATTCAATGACAGTAGATGAATCATTGTTTTGAAAAGTATGATTTTAAAATGAGTTTATGCCTGCTGAGAGTATGCCTTTGGTCACTGGCCAGAGAGGGGAGGACACATCCAGCCCCTTTAGGGTTAAACATCTGCTGTCTGCCATGACAATATGATCTCAAGTCAGTTGGACCAGTCATCAGTGGACTACTTGAGTGAATTGAAGGATGCACATGTGTGCTGTTTCTAAAAATCTATAGACCTAGTATAAGTTTAATTTTAATGAAAGCCTAGTAATCAGTTTAATATGCATCCAGTTACTTGAGTAGTGTGTAGTCATTCCTTCCGTCAACAAGTATTTGTTAAGAAGCTGTTCAGCATATCATAATACTGTATAGTCCAGGAGCTGTGAGGCATGGATGGGCCCAGCCTTCTGAGGATTCTGTAGAGTTGGGAACACAAGCTGAGTATATACCTCATGATCATGTAGCAGCCTAAACCCCTCTTATGAATGACAGTGATGATAGTATGTGTTAGCAGTTCCTAGAAAAGGCTCTTGGGCTGGGCTGCTTTGGTCTGGAACAGGTTTATGAAGGGGGGACAACCTGAACTACATCCAGAATAAGTAGGATTTGGGGAAAAACTAGGAGTCAGGAGTGACCCTGCTGTTTGTCAGGATGGTGAGGAGACTGACTTGGCTAGAAGAGTGTTTTGTTAGGAATACTAGGCAAACTGAGTGGTTATGTTGTAAGCATAGAATGTTGGAGAAGAAAGGGACCTTCGAGGCTTTTTAATTTCATTTTGCTAATGAGAAAACTGAAGCCCAGAGAAGTGAATTTATCTGATACAAGGTCACACAAGGTCATTATTGAAATACCTCTCAAATGTTAGAATGAGCCATATGCTCCAGGGGGTCCAGGAGGCATTTGTGTTAAGGTAACAAAGGCATGAGTCATGTATGGACCACTCATTTGGGAAGGTCAGCAATGAAGAAAGGTTTTTCTAAGGTGGAAGAGAGAGATGAGTGTTTGAGTTACAGGAAGGAGCCCTTAGAGAAGGCAGATTTTATTCTTACATGATTTCAAGCAGAAAATACTCTCGCAGGGAGTGAAAGCAGTCTTTTGTATAGACTGTGCTACTTTCTGATCATGAAACAGAAAATTAACTCATTGAGTATATAGTGGAGAGGATAATGGTGGTTATTATTGATATATGCTTCTATTCCTCATTTCTTTCCAGAGTCATAGCTGAAATTTTTTGCACCTGAGGCAAGTGTCACAAAGCATTCCCTTGTGTGTTGGGCAGGAGGCAGCAGCTGCTTAGGGGGCCTGTTCTGAGGTGGAGAAGTGTAGGAAAAACAGAGGTAGCTTTTAAAGTAGTTACCTTCAGTGTAGCCTCTGGGGAGAGGAGGCTTACTTTTGGTATTTTGATTTTATGAATTCTTTTTTTTTTTTTTTTGAGGTGGGGGAAAGCAAGGCAATTGGGGTTAAGGGACTTGCCCAAGGTCACACAGCTAGTAAGTATGTCAAGTGTCTGAGTCTGGATTTTAACTCAGGTCCTCCTGATTTTAGGGCTGGTGCTCTATGCACTGCTCTATGAATTCTTATTGATATCTAGATTATAAACATAGCTGTTGCTGTTCTGATGAAGAACTGAGAGTAGGGTCAGAGTTCTTTTCAATTTTGGCACCTGGAGCAAAACTCTGGTGACTCCACTCTAGTTACAGCTTTTCTGTATTTTATGAGACCCAGCTTGGTTTGGCAGTGGCTAAATAGGGCTCCAGGAGTCAGGGAGTCCTGAGTTCAAATGTGCCCTCAGATGCTTCCTTGGCTCTGAGACCCTGGGCAAGTCACTACCAGGATTGTTTTAAGGATAAAATGAGATTATATTTGAAAAGCTTTTGGCACAGTGCCTGGCACATAGTAAGCACTATATTAGTTATTGTCTTGTATTTATATTGAGAGTACTTTAAGTTTTAGTTCCTGAATGTACCCTAAGCTGTTTTATGTTATTAGTGGTTGTAATATAGAGTTCAGGAAGACAGACAGACTATAGTACCATAAATGTTTCTAGTGGTGTCCTTAGCAACCACTTTATCTTTTCTCCTCTCTTTTAAGTTGAGTTTGTCTGCCTCACCAGTCCTTGTGTTGCTCGTCTACCAAATCTGGAAGGAGCTCGGTTTTTGTGTAGAGGTTATGTTGTGAGTGACAGAATGGTTTGTCTGTGGAGCTTTTCCTTACTTCCTGTGATATATAAAAAGTTTGAGAGACGTAATTTCTGAGTAATCAATCATTTTATTAATTATGACTAGTGAATAATTAAAGGATGGTCATTTGGCCATCTCTCCTGACCAAAAGACAGATCATAATGGCCTCTTGACACCTATGTGCCCTTAGAAGAGTGGATGTTCACCAGTCAACAGTGGACTCTGATTGGTTAACAGTGAGAGGAATGAATATTATAATGAGAGGTGGACATACTCTAATGAGGGGCTGGAAGCCTTGACTGATTAAATCATTCTTCTCTCTACCCTAAGCCTGAGTTTCCCTAGTTGGGTGGAGTCTGAACTAGATTTGAGGAGAAAGTTAATCTAATCTCATTATCAGCAATGGACTTGAGGTGCCCGCTGAATAACCTACTGGGGCAGATTTCTAAAAAATAGAAGGGGATGATTGATGAACGGTCAAAGGATATGAACAGGCAGTTTTCAGAGGAAGAAATTAAAGTTATCTATAGTCATGAAGAAATACTCTAAATACTATGGATTAGAGAAATGCAAATTAAAACAACTCTTCAGTGCCACATCACATCTACAAGATTGGCTAACATTACAAGACAAAAATTTTAAATACTGGAGAGGTGGGAAAATTGGAACACTAATGCATTGTTGGTGGAGTTGTGAAATGATCCAGCCATTCTGGAGAGCAATTTGGGACTATGCCCAAAGGGCTATAAAAATGTGCATATCCTTTGACCCAGCAATACCACTTCTAGGGCTATGTCCCAAAGAGATCATAAAAATGAGGAAAGGACCCACATGGACATATAGCAACTCTTTTTATGGTGACCAAGAGCTGGAAATTGAGGGGATGGTATATGAATGTAATGGAATACTGTTGTGCTTTAAGAAGTATTGAGCAGGTGGACTTCAGAAAAACCTGGGAAAAGTTATATGAATTGATGCTGAGTGAAGTGAGCAGAAGCAGAATGTTGTACACAGAGCCACACTTAGCTCTTCTCAGCAATGCAAGTATCTAAGACAGATCCAAAGGACTCAGGATGGAAAATGCTGTCCACATCCAGAGAAAGAGCTGGAATCTGAATGCAGAGGGATGCATGCAATCTGCTGTCTCTTTTTTGTTGGGTTTTGTTTATTCTTTCTCGTCGCTCATTCCATTGGTTGGAATTCTTTACAACATGACTGATGTGAAAATATGTTGAATAAGAATGTGTATAGAGAGCCTATATCAGATTGCACACTGTCTTGGGGAGGAGAGGGAGGCAGAGAAAATGTAAAACTTATGGAAGTGAATGTTGAAAACTAAAAGTAAATTTAAAAAATAGAAGAGGAAAAGCCTTCATCTTAATTTGATAATTGGTTATTAATATATGAGAGAAATATTTGTTTCACTTCAAATCAGATTGACCCTGATTGCTTCCCAGCAATGCAGTAGCCAAGATTCTTTGCAAGGTGGAGAAAGCAAAAGGCGGTGCAGCATGTGTGAAGCAGATCCTAGCAGTGAGGATGCCTCTTGTGTCTTCAGAAACAGTTGATGAGAGCATAACTATCATTTGGACACGAACTTAATTCACTGGGACATAGGCTGTTTGTGGCCAAAGCCCTTCCTGACCTGTCCCCACCCTGACATTCCAGCAGTCTTACACTCTCTTTGCTCTTTTTGACACAAGACATGCCATCTCCTGACTTTGGATTTTCATTGGCTGGGATGTTCTCTCTCCTCATATCTACCTTTCCTAAGGCCTTTCCTAATCCCTCTTTGGGCTGGTGCCTTTTCTCTGCTGACTATACCTCTAGTTTGTCCCATATATATTTTGTCTGCACATGTTTGCATGTTCTCTGCATTAGACTGGGAGCGCCTTGAGAGCAGGGACTGTCTTATGCCTTTCTTTAGATCCCCAGTCATTAGTGCAGTGCACATAGTAGGTGATTATTAAATGCTTATCAGCCTGACATGACTCTTGATTTCTGGACACTAAAATATATAGCATCAATAAAGAGAACTATTTAACAAAAATAAAAATTGTGTGTTTGGAATTTTCATAGTCTTTGTAAAGAAGTTTAGTTTGTCTTGTAAACTTCCTATTAAGCTCTCCTTTCCTCCTTACATCAGTGCTTTAAAATGATAACATTGCCCACTCCCAAATTAGACCTGTATTCTATCTAGGAAGGCAGAAGTAGGAAGATAAGTTTTGTGAAGTAAACAACTAGATCCTCCTTTCCTAGAATCCCAGAGCTGGGAGGATGTTTGAGATGCATTTGCTAAAGTCACACCATTACTTAGGGACAGAGCTGGGACTGTCACCCAAGTGTTGGGGCTCTCTCCTTAGGCACAAAATTTTCTCTTGAAAGTTCTTTTTAACTATGGATAATGTAAATTGACTTCCTGGATCTTTGTAGAAGAACAAAACCAAAGGGCTCCCAAGTTTGCATTTTATAAGATGCGATATTTTAGCTTTTGGTTCTTAGTCTAATTGAAAGGTTTGGGGAAAACCTTTGATTTTTACCCTAAGTGGGATTTTGGTATTCCTTTGCACAAAAAATAGAAAAAAATACATATTTTTTAGAACTAGAGATTGAGAGGTGGTTACCGAAGTTCCTCATAAGCAGTTAGATATTGAGGGAGGTTTGCGTTTGAAAGAATAATTATAATTTTGATGATAATGTTTATCTTGGGACAGAGTTAAATTGAAAGAGCTCCTAGAAGGTAGGGTCTGGCTTTTGTGTTTCTATTTCTACCCTGCCAAAAACTGTCAGGGCAAAGTACAAGTGCCATCTTAGGATAGTGAGAAAGCTCTTAACCTTTTGAGATAGATTAAATACAAATAAAGACTACTTTCACTTGTC
Organism: Gymnobelideus leadbeateri; assembly: GCA_011680675.1. Classification (NCBI taxonomy): domain Eukaryota; kingdom Metazoa; phylum Chordata; class Mammalia; order Diprotodontia; family Petauridae; genus Gymnobelideus; species Gymnobelideus leadbeateri. Next base: position 239,248 of record WOXC01001551.1, read on the forward strand.
AGACATTTACATAAAGCAGTCATTCAGACCTCTTGAGAAACTTCAGTTTGCTTGCCTAGAACCCTCTAATCTAGCCAAACTGGTGTACCCATTGTCTTTTGAACATAACTTACATTTATTTGATTGTTTCCTTCCATGCCTCCTATCTGTGGATTTGCTGACCTAAATTTCTGCTGCATAATGTGCATGGGATTCTGTATATTTTTAGAAAATTAGATGGGCAGTTGGTCAGCCTTCGTTCTTTAGTTCTCCATCATTCATTTTCTTTCTTTTGGTAAGTTCCTTTGATTTTGAGATTTGAACTAATTATTGGGCTCATGTTTGGGCATTGAGTTGCTTTGAACCTTTAGTTGCTGCTTAAACACTTTCACAACTCACTGTGCCATTTGGAGTTGCCCCTTCCTTCATGTTAATGCCCATGACTTTAATGACTTCTCTTGGGGTTGGATGGCATATGGTATGTCTGGTGTTGGAGAACCAGTTAGCTAAGTTTGAAAACACTCAGCACCAGATTTGCTATGATACAAATACTGTCTAGCCTTCCCTCTTCTGAACTTCTGCACCACTCTGGGGGGCATTGTCATCCTCCCATTCATCCAGGTCCCCAGCCTCAGTGTCATCTGGACTCCTCTGTCTCTCGTCAAGTGTTTTTTGTGCATGAGCCTTTCTCTTTACTCACACAGTGCCTCCCAAATATAGGTCCTCATCACTTCTTGCATGAACTGTTTTAGCTTCCTAGATGGTTTCCTTGTCCTAGTTATCCATCCTTCAAACATCTGCCAAAATAACTCTACCTATAGTACAATTGTACATTGGTTACTCCTCTGCTCATTGGGCTCCAGGGGCTCCCTACTGTAGGATCAAATAAAAAGTCCTTTGTCACTTAAAGCCCTTCACTACCTGGACCTTTCATACCTATCTTTCTCCACACATTCTGTGATACAGCCATACTGGCCAACTTGCTAGTCTCCCAATTCCCATCTCTCTGCCATTACCCTGGCTATTTTCCATGCCAGGTATTTCCATGCCAGTGTCTTCACTTCAGACTCAGTTTCTTTGACTTTCTTCAAGATTCAGTTCAGATACCATCTTTTGTAAGAGGGAGACCTTTAAGATACCCCTACCTGCTAGAACCTTTTCCTCTAAGTCTGTTTTGTATCTTTGTCCCTAAATATTTGCATGTTGTCTTCCTTACTAGCATGTGAATTCTTTGAGGGCAAGGAATGGTTTTGCCTGCCTTTGTATGACCAGGCATGCTCCCAGGTCCTGGAACATGGCATACATTTAATAACTATGTATGGATTGATTACTAATGCATAGAGAACTCATCTGTATCAATAAAGAGGAGATAGATACTGACAAAACCAAAAACCCCTGAAATATTGAATTATTTTGAACAAAACAATTCTCAGTGTTGGAAGTTTTTGAAGGCTGTTTTTCATCGGCACATTAAGTCAAAGATTACATCTTGTACCTAAAAAGGAAGAAAACACTTCATTTGAAATAATAGAAATTTTAGTCATTGACATGTAGCCTTGTGGCATTTGTAGATGTTCTGTACATGTATAGACTGACTTCATTCTTGAAAACTTCTCAGCAGTGAAAAGTGACTGCCCCACCTCAGAAGTCTCTCTGGGAACATCTGACTTTGGCTTATTTCTGGCTCTTCCCCCCACGGTCATCTTCAGTTCCCTTGTAAGCAACTAAAAGCTGCCAAAGCAGAGACCACAGAACAATTTTATTTTATCCGACAAAACCTTTTTTTAAAAAGACTCTAGACAACTTTCCCCTTTGCTGGGTCTCGGCTTCCCCAGGCACTTAAGCAGTTATTCTACCACAGGTTCCCAAAGTGGGTGATACTGGCCCCTGGGAGGCACTGGAATGATGGGGGCGTGGGGGAGTTGTTGTAGGGGCCTTAAGTAAAAATAAGGGGACAGTGGAAGCATAAGGAAAGAAGAGAGGAAAAATTTTGAAAAGCCATTTGTACATGTTTTATCTGTTGTGTAGCAGTTAAAGTTGTAGTGATCACATTATTTTACAAGTAAACACACAAAATGCAAGTTATGAATGATCAGTGGTCAAGTCAGGTCTTAACAAGCAAGTGTTAGCAGGTGAGCATTATGGTGAAGTCCAGTATGTAATAGGCAGGAATGTATGCTTGTAATGACTTATTTATAATATGATACTATTATGTCATCAAAATTTCAATGCAGGAAAACCCCCACAAATTTTCAATAAATCATTAAATTTAATATGTGTCATTTAAAAATGTTTTATTTCTTTGAAAAGGTGCAAATATTTTTTTAAACCATTAGAGGGTTAAAGAGAGTAGATTTCTAGGGAGGCAGTGAGTAATTTTTCTTAAAAGATGGCATTTGGGAACCTCTGTTCTAGACTTATATTGCTAACTTGAGGTTAAAGCACTTCTTGTGGGAAAAGAACTTAATAGCTGACCTGTCTGGTGAGGCATACCTCTTCAGCATCTATCCAGTAACTCCAGAATCACAGCATTGGCCAGGGTTGGACACCAGGTCTTCTCATAGTATGTATTAGGGCCTCCACAAGTCAAAAGACTTGTTTCTTATGCTCTCACATGGAACTGGGTACTGCCAAATCATCCTGCCACAACCACTGCACTGCTCCAGACTTGAGCTTCTGCAGTGCCCAGCTTGAACCAGGAACTTCTTGGCTTAGTCCAAAAAAATTAAACATTTATTAAGTGCTTATTATGTGCCAGGCCCTCTGCTAAGTGTTCGGCATTCAGAGACAAATTTGGCAGTTAAGCTTTTATCCTAAAGTATTCACTGCATGAATTTGAGACACAGTAAGTACGAATAAAGCATACTTCTGATTGTAGCTTCTCAAGGAGCTTACCCTCTGTGTAGAAAGACAATATCAGACACCAGGTAACCTTGCATAGGAAGGCACTAGCATTTAGAGGGACCAGCAAAAGGCAGAGTCTTGAAAGAAAGAGAGATTCCAAGAGTCAGAGGTGAAAAAGAAGAACATTCTGGGCATGGGGTAGGGGTGGGGGTGAGAGAGGAGAGCCAGAACAAGGGCCCAGAAACAGGAGCTGAGAGCAAGTCAGCTAGTTTGGTCCCATTGTAGCACATGGAAAAGGGAAGGGTAATCTGGAAGGACCCTGGAGGAGGGAGGAAGAACTTTCAGTGCCAGACAGAGTAGTTTATACTTGGCCCTGCTGGTGCTGTGATAGGGAGACATTGGAATGTATTGGGGAGGGGAGGAGAGAGTAAATGACCAGATCTATACTTGAGGCAAATCATTTGAGTGGCATTATGGAGGATGGATTGGAGTGGGGAGAGATGAGTTAAGAATACTAAATGGAAGGCTTTGGCAGTAATCTAGGTAGGAGAGCCTGAATTAGGGTGGTGGCTATATGAGTGGTGAAGAGAGATCATATTCAAGAGATACTGTAAATAGAGAAATCATAAAATTTGATAACTGGGTTGGATATGTAGGGTGTATGAGAATGAGAAGTCAGGGACAATGCTAAGGTTTCCAGCCTGGGTGACTAGAAAGATGGTGGTACCCTTGACCATAACAGGGAAATTTGAAAGAAGAGTGGATTGGTTGAGGGATAATGAGTTCTGATTTGGACATATTTAATTCAAAATGACTACCAACATCCATTTTGAAATGTCTAATAATAAGTAGTTGGTAATGTGGGTCTGTAGTTCAGAAAAGATACTTGAGCTGGATATAGAAACCTGACAGTCATCTTCATAGAGATCACTGGAACTATAGAAACTGATGAGATCGCCAAGTGAGAAAATGTACAGAAAGAAGAGGACCCAGAGTCTTGAAGTATGCCCATGTTTTATCCCAAAATGCTTTGGAATGATAATCCAGCAAAAAAGGCTGAGGAGTTGGGTCAGACAGGTAGCAGGAGAATCTGGAGCCTCCTAGGAATATTCTAGGAAATACCTACTGTTCAGCAGCTTCCAGCTTGCACACCTGGAAGCTTCTAACTTTGCCAGTGTGTCACTTAAGATTTAGTCTCCCATTTGTTCGTCAGCCAAGACTTTTACCCAGCTTAATGCATGAAGTGATAGTCGGACTATCTGACCTATTGGAAATGTTTCTTTTGGTGTTGTCTTTATTTTCTATCTTAAGTATCTGATAGTTATACCTTCCTGTAAGAGATAATGAAAGAATTTTAGGGGAATTTGACACTTCCAGTAGTCAAGACTCCTATTAGAAAGATACACAGAAGCAATTTCCTTGCCTTTTACCACTCCTACCTACTCCCCTCTAGCATCTTTCCATTTTCCTATTTCTAAAATGGGGGTAATAATGCTTGTACTAAACTACCTTATAAAGTGGTTGTGAAGAATGCCCTATATTCTAGGACTCTTATTTTCAGGGAATCTAGCATTTCCTTTAGTTTGTAGTTCTCCTTTCAATTTAATTTAAAAGAAGCAACATTTTTGTCATGCTTGTATGCTTCTTTAGGGTGAATTTGATAAGGGATCTTCATTTGGACAGATAGATAGTGGCCATGCAGATGAATTTAGACTTTTCATTTAGACTTGTCTAAGCAGAGACTCCCTTTCAGCAGCTGTATTATTAGTGGCTCTTTAGCTTGTTTGGGTAGAGCATGGTACTGATGGCCCAAAGTAGCAGCTTAAATCTCGTATTTAGTGAGCTCCATTATGTGTCCATTGCTGTGCTAGCACTATGGAGGAAAAGGCATAAAAAGGGCCTTGGGACCAAAAGGAGCTAGCACCTCACACCCCAGTGAAACAGAGAACCATACAGAATATTAGCTGTCATGAGCCAAACTATGTAGTTTATTTTATTATTATTTGGGGGGGCAACAATAAGGTTAGGTGACTTACCGAGGATCACATAGCTAGTAAGTGTCTGAGACTGAATTTGAACTCAAGTCCTCCTGACTCCAGGGCCTGTGATCCTATCCACTGTGCCACCTAGCTGCCTCCCAAACTGTGTATTTTAGAGAATTTATTTTAAAACGTAGAAGATAGATTAAAATGGATCAGCTTTCTTCATCCTTGACAACCATCTGGAGCAGTGGTTCTCTAAATATGTGCTGCAATACACTGGTATGCATGTTAAGACAACAAATATCTGTTAAGCACCTGCTGTATGCCAGACACTTTGCCAAGTGCTAGGGATTTAGAGAAAGAGGACAACAGTCAAACAGCTCTATAAAGACAATACAGAAATATGGGATAAATTGGAGGCAGTCTCAGAGGGAAGACACACCTCTGTTAGTGTGAAGGGGTGCTGAGGAGGGCTGGGTGGGCTGGGTACAGGAAAGTGAGATTTTAGCTGAGATTTGAAGAAAACCAACACAGGAGGGGAGAGCATTCCTGGTGTGGGAGGCTGCCAGAGAAAAGTCTCTGAGACCAGAGATGGCATGTCTTGGGAAAGGAAGAGCACACTCTGCTGGGTTGTAAACAAGCGCATGAAGCCGTAAAGTGTAAGAAGGCTAGGCAGTAGTAGGAATGTCTTGAAAAGCCAAAAAGAGGATCTTACATTTGATCCTGAAGGTGATAGGGGATCACTGAGGTTATTGATGGGGTAGGACTGGAGAGGGCAAGGGGAGAATTAAGTATGCACTGTACCAGAATGCTGCCACCATAGATACTGTAATGGTCTATTTCGGGATTGAAGGAAGAGAAAGGCAGTCCATTAAGGAACAAACCAGTTATTTATTGATGTTAAGACAAAGACTATTGACAGTCTCTGATACAGACACCTTAGTCTCTTTCGGGATTTGGGACATGCCACAGGACGTATGAAGTCCACTCCAAAGATGGCCGCTTTCTTAACCCACTGGAGAAGAAAATGACAAACTGCTTCAGTATCTTTGCCAAGAAACCCCAGACAGTATGGTCTGCAGGGTCTCAGAGTCAAGACACGACTGAACAACAGTAAAACATAGTGACCTCCCAGTTTATCAGCCTCCTCAGCAGCCATGACCTGCACCATTGGCTACACAAGGAAGCCATCATATCCTTGATTCATTGCTGCGTGGCAACCTTTTTATCTTTCTTGGATTGATTTGCTCTTGCTTTCTCCACAGTGGCTGACCCAAACTACTTTTCTCATCAAGCACCTTTACCATTTTTCCCCCACTCCCTCTTAGCAGAGAACCTCACATAGTTTACTGAGAAAATAAAGATACTTGTGAGCCTTCCTTTCTCTCTATTACACACACCAGAATCCCCCATTATTTTCTCTTCAACTCCAGTCTCTATTGTGGTAACCTTTTTCTTAGGCCAAGTCCTTTTCTTGATCCCTTCGTCTTGAACATTATTTCCTCTTTTTTATCTTACTCTTTTTTATTCCTTGATTCCTTCCTGCTGTGTAAAATTACACCTCAGGTCATCTTCATGCTTAAAAAAAATACTTTCATTCAACCTCTTCATCTTTTCTCATTGTCACTTGTCACCTTTTCTTACAAACCTTCCTACTTGTCTAATCACTCCTTGATCTTCTCTGGTGGATTCTTCTTCTCCCCCTCATGGTGAATAAGTGTGGTCCTCCCCAGAGCTCTGTCCTGAGCCCTCCTTTCTCAGTTCTCAGTACTTTCCTGTATGTTCTGCAGGTGGATCACAGACTCTCCATCTGCCTTCATTTCTTGCCTAAAGTCTAGTCTTATGTTACCAGTTGCCTGTTGGACATCACTGTCTGGATTGGGCTGTGGGCTCCTCAAATCTTAACACACCCAAAACAAAGCTCATTATTTTCCATTCAAAATTTTGTCCTCCAATTCCATTTTTTTTTCCTGTTGAGAACACTGCCATCCTCCCAGTCACCAGGTCTGCAGTCTTGGAGTCATGCTTGGCGCCTCTCTCCGTTACCCCAGGATTCAGTCAGTTACTGAGTCTGTTGATCCTCAGCATCCCTTATCTTTCTTCTTGGACCTCATCACCTCTCATCTAGGTAATGGCAGAGTCCTCTTCACTGGTCTCCTTGCTTCCAGCTTCCTTTCCAATATACCCTCCATGCACCTACCAAATTGATATTCCTAAAACAAAAAGGCTTGGCATGTCACTCCACTATTGAAAAAATCTGTAGTGGGGGCAGCTAGGTGGAGCAGTGAATAGAGCACTGGCCCCGGAGTCAGGAGGACCTGAGTTTAAATCCAGCCTCAGACACTTAAACACAAAACTAGCCATGTGACCTTGGGCAAGTCACTTAACCCCAATTGCCCCTCCAAAAAGCAAAAAAAGCAAAACAGAAAAATCTGTAGTGGCTCCCTGTTGTTGCTAGGTTAAAATCCAAAAACCTTAGCCCTTAATGGCAGGGATTTCTTGTTTTTTATCTTTGTATCCTAGTGGTTCACATATACTAGATGTTTAGAAATATTTATTGTTGAATTTATAAAGTACTAGGGAAATTGACAAAAACTTGGTATGAATGTAATACTCTATAGTCATTTATGTAAATTGTTTGCCATGCGGCACAATGATTATAAATATTGTCAAATGTTTTAGATTAACTTTTTGTAAATTTTATTTAGTTAGTTGTAAACCTGAGCCTTTGTTAATACTTTCAGCATTCTCTACCTTTTTATGACACTTTTCTTTCTGCATGTACATTATCATATATCCTAATAATTTGTCTAATATAAGATTTTTCAATGAAGGTATCTTTAGTTTTGTGGCTCATCATCACCTAGTACACATTCAATTAATGCTGGTTGAACTAAATAAAATGTGTACTACATGCAGTCTGAATCGCTTTTTTATGCACTGATTATATGGTCACAACTTTTTAAAGGAAGTTGGAGAAAAGCTCGTTCAGAACCTCTTTTGCTTGATTCTGCATTTAGAGGGGCAGCATGGGCTAGTGGAAAGAGCATGAAACCTGGGTTTGAATCCTCGATCTTTGACTCATGAGGTATGTTATGGCAGACCCTCTGGCAGACCCTCTGCCGATCTGTATAGCACTGTCACCTGACTTCTGATGTAGCCAAAGAGCCTTTGTGCTTTGCCCCCTTCCTGTATTTCTTGCTATTGCTCCCTTGAATCTTCAAGGCCCTTCCACCAACCTTGCTGCTAAAGTCCTCTTACATGTTGTCTCTTCCCAAGTAAGTGTGAGCTTGAGAGCCAGAGCTACCTTGTTTTTTTCTGCTTGTACTCTCAGTACATGTTAGTATGTACCTGACAACAGAGTAAATGCTTGCTGTGCTCTTTGTCATTGATCTGCTTATTCTCTAAGATGGGGAGAGCACTTGCAGTGTCTGCCTCAGGGCTTTCGTGAGTGTAGCACTGTACAGGTAGCAGTATCCTTGAAGCTGCCCTAGATTGGTAGCTGATTCTCTAACACACCAGGCTAATTCTCCTGTGATCCTTTGAGATAGATAGCCATTTTATATTGAGGGAAGCTGTCCTCAGATTGAGTAAAGCCTAGTTGATTACTGATAGGGATATTTTAGAGGGTGTTTTAGGTCAGATCCAGGTTAGGCTTGAGCTCTGAGATAACTTCCAACTCTTGAGTTTTTGTGATTCAGGGACCATTTACAAAAATTTTTTATTTTGAAGGTAATTTTCATTATTTTTCTATCCCTTGGTGAAAAATGATTATTTTCACTATTTTCTTTCAGAGCAAATCTTTAAAATGGACCTTTAACAATGGCCATAGCTTTTACTAGAGAGCCAGGTCATGGTGGAAAGAATACTTGAGAGTTCAGATCCTGTTCCAATCATGGTCTTAATTTCCTCATCTGAAAATATGGATAACAATATTTGTTATCCTGTATTACTGGTTGTTGCAAAGAAGTTGATTTGTAAACCAAAAATCTCTATAGAAATGGGAGTTGGTGTTATTCATTCAGAATTGTTTACTGTTCTGAAAAAGGCATATCTGGCTTCATTAGATCTTGTTAGATCAAATAGCATAATGGAATGCCTGAGTGGAGTATAATTCAGTGAGAGGAAGGACTGAAGGTTGGATGTAAAAAGGAGTTTCATGGTCTTAATGTAGTTAGTCCTCAGAGGCAGCATGATGTAATGAGGAGAACCATAGAGTTCAATTTGGATGACCAGGATTCATATTTTGGCTCTGTTGTTTGTAACTTAACCAGCTTTGTGACCTTTATGGGCCTCAACCTCTGCATATCACAGAAATGACCTTAATGGCTGCCTTGTCAAGCCTCTGCTTGACAATCTGCCATCTTTGGAGGCAGCCCATCAAGCTTACATTGTCTCTTCATCCCTTCTAATGATTCCTAGTTCTTCCTCCTAAGGCCAGACAGAACAAGTCACATCCTTTCTCTACATGTCACACTGTCATTCCCCCCAAATCTTCTCCTCCAACCTGCTTTTCTATAAGCTTAACATGCCCTGTTCTTTTGACCAATACCAATATGTCATGGGCTCAAGGCCATTGACCCTCTTTTGAACACTCTGTAGCTTATCAATGTCCTTCTTAAACCTTGGTACCCAGAACAAAACAAAATACTCCAAATGAAGTCTGAGAAGGGCATAATACAGTGGAATTATCACCTCTCTATTCCTGAAAACTATACTCTTAATTCATCCTAAGGTTCATCCTAAGCTTTTTTCACTGACACAACACTGCTAATTCATCTTGAGTTTTCAATCCTTTAAAGGCCTCAGATCCTTTTCAGAACAGTTATTCTCTTGTGTCTCTTCCATTTTATACTTGTGAAGTTTGTTTTTTTTTTGCACAAGTATAATACTTTACATCTTATTCATATTGAATTTCATTTTATTAAATTCAGCTCACTTCTTTAGACCAGGGGTCAGCAAACTACCCATTACTGGCCTCTTATTTTTGTACAGCCTTCAAGTTGAGAATGATTTTTCTACTTTTAAATACAATAAAACTTTATTTACAGACATAAAAACAATTCTTAGCTTATTGCCGTGTCATACAAAAACATGTGGTGGTTTGGATTTTGCCTGCCAGGTCATAGTTTGCCAGACTCTACTCTTGGCTTTCCAGGATCCTCTTGGATCTTGGTTCTGTCAGCTTTCCAGGGTTTGCTCTCCCTCCCAGCTTTGTGTCCATATGCATGTTTGATAGACATGTCATCTATGCTTTTATTCTAAGTCATTGATACAAATGTTAAACAACACAGGGCCAAGCACAGATCTCTAGGGGTTACTACACTAGAAACCTCTACCACATTAACAATAAATCCTCAATAACAGTTCTTTGAATCCAATTCTAAATCCATCTGTTTCTATCATTGTATAATCCATATCTTTTCTACAGAAATAATGTGAGACGCTTTTATCAAAAGCTTTGCTAAATAAAATGAAAGAAGATAGCAGAATGGATTAGAAAGCAGATTTCCAGTCATATGTTGTTTAAAAGAAGCACACTTGAAACAGAAAGATGCACACAGAGTTAAAAATAAGAAGCCAGAGCACAATCCTTTATGCATCAGCTGAAGTAAAAATGGCAGCAGTAGCAATCATGATCTCAGATAAAGCAACAGCAAAAATAGACTTAATTAAAAGATAAACAGGGAAACTTCACTTTGCCGATAAGTACCAGAGATGGTGAATTAATATCAAACTTCATTTTGCCGAAAAGTACCAGAGATGGTGAATTAATATCAATACTAAACACACCACATGACATAGCATCTAAATAAAGAAAAAGTTAAATTACAGGGAAGAATGGACAGTAAAACTAAAATAGTAGGGGGAGAGGTGGACCAAATATTAATCACTTCCTGTGTGCCAGGCACCACACTAAGCACTTTACAAATATTTTCTCACAGTGGAGTACTTCAGCTTAGCACTCTCAGGTCTAGATAAATCTGGTAACGAAAAGCAAACAAGAAGTGAGTGACTTGAATAGAAGTAGATATGATAGACTACTTCCACCCACTTTATCAAAGCAAAAATCCAGAGCCGATTAGATTAAAGTAAAAAGAGCAATGAAAAAAAAGTCTAAGCATCAAGAAACCACTCAGGTTAGGATCACATAAGACTTGGAAGCTGCCATAGTAATAGAGAAGAGAGCTTGGAGTTTGATATTCCAGAAGACAAAAGATAAGGCTTGAAACCAAGAATAACTTAAATACAAAAGCTGAGTATAATCCTACAGGGTTGGGTTTTTTTTTTTTAATTAAAAAATATCTTTAATGAAATAGAGGATGTTTCAACATTCCTTACCGACAGGTTAAAAATAGGTTATAAACTTTGAAATGCAAAAATAAATCAAGAGAAATATAGAAAGGTAAATAAATGTATTTGATCAATTGGAACAAATTACAGTATGATTAATTTTTTGCATTCCAGTGAGGAAGAAGGAATGGTGTTCCTCTCAGAAGCCTAAAGTATTCAAGATCATAGAGAAAATTAGATAAGACTGGCAGAGATCTTGGGAGTGTTTTTTTTTTTTTTCTGTTTTAATGGCTTTAGAGGGAAATGAGAGAAAGGGAAGAATATACTGGGAAAGAAAGGAAAGAGCAAGAGGGAACTCTGGATCTCACATAATAGGGATGAATGAGATGAAGAGTATATGTTGTAAGGAGGGGGTAGAATAGGCATCTGATGAGTTTCACTTTCATATGAGCCAAACAAAGGAAGGTTGAACATATATCGACACTAAGATTGGCATAGAGATACATTAAAATTCACAAGGAAATGGGAAAGAAGGTGAAGGGAGGTTTATCAGGTAGAAGAGGACAAGGAACAGAAATCAATTGCTTCAAATGTGTAGATTACAAGTGTTAAGAAAATTCTTATTCAAACAGTAAAGATAAGGAACAAAATCTGTTTTGAGTCATAAGATGAGTTGACAGCAAAAAAAAAAATTGTATCATGCTTAAAGTTACCATAGATAATAAACCAGTGTTAATAATAACATATACACTAAATGAATATTTAAATAGCTAAATAGCACAAAATACTTAAGGATAATACTAAAAACTTAAAAGAAAATAATACTTAAAGGAAAAGTTGATAAAATTGCAGGAAGAAATAGAGAATAAAACTAATTGTGGAGGATATCAATGTTGTCCTTTGAGACAATCTAACAAAAACATTAAAAAAAAAACTTTTTAAAAAATGAATTAATTAGAATGAAATTTTTTTTTAAAAGGCAACAAATCAAAAAGCTCCAGTTAGACACTAAGATACAACTCCTGAAATTCAAAAAAGATTGACAAAATTATAAGGAAAACAAAAGAAAAAAAAACACTGAACTGATAGATTGTTTTTAAAGGAAAAAGATAAGCAATTAGCTTCTGATTTTTTAAAAAGAAAAAACTAAATTGTGTGAATTGTGTGAATTCACACCAGTGGAGAAGAAACAAGAGAAACCATCAAAAATTATTTTGCCCAGTTATATGTTGATTAAACTGAGAATTAAATGGGATTGAAAAATATTTGCAAAAACACAAGATCTCGGGGCAGGTAGGTAGCGCAGTGAGTAGAGCGCCGGCCCTGGAGTCAGAAGGACCTGAGTTCAGATCCGGCCTCAGACACTTAACACGCACAAACAAAAACCTAGCAGCGTGTGGCCTTGGGCAAGTTACTTAACCCCAATTGCCCTCCAAAAAAAAAAAAAATACAAGATCTGCAGATTTAACCAAAAAAGAAATAAAGGACTTAAATCAGTCTTAGAAGAACAAATTGAACAACCCGTAGATGAACTCTCAGAGGAAATAAAATTCCAGACAAGATGAATGTACAAGCAAAATCCATCATTTAAGAACCATTTCAGTAGTATATAAGCTATTTGAAAAAATAGGAAAAGATAATCCTACCAGATTTCCTCTGTGAAATAAAGATAGTCTTCATACCTAAACCAGGGAGAGTCAAAACAGAAAAATAAAGCTATAGACTTAATATTCCTAATGAATATCGATGTAAAAAATTAAAATGAAACAGTAGCAAAGAGAATACACTAACTTATCACAAAGATTTATGACCAGTTTAGGTTTATACCATGAATTTGAGGCTGTATTAGGAACTAACTATAAAAATAATTGACTATTAATAGCAAGAACAACAAAAATAATGATTATATCAATAAATGAAGTAAAAGCTTTTGACAGGATATAACACCTCTATTTTGTTAAAAAAAAAAATACCAGAAAGCACAGGAATAAATGCCTCTTTAGTATAAGTAGTATCTACTTAAAACTAAGAGCCAATATTATCTGTAATGGGCATAAATTTAGAGGTCTTTCCAGTAAGATGAAGGGTAAAGCTATGGTATCCCTATCATCATTATTCAATATAGTGCTAGAAATGCTAGCTATAGCAATGAGATAAGATAAAGAAATTGAGGGAATAAGCATAGGTAAAAAAAGAAACATAATTATCACCTTTTGCAGATGATATAGTTTACTTAACAATCTGATTAACCCTAGAGAGTCAACTAAAAAGCTAAGTGAAAAAATCAACTTCAGCAAAACTGCAAGATATAAACTCAAACAAGCCATCATTTCTATATATTATCAACTAAATCCAGCAGGAATAAATCTAAAGAGAAATGCTTTTTTAAAAAAACTACAGGAAATATAAAACCCACGGGAATCTACTTGCCAAAATAACACAGGAATTACAAGAATACAATTCTAAAACATTCTTTACAAAAATAAAAACTAAATAATTGGAAGAATATTAATTGCTATGTGTAGGACAGGCCAATTTAATAAAATAAAAATATTTGATGTTTAGCATTTGCCTGCCATGTCTTGGTCTTGATGAAGTGATGTTAGATGCTTGTAATCACTGTTTCCCTAGCTAGATCCTTACCAACTATCTCTTTAATAATCTGTTCTAGAATTTCCCCATAAATCAAGTAAAGGTTACTGTTCTGTAGTTTGCAGACTCTTCAAATTCTTTTGAAAATCGCAACACCCAACCCTTCTCAAATCTTGTATTACCTTTCCTATTCTCCTTGATCTTTCAGAATATCACAGTGCATCAGAGAGAACATCTTATCTGTTCTTTCAGGAGCAGAGGATGAAATTTTCAAAGCTGTTCTGCTTCCCTTTGATTCCTTCTGGCCTCCTTTCTTCTTTCTGTTCATTTTTTTAAAAAATGCTTCTCTGTTCACTTTTTTCTTTTTGGTGGGGACAACTGTATCCCTTGTCTTTCTCTCCCCAACTCCACTGTCCATTAAAAAAGGAAAAGAAACCTATAAGAATACAAGTCATTAGGGGCGGCTAGGTGGCGAGTAAGTAGAGCGTCTGCCCTGGAGTCAGAAGGACCTGAGTTAGGATCTGGCCTCAGACACTTAACGCACACACAAACAAAAACCTAGCCGTGTGACCTTGGGCAAGTTACTTAACCCCAATTGCCCTCCAAAAAAAAAAAAAAGAGTATGAGTCGTTCCCCAGTTGATAAATGGTCAAAGGATATGAACAGGCAGTTTTCAGAAGAAGAAATTAAAGATATCTATAAGCATATAAAAATGCGCTAAATTACTATTGATTAGAGAAATGCAAATCAAAACAACTCTGAGGTACCACATCTCACCCATCAGATTGGCTAAGATGACAAAACAGGAAAATGACAAATGCTGGAGAGGATGTGGACAAATTAAACACTAATGCATTGTTGGTGGAGTTGTAAACTGATTCAGCCATTCTGGAGAGCAATCTGGAACTATGCCCAAAGGGTTATAAATGAGTGCATACCCTTTGACCCAGCAATACCACTTCTAGGGCTGTATCCCAAAGAGATCATAGAAGTGGGAGGAAGACCCATATGTACCAAAATATTTATAGCAGCTCTTTTCGTGGTGGCAAAGAACTGGAAATCAAGGGGATGCCCATCAATTGGGGAATGGCTGAACAAGTTGTGGTATATGAATGTAATGGAATACTGTTGTGCTATAAGAAATGAGGGGCAGACAGACTTTATAATAACCTGGGAAGACCTATATAAACTGGTGCTGAGCGAGAAAAGCCGAACCAGGAGAAATGTGTACACAAGCACAGACACAACATGTGTAATAACTAACTCCTTTTAGCAATGTGAGGTTATAATGTGAAGACAAGGTTATAAGACAACTCCGAAAGACTCCACATCCAGAGAAAGAATCACAGAGTCTGAACGCAGATCGAAGCAAGCTATTTGCTCCCTCCTTCTCATTGCTCACTTCATTAGTTATAATCCTTCACTTCATTGGCTATAATCCTTCTTTATAATTTGACTAATGTTTAATGTGGACGTATTTGTAGATCCTGTATTTGATTGCATGCCACTTGGGGGTGGGAAGGAGAGGGAGGGGAAGAAAATTTGAAACTCAAGGGATTGTGGAATTGAATCTTGCAAACTAAAAATAAATAAATAAAATTTAAAGGAAAAGACAATGTTAGCCATGTGGGAAAATATGTATGTCATTCTCCAACTTGAGTTCATTGCCAGTACTTTGGAATCATACTTGGTGATGTGCCATTAATCACATCGATCACTATGAAGGGGAGGGAAGTAGGGAATGTCCATTACAGCTCTCAGAGTTGTTATAAAGTGTTCTCCTTGGCTCTTCTCACTTGTTTCTGCTTTAGGCCATATAAGTCTTCCCAGATCTTTCTAAACATCATCCATGTCATCATTTTCCTGACACATAATATTAATCATATTCATAGACCTTCATTTGTTCTGCCATTTCCCAATTGTTGGGCCCTACTTTAGTTCCTATTTCCTTAAATAGGCAGTTTTCAAAAGAAGATATGGACTGTTAGCAACCATAAGAAAAGCCATTCCAGATCATCAGTGGTGAGAGAGATGCACATGTAAACGACCCTGAGGTTGAGCTCACACTTGTTAGGTTGGCAAAGATGGCAGAATATGAAAGGGCACTGGAAAGACAGGCTCTACTGTTGGTGGAGCTAGGGATTGGTCAGACTTTTCTCGAGGACAAATTCAGAATTATACCCCCACATCACTAAACTGTATATGTCCTTTCATTTATCAGCCTTATGTTCTCTATGTTTGTGCCCTTTCCTTTCCTCTGTCACTGATGGCATGCATGGATATATTAACTGATAGAGTGAAGAAAACAGAACCAAGAGAGACTTTGTATCCCAACACAAATGGAGGAGCACCAACATGCAAACATGTGGAGACCATGCATGCATGTCTGTGCTGGATGGGGGCGTTGTGAAAAGTTTGAGGGTGACACCAGGGCTGTGGACCTGGCTGACCAGAAAGATCGTGGTGCTCTTGACAGAGAGAAGTTCGGGGCGAGAGGAGATTGGTGGGGGAGCACAATACAGACCCCACGCAGCATGTACCTGCTACTCATCCTGTGCAACTTACTCTGTTGCGTCCAAAATGAAACTAAGAGTGGGGCCCTTCCCGGTCATTGCCCTGGAGAATGGAACCAGCCCTTTAAGGAGCATCTGTTGTTGCAGTCTCAAGGTGATCTGGAAGTCAAGGAGTAGGTTTGTTTAGAGAAGGGAATCATTTTCCCAGTGGCACTTAAAGCTGCTGATTGGGGTGCCTGCCTGGGTCAGCGTTAACTTGTAACAGCCTTGTACCCCACTAAAAGGGGAGGGTCAAGAGCTTCACAGCAGTGGGAAAGGCTAGAGTTGTGGGAGTGTGAGGCCATCATTGGTGAAGACAAGACTCATCGTTAGCTGTGTAGGCTATTGGGAAAGCTGTTGGGATATATCCCATTCTGAGGTCACCCACTCCTTGAGCAGAAACCATAGCACTCCAGATTGTAGTTTGTACTAGAGAAAAAGTCATTGAGAAATGTTTCACAAAATAAATACGAATGCAGTCAAACACAGATGTTATTCTGTGGTTTTCTACGTCAGCATCTGCCTGCAGAGAGCCTTATGTATGATTTAGCTGCCAGTTTTTTGCTTGAGTTTAGCATCACTGCTCTAGAGGACTAAAATACTTCCTCTTTTTGGAAATATGTAACTGAGGTATGGCAGATGAGTTGTCAGGTTGCTGCTCAGGCTGTCCCAGTTCCCACAGGGCCCCAATATGGTGAGGTTGAGCCCCTGTGGGTGAGAGGGCAGCCCCAGAGGAGAGACTCCACCATAGTGGAAGGAGAGATGGGGTAGCTCCTGCTTCCAAAGATGTCACTTCACCTTTATAAAGACCTGAAGTTTGCTGTGGACGTGGCTGTAGGGAGGGTTACAGCTTGTGAGTCACTGTGAAAAGGAGGGTTATCTAACCTTGCAGGTCAACAGATAAGGTGGACCAAGGTAGCTGGTAAATGTTGGAGGTGTGGGTATGTAGTGTTTTCTATTTCTTGCTGTTGAAATCATGCATAAGTACAGATAATTTGTGATAGAATAAAATTGTTCTGTAACATTTCGTTTCCATACAAATACATTTTCAAAAGAGGTATTATAGCATAACTGACTTTCTATTAGGAAATAAGTGTTTCGGTTGGTGGGGGTTTTTAAAATAGCAGTAAAAACTATTTTTAAAAAGATGGAAGTGAGATTGTGAAGGGGAGGGAAGTAGGGAATGTGCATTTATTAAGTGCCTATTATGTGCTGGGCACTGTATTCAGCACTTTACAAATATTTATCTTATTTTATCCTCACAGCAGCCCTGGGAGGTAGGGGCTGTTATTACCCTCATTTTACAGCCGAGGAAACTGAGGCATGGCTAGTAAGTGTCTGAATCTGAACTTAGGTCTTCCTACTCCAGGCTCAGCATTCTATCTACTGTGCCACTCAGCTGAAGGACTTTGTGACAGAAGAGTTTGTATTTCAAGCTGGAGGCAATAGAGAGTTGTGGGAAGCAGCTGCTGGTGACATGTTTATATTACTGGCTTTGAGGCAGTGATGAGGAGCTGGAGAGGCAAGTGTAAGATGCAGGGCAGATAAGGTTTTAGAGAGAAACATGCATGAATATCTGCATCCACTGATGAGCCTCCTTTTGATATTGGTGTTGAGTGTGGGCCCTTCATGGTCAGTTGGGCTAGACATGGGCAGTATTTCATCTGTGGAAGATCTGAAGGCATAATATGCCTTGTTGCAGTAGACAAAATACTTGGCCTTCCTAGAGATACCAGCCTTTCGTTTTTAACTATCACTTATGTAAATAAAGTGCCATCTAGCCTGCTGTCCGTCCCTAGAACACAGAGTACTTAGAGCTGTAGTAATGTGGGATGATAAAACAGGAAGGAGTCTGCTCCTGTGATTCTAGAAATAGATCAGTGTTGGCCATATTCTCTCCAGGGTCAGAAGCTGCCTTCTCACTATTCTTCATCCTTGTTACTATGACAACTCCTCAAGTTCCCTCCTTTTTGAAAACTGTTCTGTGTCATTTGATTGTTTACTTGGATTTTCTAAGTGCCTTGGGTGCAGGGATTCTTCAGCTGTGGTCCACAGGTTGGCCTCCCCATGGGAAATAGATTTCAGGGTGTCCATGAACTTGGATGGAAAAGAAATTACATCTTTATTTCCACTAATCTCTAGCTGAGACTTCCTTCAAATTAAAAAAATTTTTTCCTTCAAATATTTAAAAATATGATTCTAAGAAGGAGCCCATAGACTTTCCTAGACTACCAAAAGATGACATAAATAAGGTTTTATTGTTGACTCGCATGAAAATTGCCAAGATATATCTTGATGGCAAGAAGAAAGCTCCTACTTAGTGTATTAACTGTTAAAATTCTTTAAGCCAGGCAGTCAGTAAACACTTATTAGATGCCTGTTCTGTGCCAGACATGCTAAGATACAGAGAAAGGCAAGACAGTTCCTGCTTTCAAGGAGCTCACAGTCTAATGGGGGTAGACCATAGGCCAACAGCTATGTACAAGTGAGTTACATGTAGAATGAATTGGAAATACATAGAAAAAAGGCACTGTGATGAGGAAGGAGAGGAGAGCATTACACATATAGGAAGTAGTGGGTGAAAATGATCGGACTCTGGAAATGGCATATCTTACGGGTTTTATATTTACATAACGCCAGAGGATTTTATATGTGGAGACAATAGGAAACTACTGGAATTTATTGAGTATTGGTGGATGGTGTGTGTGTGTGTGTTTGTTTGTGTGTGTGTGTGCGTGCGTGTACCCGCCCCTGCTCGAGCACTCGTGTATGTATGCACACCATAATCAGACCTTCACATTAGAAAAATCACTTTGACAGCTGACTGAGGGAAGGCTTAGGGAAGGGAGACCAACCAGCATATTATTGTAATGGTTGAGGCATGAGGTGATAAAGGCCTGCACCAGAGTGGTGGCAATTTGAGAGGAGAGAAGGGGGGGTATATAGGAGTAAAAATAAGACCTGGCAACAGATTGGATATATGGAGTGAGATTGCAAACCTGACTGGGAAGATTGTGACCCTCAATAGTTAACAAGAGGGAAGCATTTAGGCAGAAAGAAGTGAATTTCGTTTTAGACCAGCTGAACTTAAGATGTCTTATAGAGTATCAAGTTGGAGATGAGAAAGTGGAGAGAGGTTGAGACTGAGGATCATCAGCACAGAGATGACTTATGAAATCCATGGGAGCTGAGCGTTTCGAGGAGATCCCCAGGGGGAGCAGCAGAGGGCCTGCAGTGTGGCCTAAGAGTGTCACAGACAGAAAGGGCCACATTAACTAACATCAAAACAGCTGTAAACAGTCCTGAACTCCCTCCTCCTTCCTGTCTCCTAAAACGCCCAGCTTGCTTGAGGCCCAGTCTACAGGAGGTCTTTCTGCATCTTCTTCCCTTGTCCCATCCAGTTTCTCCCCCTCCCTTCCTTCTGGAACATTTAACCTGTTTGTTTTTCTGAATCTGGGCGGGTTTGTCGCTCAGGCAGCCTGCTGGGCCCTTTGATCCTGGGGGCTTGTCATATTACTGTTAGATTTACTGAGAACACCTGATCACCTTTAGTTCTATTGTAAATCAGAGCCTGAGCTCAAGAGATCCTTGCAGGCAAGCACCAGCTGCTCCTGGCCCACAGGCTCTCCTTGAAACGGCATTCTCTTTGTGTTTAGTTGTCTACAGACAGTGTTGTATCCCCCAAGGAGAGTGAGAACTTCTTGCAGTTAGGGGTTTTTTATTTGTTTATTTGTGTCCCCGTCCTCTAGGTTGATAGTAGTGCTTGATTCATGTTTGCCTTGAACTGAACATTGCCAACCCTTATGACTTGGTAAATTGGCATCTTTACAAGTTGATGGAATCCAAAAAATTTGATTCTCCCAAAATGATTCTACTAGACTGATTCTGGTAACCAGCCTTCGGTCTGTGAATTCTTCCAGACTTACCCGGGCTGGTCCTTAACCGTCACACTGAGTCCAGGCTTAGCTCTGTAGCTGAACATATAGTACTCATTCGAGCTGCTAGTGTGCAGAACCCAGAGTAACTTCATGCCACAATGAGGCATTGAAATGAGACTTGGAAGGTTTTTAAATACTTCCTAGTCCAATGCAGACTGCAACAATTGACCCTTTCTTCTATAAATATTTTTTTTCTTGATACAGGCAGGAGTAACTTGACTGTAGGCAGAGTTCCTTGAAGGTATGAGTATATTAAATCATTGAGAAGATACTAGTTCTGCAGAAATAAAACAGTAAGCTAGCAGAATGACTTGATTTGTTCCTTATGGTGACTGGTCAGGTTCTTTTACACAGTATGTGATATTTTCTGTCATTTGTGATTTTAACATAGCTTCTGCATGAACTGAGAGAATGTATCAATCAGTCTGCTAATCGTTAAGCACCTACCATGTGCTAGTCTAGGGGTGAGGAGCCTGCGCCCTCGAGGCCACATGTGGCCAGCCCTCTAGGTCCTCAAGTGTGGCCCAAACTTGACAGTTACTAATTAATAAGTTATAATAAATATATATAGGTTTATTGTATATAAATAGATAATATTATATATACATAATAAACCCTTAATGAAAAGATTTGTTCTGTGGAGTTAGGGCCACATGTGGCCTTGAGGGCACAGGTTGCCCACCTCCATGCTAGGCACCAGGGAAAGAGAAAAGGGAAACTGACCCAACCCTCAAGGAGCTTACAGTCTGTATATAGACATATAAGTACAAACATGGCACGGGTTATTTGGGGCATTTTTTTTTTTAGCGAATTGTCATGTTTTCTACACATATGACATGATTTTTTGGTAATTGTTTTGAGTATAGGCTTAGTCTTAGGTATCCAGTATTGATGGGGGGAGGGGGGATTGATTTCATTGGGTTTGTTTAGAATTGAGTTAAAAATAAAAATTCTCAAAACATACATTTGCTTAACATTTTAAATTTTCTAATGTGCTGCTTTAACATTCATTATCCATTAATCAGTCAACAGGTGTTTATTAAGCACTTATTCTGTGACCAGTTTGGAGGGGATTCAAATTTTTGCTGAAAGAAATAATTTCCTGAGCTGGAATGCTTGCCATAGGGCCAGGCTGTCTTGATTGGTGTGTGCAGATTCAACCAGCTCAGTATCTCTACCTGACCAGACAATGCTTCATGGGCATCTGCCCTGCATCACCCCCTCAACAGCTACAACATCTGATTGCCCTATAGACCTTTTCTACAATTGCCTGTACATCCCTTCCCTGGTTACTGTTCTCATATAGGTTGTCTCTCTAATAAATAAATAAAATGAAAACTTTTTGAGGGCAAGGACTGTCTTGTTTTTATTTTTATTTTCCACTCTTAGCACGGTGCCTGATACATAGTAAGTACTTAAGAAATTTATTCATTCATCCTATTACTTGGCATTTTTTTCTGTACTTAATCTCTTTACCATCCTTAAAAAAAATAAAATGATAGCTTTTATTATTTACAACCACCTTCATTTCCAAATATATCCCTCCCCCCTCTCCTGTTCAGAGAAGTAAAGACATATTAAAAAGAAAGAAAACGCAATAGTCACAGTTACACAGATGATCCTCTTTTTTAATATATTGAAATGTTCGGATTTGTTGATGTTCATAATAAAAAATAAAAAAAGAAATAGGTCAGCCAAACTACACATTGGCTGAGACTGACAGTATATGTGATATTCCACTCCAGTAGTCAGTCTCCCACTGCTACAGAGAGAGAAGAGGTATATTTTTTTCATCAATTTTGTTTTGTTTTTAAAAACTTTTTTTTTGCATCTTCATTTCCAAATGCAACCTCGTCACAAAGAATGAAAAAGAGGAATTTTCTCTTCTTTTCTCTGGAAACAAGTTTGGTAGTTATAATTCTATCCCATTCAGGGGATAGAATTTGTTTGTTTTGATTTGGCTTTTTTCCTTCTATTTATGTTGTAGTAATTACGTATGTTGTTTTCCTGGTCTTCCTTACTTTAATCTGCATCAGTTTCTTTATGTCTTCTCATATTTCCCTGAAATCTTCATAGTCATCAATTCTTATATAATTTTGTATTATAGCATTTATATAGCACTTTTTCTGTTACAGTCACATATGAGTCTTTTTAGAAGTTGCATTGTTTTTTGAATTCCTTACCCATCTGTCTCTTCAGACACTTATTTCATTCTTGAGAGCTTTGCATCTCCCCTGGACTGACTTTTCCTATAAAATTTTAGTTTGTGAGATCCAACTTTTCCTTCATCTGAACTCTTACAGATTTGCTAACCTACAATCTAGAGTGCATATTCAGGCTTCAGGACAGTGTGGTAAGAGTGGATATAGAGCTAGCTTCAGACCCAGGACGATGGGGGTTCGTGTCCTGCCCCCAGTAACCCTTATGTGTAAACTTGAGTAAGTCACCCAACCTTTCCATGTTCTCCAAGAAGAATTAAAGTTGCAGAGAAGATGTGTATCTACCTTTGTGGAAGCCCCTCATTGGGAGTGCCCTATATTTTATGTCTAGTCCCTGTCCCTAGGTTGCCCGTGAAAAAATCATTAGCTGTTTTCTCTGCTTTGGGAAGAGAAAGAGCTCCATGTGATGTCAGCATGGTGGAAGTCTCTTCTCCTTGTAATAGACCCCCTCGAGGTCAGCCTTGTGGTCTGTTTCCCAGATTCCTTATCTCCCTTCTTTTTGTCTAGGTTAATTATAGTGTATATTTTAGTGTCTGTCTGGCTTCTCATTATGCCTTCATGTATCTTTATCCAAATACGTTCCCTTTGTTCTTCTCCTTTCTTGTTCCTGGAGATCTTCATAGGAATACAAGATGAATACATCATCAGGATTATAGGATCACAGCTTTAGAGTTAGGCAGGACCTTAGAGGCCTCAGTGCCTGCCCCTCATTTGACAGATTAAGAAATAGACCCAGAGAAATTTAAGTAGCTTGCCCAAAGTCACAACTGTGGCAGAGGTCACATTAACCCAGGGTTTTTTGTCTTCAAAAAGTACCAATATCCAACACCCTATATGCCTCTCATCCTAATGTATATTGACAACCCTGCTTCCTTATCCTTGTAATAATAATCATGATAGCTAACATTTGTATAGCACCTGATATGTGCCTGGCACTCTGCTCAGTGCTTTACAAATATTATCTCATTTGATCCTATCAACAACCTGTTATCCACATTTTACAGATGAGCAAACTGAGTCAAACAGGGGCATACAGCTAGTGCATGTCTGAGACTGGATTTTAATTCAGGCCTGGCACTCTGTGTACTGGGCCATGTAGTTGCCCCTGTTTCTTTTGAGTAAGGTATCCCTAGTAGGGACAGATGCCAGTCATCAGTCTCATTCTGCTGACTCAGCCATGCCTCCAAAGTGAAATTTATCTCCCTGAGTTAGGGCTTTGAGTTAGTTCATCTTGCTTGTCGCCTAAAGTTTGTACAGTTCTACGTAGACCTATGAGGTCTTCTGTTTTACCAGTGACTTCTTTCTCTGATTTGTGCATCCTGTGAACTTCAGAGTCTTTCCAACTACTTTATTCTTTTTACCTTGTATCTGTTCTCTATAAGTATCTAGCTTGGTGGAAATAATGTAGGCAGTTTTCTCCTTTCTCCTTCTGATAAAGTTCTTCAGATTATATTTTTGATACAGAAGGCAAATAGGTTCTTAGGAGCCCTTGACAGGTATCCTCCATCCCTGACCAGGAACCTGTTCCTGTATTTTAGCTGTGGTTCAGAAATCCAAATCCTGTTCTTAACTATCCTTCAATTAATGAGCCATTTACCTCCAGTTCACTTCTATCTTCTTCATCCCCTGTCATTTTGGGGGCAGGAGTGATAAAAACACCATCTGTGCCCCTACATCTTCCATTTCTTGCCCAAGCTTTTGTAAACTTTGGCAGGCCTTTCTAGGCTATCTTTGCTAATATCCTCTAGACCTATGTGAAACTCCAGAAATTGGTAGCAGTCATTTATTTTGACAGTATCTTTCTGGTTTTCTCTTTCTTTGGGATATAACAGACCTCTTTCTGTTCTTGTAGGCTTGGCAGAGAGTTCCCTAGTATTCCTGATTAGGGAGAAGTCGACCACCAGTAAATTGCTCTTCCTCTGAACTTTTCTGGACGATATCTTGCCAGTGGGGTCTACTTAATCACTCCTTGAAGGACTAGCAGCTACTTCCTTCTTAGTGCAGCTGGCCTCTTCAAAGTTCAGCCTCTTCAAAGAAAGGTATAAAATTGGTTTTTTAGCTTCAGATGGTTAGTGGTCCTTCTTTCCTTTTAACTCTGCATGACATTCTTCCACTCATTCTTCAGCCTCCTGACATACCAAGATTCTCTTCTGCCTTTTCAGATCCTTTTTAGGGAGCATTTCACCAGCTCTTATGAGCTAGAATGTGAAGGGGAAATCCTTGAGCTCCTTTAGCCTCTTTTCTAGGGCAGGGGAGTGGGTATCAGCTTGCACTGAGAGATAGTAGTCACCTGGCTGTACCCAGAATAGAAATAGTGGTGGTGGTGATTGACTTAGTTCTTGAAGAGGCCCAAAATGACATCATTATTGGTAGGGTCAAGTTACAGTGTGTCCAACCATGGCTGATCAGACCAGTACAAGCTCAGAATGTTCTGATACAGACTGGGCACAGATAGACCATGTGAACATTTGGGATGCATTCTCTTAAGTTTGTGCACTCGAGTTTCTTTTGAGTTACTTTAATTCTGCTTTGCTCATCCAGCATAGCATCTTCTCTTAAGAGGGTACACCTTGCTGGGTAGTCCTGTGCCAGTATATCCCATGTCATGCAATCAGTTGCACAGTGCTTAAAGAGGGACCTTGAAAGTGTCCTTTTATCACTTTTTTCTGACCACCATGTGAGCATTTGTCTTGTGTGAGTTCACTGTAGAATGGTCTTTTAAGCAAGTGTGCATTTGGCCTTTGACCAGCCCATCGGAGTTTCACTCTCTGTAGTAGAGTTTGAAGCTTGGCAGTTTAATTTGAAAAAGGAACTTAGTGTCTGGTCCTGATAGACTGTCCAGGTTTCATAGGTGTACAGCAAGGTCAGCACAGCAGCTCTGTAGACCTTCAGTTTGGTATTTGGTCTTAATACAACTCTTCTCTCACACTCTTTCCTTTGGAGCCTCCCAAACTCTGAGCTGTCTCTGGCAGTGCATGTGTCAACCTCATCATCTATGTATACATCCCTAGAAAGTGTACTGCTAGGGTAAGTGAATTTATCCACAGCATTCAAACTTCTCCATTTGCTGTAACCAGTGGCTCTATGTATAGATGGTGTAATGCTGGCTGGTGGAGTGCCTGTGTTTTCTTGGTGTTAATTGTTAGGTCAGAATTAGCACAAGCAGCAGAGAATCAATCCATGCTTTGTTGCATTTCAGCTCCAGAGGCTGCATTGTGTGCACAAGCATCTCCAAACAGAAATCATGTACCAGCACTGCCTTATTCCACTTGCATTGAGAGATAACAGGAATAAAAAGTGTACACTCACTTCCAGCTCCTCATTGCACACTTCTCTGGATCCCAGATTTGCCAGAAGTCTGAGCCCAGGTCCTTCTCTCCCCCGCCTCCCAGCTCCTTTCTCAGCTGCTCCTGGGTGATATCATCAATGCCCAGTAAGCATCTTTAGAACTGCCACACCCAGTTTGTTTTACCTTTGTTTTTACTTACCTAGGCTCATTGCCTTATTATTGTTGCCTTATTATAAGTCTTTCTTTTCCTTTATAGCTTAAGTCCTTTTTCGCAGAATCTTTAAAAGGATCTTAGCAGGCCAACATTTTGAAAAAGAATCATTAACAACATTGAGCTGATAAGTGGCCTCTGTTGAGAACCTTCAATGAAGGGAATCCACTCCTTCCCCAGGCAGGGCATTCCACTTTTGTGCAGCTCTAGTTACTAGGAAGTTTTTCCACACTTCAAACTCAAACCACCTTCTTTGCGGCTTCCTGGTTCTGGTGACAGAAAGAACATGGCTAAGTTCTTCTACCTGCCAGCATTTCAGTTAGTTAAACACAGCTCACGTGTCTCTCCTCCCCTCTCCCCCTTCCCCTGTGCCCCCCCCCCTGCAGTCTTCTTCAGGATCCTTCAACATCCCAATAAGGATAATAATTACTCTGGGCGTGTTCCAGATGATCAGTGATCTTCTCAAACTGTGTCGCCCAAAGGTGAAAACAAGAGCCCAGATGTAGTCTTACCAGGGCAGAGTATTATAGAAACTTATTTAAAATCTCATTTATAATAAAACTGATTTTTTTCCATAAAAATCTCTTTTAAATCTTCAGAAAAACAGGTAAAAGACAAAAAAGTTTAGGGACATGGCTTAATCGTGCTAACACTAGACAGCTCTCATAGCTAAGAACAAAGCCTTTCCCACTTTGACCCACCCGAGGTGCTGGGGTCTGCTTAAGGGATCTCTCTTTCATTCCAAAGGGAGACTATCATCTCTCCCATCCGTTAGTCAGATCCTTTCTGGGAGGAGCCGCTTTGATTCCTCCAGGAGGAATGGGATAGAATAATCACCAGTTGTTATCTTCTCTGTTCTCGATGACTGTAGATGTTCACTGAACTCATCTTGAGGAAGAGGGCACCCCAGCCCTGGGACACTAGGGCCTCCCCTCTGTTGCTTATCTCCACTTTATTCTGTATCTGGTTGGCACGTCTTCTCATCTCTCCATTAGATTGTCAGCTCCTTGGGAGCAGGCTTGTGTATCCTTAGCACAGTGACTGGTACACAGTAGACATTTCATAGTAGACACATACTTATGGGAAGGTAGATGCTACTCTTATCCCTATTTTATAGATGAGGAAACTGAAGTCCAGTTTGAATGACTTGCCCAGTCACACAGCTTTAAATGTCAGGCTGGATTTGAACTCTGCTTCCAGGCCCAGTACTTCAGTCATAGTACGCCTAGCTGCCACAATAAAATTTTTAAAATTGTTTGACTGACATCGCACTTGATGAAATCTGCAGGAGTGGGATGGAGAGACAAAGAGACAATGCTTGTTTCTCTGTCTCAATATTATTGTGCCTTGGTGGGGCTGGGGGGCGGTGCTGTGTGAGGGGTTACAACAGTAATTTCAAGTTCTTTGGTTGAAAGAAACCCCGCCTGACTAAAGCTTTTTTGAAAACTAACTTTCATGTTATTTTAGACCAACTGTTGAAAATTATTACAAAATAATAATATTGAGTTTAAAGTATTACTGATTTTAAATAATGCCCAGATTCACCCAGTTTCACTGGGTTGATCATGTGAGAATATGAGCTTGCACTTTACAGAGATATAAAGTTCCCTGTACCTACCAGTACATGTATGAAGATTTAAAGAGAGGACAGTTTAGTTTACACTGCTAAAATATGTTAAATGATATTTCAGTCATACCATCAGTGTTTGTTTACCTTCGCCTATGATATTCAGTAATAAAAAAATAAATTTTCTTTTTATCTATTCTATTTGTATTGAACAAATTAAAAATATATTTTTCTTAATCTTTTGCTTATATGTCATGTTAACAAAGATACATTAGTTTTTTAAAATTTCATTGCATATTTCCATTAGACTGGAACCAGTCAACATATTTTACATATAATTATAAATTCAGATAGTGCAAATTCTAATATTGCAGTTGTTTAATGGGATTCTTTAGTCATACTAGTCTAGAACTAGCTGTGGTTCTGGCTTGAGGTCTGGGTCCCAATGGACTGGGCCTCAGTTCAGTAGTCACATGCCGGGGTGAGCCAGGGATGAGGCATGCTCTGAAGCTAACCCATTTGAGAAGAGTATGTAGTTGTCTTAGTGTTAAAAACTCATGTTCAAGGATTTTTGGTCCTTTAGGTTTCAGTCTTGGGGGCCCATCTTCAGATGGAACAGGCCAAAAAACAGTCTCTAAGTCCCCTACAAGCTTTAAGTCTTATGATCCTCTGAAATTTGAGGGATGTTCAATATTTATCTGCACTACTGCTTGAGTGATGATAGGTAGTGAAATAGCCCTATGGAGCTTGGTTATAGGAAGATGTCAGTGAGGAGCACAGTACAGTATCTATCAGAAAGGAAGCAAAGCAGAGGGGCTGAAATTGTTGGCATGCTAGTTATGGTACCAGGCATTTGCTTGAGTAGGCAGTTGCTCTTTTGAATATAGAAGTTGTATGAGCAGCTCATGGGTCTGACACTGTTTGCTTGCTGTTCTGTAAGAGAGAATGAATTCTGTGAGGGGATAGTAGAAAGGGCATTGGTTGTGTGCCTTCTGTTCCCTTCAGGGACAGTAGGTTGTAGATTGTGTTTTTCTCTTCCTTTATACTTTGATGGAATCTTCCTGATGAGCATAACTAAACCCTAGCCCAAATTTTACCCTCTTAGCAATTGCACAAAAGATAGAAAATTCTGTACAGTCCAGAAAAAATGCAAATAAGTATGCGCAAACACATTTGTTAGACATCATTGAGATAGATGGTGTTTGTTATTCCTACAGATTCAGGGGAGAAAAAGTGATATTTGTTAAGTAACAAAGATAATAACTGAAAATGAAATAGTTAAATAATCAATTTTCATCCTTTCTGATTTACTTGTTGGGGCTGCTAAGTGGCTCAGTGGGTAAGAGTGCTGGCCTGGAGGTGGGAAGACAAATCTAATCTCAGACACTTCCTAGGTGTGTGACCCTGGGCAAATACTTTAACCTCTGATGGACTATATCCTTCATCTGTCAGATGAGCTGGAGAAGGAAATGGCAAACCACTCCAGTGTCTCTGCCAAGAAAACCCCAAATGGGGTCATGGAGAGTCAGACTTGATTGAAAATGACCCAGCAGCAACAGATTTACTTGTTGGAGTGTTTATTCATTTCAGCCAACTTTATTTGTTAGTACCTTTACCTAAATAGAACAATTCCTGATTGTACCAAAAACAAAACACTCAGCTTTAGACCCACTTGGCAGTATTTTGTTATTCAAGCCTTTTTGTTCATTGCCTCTACACAGTAGAAAGCCTCAGGAGATGGCCTTGTTTAGCTGAGGTTGAAGGTCGGGACCTGGGTTCAATTCCACCTTCAGACTTTTAAGAGTGTGTGATCCTGGACAGGTTAATTAACCTCTCCCAGTTTGTTACTTGATTTGTAAATTTGGTACTTGTACTGCCAACCTTTGTTTTGTTTTGTTTTGTTTTTAAATTTATTTATTTTTTTGGAGGGGGGGCAGGCAAAGCAGTTGGGGTTAAGTAACTTGCCTAAGGTTACACAGCTAGTAAGTGTCAAGCTACTACACCAGCTAGCTGCCTCTAACCTTTGGTTTTTGCAGTAAAATATTTTGTAAACTTTAAAATGTTGTATAAGTGTGAATTGTTGTTATGAACAATTGTGGGATCAATACAGTTAATTCTTTAAGTACAGTTTCATATTTTAAAAAAAAATCTAAGTTAATCATGTGGATACTTCACCCACTAATGCTAATTCCTTGTAGGATTATAGGCTTAATTGAAAGGGACTTTAGACCAATCCCCTTATTTTACAGACAAAGAAACTGAAGCCTAGAGAGGTTTGGGGAGCAAACCAGATTTGTATTTCAGACCTTCCCAGTCTGGCAGAATATGCCAGAGGGAGTACAAGAAAGGGCATACAATAGTGGGATCATACTGAAGTAGAAATGAGGGTCACTAAGGGGCTGCATATTGACTTAGAAAACCACATATTAATATTATCTATGTTTTGCTGTATTTTTATTTGATTAAATATCTCCCAGTTACATTTTAACCTGTTGTAATGAGACCCATGGCCACATTCGATACATACAGTGTGAAAGATAATACTGACTGGAAGAGACACCATAAGATTGAAGGTTTATCAGTCATTCAACAAGCATTTATTTAAGTACCTTCTCTATATTAGGAGTATAAATACAAGGAAAGAGGAAAAGTCCTTCTTCTCAAAGAGCTCGTGTTTTAATGGTGAGCTGGAAGGCTACCTCTCAACTGTGTTCCCTCATTATACAAATGAAGGAACCAGAGACTCAGTAAAGGACTTGCCAAGATCACACAGATTAGTGACAGAGACAGGACTGGAACCCAGGTTCTCTGACTCCAAATTGATAGCACAGCATTATTGTTTTGAACATTACAGGACTTAAGAAAAGGTTTCTAATTCACTGGGTCAATTCTCTGCAAATATGAAAGATTTATGGGAAGATATGAAGGTGTAGTAGCAAGAGTGTCAGATTTGGAGTCAGCCGTTGTAGAATCTGCCACTTAGTACTTGTATCACTTTGGGCCTCAGCTGTGAAATGGGCTGGGGGTGTGGGATTTAGGAGACAAGGGATCTCCAAGTTGGCCTCCCAATTCTAAATAATAACAGTTATATAGGATGACTACTAATGGTGTGTGATTTGTACTGTTAAAAGGCAGAACCCATCTCTGAAGGCATAGATCCATGGAAGCTCCTTTCAGATGAGTTTACAGATGAAGCATTCATTTTGGGAAAGCCTCATCCTCCTGTGAGATCCCATCCTTCTTGCCATGAGCTTGGCTCCCACGTCTCATTTCTCACCTGACCGCTTTGTTTGGGGACTTCTCTGATTTTTCGACAGTTCCCTCCATTTTGGGGTAATCTCTCCCTTTTCAGCTTCTTTTTGGTGTTGTCTTCCCCTGTTAGAATGTAAGCTCCTTGAGGGCAGGGACTGGGCAGGCTCCCCCCACCCCCAATCCCCACCCCATCCCATTTGGGTGTGGAGCCCAGTGCCTGACACTTCCTTAATGTTACTGATGGACTTCGTTTGAATACCGTTTTTTGCTCCAGTTGTCTAGAACAAGATCAGATATGATTGTACGTTGACCAAAACAACCCGGAGAACTCACTTTTTTGTTGTTGTTATTTTGTTTTGTTTTGCCTTTTGGAGGGCACTTGGGGTTAAGTAGCTAGCCCAAGGTCACATGGCTAGGTTTTTTGTGTTAAGTGTCTGAGGTCGGATCCAAACTCAGGTCCTTCTGACTCTGGGGCCATTGCTTTATTCACTGCGACACCTAGCCACCCAAGAACTCACCTTTTAAAGAATCATAGAATTATACAAGGTAGCTTTAAAACAAAAGAGTTCACAAAAATATGGCCCTGCTTCCAGAGAACTGAGAGGCTGGGCAGCCACAGTTAGTGCTCAGTGCCTGCCTGAGGATGTGTGGGAGCTGCCCCTTGTAGGCTCATCCCAGCTCTCCTGTGGAACTTGTCCATGTGCAAGGGTCAGTCATGCATGCCAGCCAGATAGCTTCCTGTCTGTCTTGGTGGGTTGGTTTGGTGGGCTTTGTGCTGCCTGTTTAGGTCATTGCTGCAGAGACACTCCCTGCCCCCTCTCCATAGCTCTGACTGTGATATATGGGTGGGAAGGAGTATTTGCCAGCTCTGTATTTACTAGCCCCATGATTTGAATCACAAGCTTCAAATTCCTTTTTTTCAAAATACAGCAGGACCAACTGACTGTTTTGTAACAGTCGCTAAAATTTATTTAGCCCTTTACAGATGGGATCTCACCTGGCTCCCCATGATCCTGCGAGGCTGGTGCTATTCTTATCTGTAGAGAAATCAAGGAATTGCCCAGCTGCTGTC
Organism: Gymnobelideus leadbeateri; assembly: GCA_011680675.1. Classification (NCBI taxonomy): domain Eukaryota; kingdom Metazoa; phylum Chordata; class Mammalia; order Diprotodontia; family Petauridae; genus Gymnobelideus; species Gymnobelideus leadbeateri. The sequence continues at coordinate 271,039 of WOXC01001551.1, forward strand.
TGAGGTAGGATTCAAACTCAGGGCATCCTGACTTCCCGTCTATATGGTCACCTTGTGGTTAACACAGGATGTGAGCTCTAAGTAAAGGCCTGGAGTGTTTAAATGGGGATATGTCACTATCTGTTCTTTCAGGAGAAATAGCTTCAGAGCATGGTAAATTTAGAGAAGAACTTTTACAGACTTATGTAGATTCTGCAGAAAACAAGCTTTGGGAGGGTCTTTTGTGCTTTAAAAGATGAATAATAGGGGACGCTAGGTGGCGCAGTGAGTAAGTGCCTTCCTGGAGTCGGGAGGACCCTGATCTCCCCCCCCCCCCCCAAATAACTAGCCATGTAACCTTGAGCAAGTCACTTAGACCCAATTGCTTTAAAAAAAGATGAATAATAAACATTTCTCCATAGGTGCGCGTTAAGATTTGCACAACACGTTACATATATCGTCTCATTTGAGCCCGTAATGACCTCATAAGGAAGCACTATATGTATTGTAATTGCTGTTTTTTAGATTAAAAAGCTGAGTTTTCACAGTGTGTCCGCAGTCACATAGATGTAAGTCTCTGCAGTGATATGTGAAGCCATTTTGTCTTGGCCGCCAAGACCAGCACCATGTCACCCATTGCATACTGTGTCATAGGAAATGAAAATTTTCCTTTCCAGGGTTCTGAAAGTCATAGATTTTCTTCATCATTATCATCATTGAAAATATTTTATGAGCATTTTCTCATTATTTATAGAACTGTGGTAAGCATAGAGGGAAAAAAAGTAATGCATAGATATATTCCTTGCCCTCTTGAACCTTTTAATCCACCAGAGACAATATTAGCATGAACACAAAAGCTGTTTTTCAGTCATTTAATTGTGTCCAACTCTACATGCCCCATTTGGGGTTTTCTTGTTAAAGATACTGGAGTGGTTTGCCATTTCCTTCTCCTGCTCATTTTACAGATGAGCAAGCTAAGATAAACAGAGTTAAGTGACTTGGCTAGGGTCTCACAGCTAGGAAGTGTCTGAGGTCAAATTTGAACTCATGGAGAGGAGTCGTCCTGCTTCTAGGCTGTGCACTATGGTGCCACCTAGCAGCCGGATATGAAAGTACAAGTTTGAAAGTAGAATACACACATTAAACTGAGAAATATATTTACAATGTTTGCCTTACACTTCAAACTATAACTCAGCCTTTATCTGAGAAAATGCCCTCTGCTCCCCCCTCCTTCCCCCCTCCCCCAATTCTTTTTCTACATGCTGGAACATTCTCTGTATAAAGGTTTTCTATGAAAGGAAATGGGTAAAGTTTTGGGGAGGGAACCTATACAAAGTATTTTCAGAAGTAGGATATTATAAAATAGTAGATATTGCTCTTTTCATCGTTTTAAATCCATTTATAAGAGATAGTCCTAGAGGGGTGGGCTAGAGCCATGTTGTACAGGACTTGAAATGATATTGGAAACGCCAGAGTGCATTGAAAGGGCAGTGGTGCCCATGGCGAGTCACCTTATATCTAAGTGTGGAGGGGAGGGGTTTGGTCAGGGGCCCCAGTGGTCCCATTTGATTGGAAAAATAATAAGGATAACAAGAGGGATGATGAGAAATACCAGCTGGTTCTCAGGGTTTTTTAATCTGCATGCCTTGAAAGATGATTATGCCTCTGGTTTGCAGTACCAAGTTCGCTGGTGTTAAATGATGTATGACAGCGTGTGTATAGGCACCTAGATGTGTCTTGGTGACTGAAGCATTAGTATCTTTTCAATATTGATGAAAGAACAATATAGACAGCTGTATTAACTGAGGATTCGTCTTAGCCTGGGAAGTAGAATAGTTTTTTTTTTTTCTTCTGCAGTTTTTGTTTTAATTATAACCTTGGTAAAGTGTAAATTTCACTACAAGTTTAATGTGAGTCAACACTGTGATAAAGGCCCCAAAAGGCCAAAGTTATATTGGACTACATTAGGAGAGAACATTATTTCCAAGAATAGGGAGTTGATGGGCCCACTGCACTCTGTTATCACCAGAGCTCCTCTGGAGTAGCATGTGTCCAACTCTGGGCACCACAGTTTAAGAAAGACAGTGGTGAGCTGGAGAGTGTCCAAAGGACATCCAGGGCAGTGAAAGGTCCAGAAGCCATGTCACAAGAGAAAAAAGTTGAAGGAAGTGGCCATAGTTAGCTGGGAAAAGACCCCAGGGGCCATGATATCCATTTTCAAGTATTTGAAAGCCTGTGCTGTGGAAAAAAGAATTAGACTTATTCTGTTTGGCAGAATATGCATCATTCTCTTGACCCCAAGTGCAGTTTGACTGCTCCACACACTTCTGAATTTGCAGGATGTGAGCAGGTCCTAGTCTTGGGGATTCAGCTCTTTCATTTGTAAAATGAGTGTTTGACAGGGTGATCCCTAAGGCTTATCTAGTTCTAAAGTCTATAGTGTATGTACCTGTGGCTAAGACACGCCCATTGACAATTAGCCGGCGAGGCTCCTTTCTTTTCATTTGTGTGTTATTTAAAGGTAAAAGAGAAGGGGGGTGTGCAGTTAAATTTCCATCTGAAGAGAAAGTTGGGAGACTAAACCACAAAACTATCACAATGTGAATTATCAGATAAGATTTCCGTTTGAACTTCTTTATAATGTCAATAACATTTTTGGCAATAAAATTATTTTAAATATTTTTTAAAGCACGAATATGATCTTGTGATAAATATATAAATAAAATAATAAAATGATAAATAGGACAAGGCAGGTTTTTTGACCCTTCCAGTTGGACCATTTGTGAACTCTCAAATTGTGAACCGTCAAATAATAATCACCAGTTTCCAACAGGGTCTTGGAATAGATTTTGTGTTTTTATGTTTTCCAGAGAGAATGTAGAAAGAGAAAACCCAGGAGACTTTAGAGTGGAGACGGGGCAGCTCCTTGAAGGGCCTCATCTGGGTATTCATATTACGACAGCAAATAATAGAGTTAAGTTTGTGAGATAATTAAGTACTTTGTTTAGAACTTAAGTCTCGGTGGACTTTGCTAAGATTTTCCTCTGGGCTCAAGAAGCACTTGATGACGCTGCAGACTTTTAAACACAAATATGAAAGAAATTTTCTGTGATGTAACATGTTAGGTTCCAAACAGTAAAAGATAGAAAGTTCTAAACCTGAAATAGAGAAGGCATCACCCTGGCCTCAGAACAGCTTTGATTTGTATTGTTTGGGGAAGTGAGGGGCTTCAACTTGGTTTGACTTGGCTCGGTAGGTGTTATTTTACATTGACAGCAAAAGTACCAGTCATTACTTTGTTCCAGAAATAGCATCTTCCTGGTTTCCTGTTCGTTTTTTGGCTCTCTGGGTCTTTTTGCTTTTCAAAAATTTGATCGAATGTGAAGTTTATCCTGTTCCTTACTCTAACTGCTGAAAGAAACAGTAAATAGTGGACTTGTAGAATGAAGACGACCCTGGCCTTACTTGCTTTGCCAAACCAGTTTTTAGTAAGCAAAACTAGGGTGTACTGGACATTTAATAGAAGCCTTTCTATAGGTATGAGGGAGCCCCACCATCACCCCCCCCCCCGAAAAATAAAATGGAATAAATGACATTTGATTGGTTGTGATTTCAGGGCCCTCTCAGGAGTGTTTGCCTTATTTCTCTTAGAAGTCACAGTGATTGATAGCTTGTGTGGAACTAGGTCCCATTGAAGACCTGGGGCTTAGTGCCTCACCAGTCAGAGGGTTTTTATAAGAATTAAATGCAATAAGATTCTCTGTGTGAACGTACTTTGTTAGTTTGTAAAATAAAAATCACCCTGCAGATGTAATGTGGCGGGAAGCTTATTCAGCTGAAAGGGCTATGGGCAGTTCCTTCAGAGCACAGCTCTAGTGGGAACAGAACCCTGACTCCCGGCTTTCAGGCCCCTGGTCTTGGCTGTGCCCTGTAGAACTGGAGGAAGGTGTCATGTGCATCCTACATGGGGTCGGGTTCTCAGGTTATTGCATTGGTAAGGTGAAAATAATAAAGAAGCAGACTTCCATGGTGGACAGCCTCAGACACACTGAAACAAGGCAGATAGGGAAGGAGGGAAGCCAGGCATTTGGGATAAGGTGCTGTGGGCAGGCCAAAGTGGGGGATGGAGGGGAGGGCAAAAGGAATGACTTGGAAGGAGCACTTGACTGGGCAGTGGGGGAGGCCCCAAACCCCATGTAACCCCTCATCTACATAGAAGAGTAGGGTGTGAAATCAGGCTACCCTTTAAATTCTATTTTTGTTTCCCTCCAAGCTTACCCTAGGCCCTCCCCCCCTTTTTTGCTAAGCACATGTGGCAGAAAGTTCTTTCCTTAAGTAACCATGTGATGCAAACTCTTTACAGTGTGGCGGTGTGGAACAGAGCTAAAGACGCTGTTTCTCGGTCACTTCCAGCCCTCCCCATACGCAAGGCCATAAGTAATTTCCCCTGTGCTCTGCCCTCTTTGGATCACCCCCAAAGCATCGTGTTCAGTTCTCAGCACCACAGGTCAGGAAGCCATTTCAGTAGCTGGAGAATAACCCAAGGAAGCCGTGGAGGGGCTTGAGATGAGTCGTGAGAAGTGGGGTGAAGACACAAGCCTGAATGAAAAGAGTGATTTAATTTGTTGTGCTTGGCCCAGAGGGCAGAACTAGAAACACTGGAGATAGCAGAGATAGGTTCAGTTTTCGGTCAAACCATTGAACCATCTCAAAGTGGAGTGGAAGCATGAAACAGTGCTCTCATTTATCATGAGAGAAAGACTGCTTACCTTGCTCAGAAAACTGACAAAGCTCCTAACAAACGGGAATGGTGTTGAGAGGGCTGTTGGAGGGACAGGCCCACTGATACACTGTTGGTGGAGCTGTGCCTTGATCCATGTGTTGGGAAAACATTTCTGTATGATGTTAAGAAAAGTCACTAGGGGGCAGCTACATGGCTAAGTGGATAGAATGCTGGACCTGAAGTCAGGAAGAGCTGAGTTCAAATTTGGCCTCAGACACTTCCTAGCTGTGTTAACCTGGGCAAGTCTCTTCACTGTCTGCCTTAATGTGATGGAGAATGAAATGGCAGGCCATTCCAGTATCTTTGCTGAGAAAACCCATGGACAGTATTGTGTGCTGTGGTTCACAGGGTCACAAAGAGTTGGAACCAACTTTAAACAACCAAAGAAAAGTCAGTATAAATTGTTTATATGCTTTGACCCAGAACTCCTAGTGCTGGGCGTATGTGGCAGGAAGTTCAAAGACAGATAGAAAGATTGCTTAAGTACCAAAAAGCTTTAGACGGTGGATGGGTGCCCATGGACTTGGGGGATAGCATCCAGTCGTGGCATTTAGAGAGCCTGAGGAGAAAGCAAAGCCTGGAGAATAACTTATGTGATCCCAGTGATATAAATGAAAACAGCACCAAAGGAGCCAGACTCAGCTGATGATGAATGAAGAGAGGTGAGGGCCTGCAGGAACAGAGTATCCAGCTGTTGTTGGGCACATACTAAGTGTGTGGAGGGGGAAAGGCATTCGTGTATCTGGAAATGTTGATTTAAAGGGGATCAGTAAGGCTTAAAAAACCGAGGAAGGGCCTGGCCTCTCCTTCACCGGAGATCTTGTCAGTGAAGTTCTAGAGCAGATTCTCCTTCTGATCTGTGTCCCTTCCAACTCTGAGATTCTGCAGTTCTGTTTAATACAGTGGAAAATCAGAAAAAGGTAATTCAGTTTGTTATTATTTATATGGTATAGTTTCTGCTTATGAGTTGGGTTCTTTATGCTATCAAACAAATCATATTGAAATTAATAATCCCAGATAATCTACATAATGTTAGGTTTATCTGTCTAGTTGAGTATTGTAAAATAAGGATAATTTTGGGTTTATGACATTTGGATGAAAATGAATTACATAGATTCTGAAGTAGAACTTGGTGGGAAGGTCTTATGTTTTGTTTGTTGCTAATGCAGGGGAAATAGTTTGTTCCTTAGCAAGGAAAGTTGGCAGAAATATAAATTTTCTACCCTATAATCTCAGGATTCCCAAAGGACCTGTGGTGTTTTCAGAACAAGTTGTTAACTTTAAAGTAATTGTTAAGATTACTGGAGGATTTTAGGAATAGTTCACCTTTGTTTTACTTTCCCAGGCTAGCCATTTGTTCTGATCTAAAAATAAAGAAAATTTCATATACAGTCCTAGATTCCTGGAATGTGCCTATTGTGGAATTCTTTGTAAGCTTTCTTACTTTTGGATTAAACATTTTTGGAGGCTGTTCAGAATACCTGCAGAAAGCCCAAAAAAAGGAGGGGGGTTTGGGGCAGTGGCATTGCAGAGGAGGAGAAGTGATGATTACATTAGTTAAGAAATTTAAAACCCTTTTCTTAAAAATAGTTACAACATTCCTAATGGTAGGGCTGAGAGAGGCAAAGATTAGGTCCTGAGCTTGCTTTGTCAGTAGGAATCTTGATCTTTTACAGGATGAGGAATAAGCCTTCCTAGTATTTCTGGAGTGGCAGATAATCCTCTTGGGTGCTCTCGTTGCTTAGTAGAGGACTGTATACTCAGTAAGCATTTAGTAAATGATGATGGTTTTAGATACAGGACTACAGACATTTAGAATAATATTTTTTTGACTTGGGTTTCCTTCCTGAGTTCCCACCTTGAGGACATCATGCCAAGGTAAAAATACATTTTCCCCTTCAGTTATTTCCAGTCTTATACTATTTGTATATTATAGATTCCATTTGAATTTTAAAAAATTCTTACTGAATCAATACTCTGGTAGAACTGGTCTATTATGTATATTCATGCTGAGAACCACCTGATTCCTTGTTTTGATAGTGAAACCCCAAATTAAGGAAATGAAAAATGAAAATCTGTCTCTCTGACTAAGGTGTTGAACTGTGAGCTCCATTCTAAGGGTGGTGGTGGGACAAGTACAAGCAGCTGATCTTGTTTGATAGAATGAGAAGGGTTATGCTTAAGTGAGAGGAACTTATTAGAGGGTATATTTTTGTGTCTCTGTGGTGTGATAAAATCTATTCAGAATCTTTTAAAGAAGGGTCTTTAGACTACAGTCTTTCTGAAGCTCAAAGCTTTTTGTTGTGAGCTACAGAACAGTAAAGGTAAGTTAAAGGTAATAACTCTTTTAGGGGCCACCCCAATTAAGAGTAAGTGAATGCCTACTACTGATCACTAAGCCATGACCCTCCAGTGGGGGAGCCACCTCGAACCAGCTTCTTCTGTAGTGAAATTTCAGATAATGAAAAAGAATCACTATTTGAATTTTTTAACTCCCCAAGTGAACATTTTCAAATATTATGCAAGATGGGGCATATGTGCTCCTTTTTATATAAATGCCAAAAAATATTGTTATAGGGTCAAGTGACAATCCCAGCAGAATCCTGTGGGGATAAATTAAATGTCCTATTTATCAGCCAGTCTTCAAATATATATCATCCAAGTCCTACTTTTTAAATGCCTGAGGCATGTGGATAACTGCTGATTTCCAAGTCTGATATAACGTCTTTCTGTTACAAATATTATCTCTCTCAATGAATGACCGACACTATTGTGCTGAACAGACAGTTTGTTTAATCAACTAGGACATTTTTCTTGCTCCTATGATGTTACATCTGATTCTGCTCTTCATAAAACACCATTGTAACTCATGGGGTCCAGGGGAAATAGGAGGGGAAGATCACCATAGAGTGTTTCTGCCTATTCACAGAATAACAATCAGTCCTTTGCCTGCCTGAAGCAGGGAAAGCAAAGGTGTCTTTTTTATTTCCTTTCCTCCTCTGCCCAGAGTCATGGAAAACATACATTATCTATGGGTAACTTCATCAGACAGATGAGGGAAATAGCAGAAGTGTTTTGAGTTATAATTTGTGAAGAGAAACATAACTAGTCCTCAGTTTGCTAGAGTCCAAGGCCATATTGTTGGCATGTTTCCAGAGCTGTCTTGGGGTACATTGGACCTGCCTGACTTGGGTGCTCCACAGAAATAGTAAAACACAGTCCCTCCACCATCACCATTGCCAACTTTGAAAGAACCCAGGAGACTGCAGCATCATGGAGGGTGCCCTCCTTTGGTGGGGGAGGCTGTTTATGCCCAGCTAAAAAGAAGTGCCCCTGTTCTGTCCACTCAACTAATGGGCACTTACAGCCTCTCTGGTACCACACTCAGTTAAGACTGTGAGGGATTTGAATGTGGCTTTTGGGAGCTTAGATTGGGAAGCACTGGGTTCCAATGCTGCTGAAAGCCAGAGGCTGCTGCTAACTCTGATGTGATCTGTGCCAGTTTCCTGCTGATGGGACTGGACCTAAGTAATTGCCTGATGTATCATTTCAGCTGAGAATTTTGGTTTCTAGGTGACAGTGCTACAGAGGGAAACAGGAAAAGAATTCCCATCAGGGGGAGGATTTCCATGGGAATCAGAAACAGTGCCTGCTGTCATCAGTTTCTTTTTTTTCCTTCCCTTTCACCCTTAACTTCAGCAAGAAACCTTTCCCGCCCCAGTCCCCCTTGATGCTAGTGCCTTCCTTCCAAGATTTTCTCCCCTTTTTTGCATCTCTTATCTCATCTTTGCACCATTAGACTGTGAGCTCCTAGAGAGCAGGGACTGTTTTTATGTTTCTTTGTATCCTCAGTGCTTAGCACAGTGCCTTGAGCCCTCCTACTCTGATTAAGTGAAGTGTCTTCTATCTCCTGCTGTGCTGAAGAGAAGAGAGGGGACAGGGACCAGGCCTTGAAGGCTCCATCTGCACCAGCATGGCTCCTGTCTTCTAACTTACACCTTCCTGGTCTCCAGCCTCCAATAAGGTGTCACCTTCCTGCCTTCTGCTGCCCAGAGGAAGATGAATAGTGGTCTGGAGTACAGCCTTCACCCACCCCTGTGCAGTGCCTTCGTGCTGTCCTGATCTGCTTTGTGTCTTATGATGAAACAGGAAGAGGAAAGTTTGTGGGGATCAAGACTTCCATCTCCACCTGTGTCTCTTGCCTGATCTCCAGCCTTTGGAGGGAAGAGGACAGAAGAAATGGAAACTTTCCATATGACCATGCACCTTCCATCTTGTTCTTCAGCCTCTTCTGGGTAAAAGGGAGACACTTCCCTCTTACTGGTTAACATAATCATACTGGGTTGTACCCTTCATGTCCCTGTGATTCTGAACCCTGAGGTTATCATCCAAGCCCCATATCCCCTCCACCACCATTCCAATCCCTATTCCCGTCGACCTCAAGCCTCCTACCCCAAAGTTCCGAGCACCCCAGCCCTTCCTGGGTCCTCTGGACTCAGCTCCGCAGGCATCAAACTTGCTTTCCTCTGCTGCTCCTCCTGTCTTTGGGCAGGCAGTTATCAAGACCTGGTTTCCTCTGATAATATGACCTCCTTGGTTCACTTTTCCTTGTGCCCCTTGGCTTGCTCATCAAGGCAGGTGAGCTGGCATATTCTTTACTCCCCATTTCCCCTTCCAGGTTTTTTCCCTATGTCCCTCACTCAGGGACCTCTCCTCCTTTGAGGTTCCTACAATTCACATCTTCCACCCAGTCAAAATCCTGGTAAAATCCTGTTGTCTTCAGACTGCCAAGCCCCTCCTCATTTCTCAGCAAGTTCAACTCTTAACTCATAGTCTTTCTATCCTGCCCTCCTGCTAGGGGACTTTAGCACATTGGCATGCTCTCAAACTCTCAGTCTGCTCACTCTCTATAGCCTGCTCCTCCACCCCACCTCAGCCACACATAGAGATGGTCATACTCATAATTTTGCCATCACCCTTAAGTGCACTGCCTCCTTGTTTAAGAATTTTGAAAAATCCTTATGTGATTCTAATTTATTGGCTTTCCACTTCTGTCTCTGCCTTTCCATACCAAACCCTTCTCTTCGTCCACACCATGTCCCTCTGTCCCTTAGTTCTTTCCCAGGCCATCACCTCTGCACTAGCCTGTCTCTCCGGTGAGCCTGTTCAACTCTACATTGCCCACTTGTCTCCAGTCGTTAGTCCCCTTATATTGCTGATTGAACCTTGCCACTCACTTCTTCAGCCCTGTCTCACATGAAGAAGTGGCCTTACTCTTTGCCAAGGCCAGCCCCTCTTCTTTGCAAGCCATCCCATCCCATCCAACATATTGCCCCCTCTCTGTCATTCCCACTCTCACTTCAGTCTCTTTCTCTTTGCTTTCCTACTTACAAACATGCCCATGTCTCCCCCATCCTGAAAAAAACCTTACTCAGTTCTTCCGTCTCCACCAAATGTTGGCTCCTCTCTCTTCTGCCATTTGAGGCTAACCTTGAAAAGGCCACCTAAAAGAGCTGCCTCCTCTTCATCTTCCAGCCTCCAGTTTCAGTGAAGCAACTTTCTCCAAAACCACCAGGGACCCGGTTGCCAAATCCAGTGGCCTTTCCCCCGTCCTCATTTTTCTTGACTTTAGCCTTTGACACTGTCACTTGTTTTTATTGGTCCTTTTTTTTATCCTTTTTTTCTTGATCCTTTCTTCTCTCTTGGTGTTGTGCACACCTCTTCCTACCTGTCTGACCTTCTCAGTCTCCTTTGCTGTATCCTCCTTGAGGTCACACCTTCTAACAATAGGTGCCCCACAGGGTTCAGATTTAAGTACCATCTCTTTGCTGATAATTGTCACACCGACCTGTATAGCCCTAATCTATATGCTGATTCCAATCTCACATCTTGAACTGGATGTCCAGTAAACATCTTAAAGTCAACATCTCCAAATGCTCCTGCCTTCCCAAGTTCCCTGTTTCTGGGGAGGGCGCCCCTCCTCACAGTCCCCCAGGCTTACAGCTTGTCATCCTCAGCTCCTCACAGTTAGGCCTGCCTGCTTCAAGCTTCTCTCCCCATTCCAGTCTGTCCCTCCTTCAGCTGCCCAAGTGTGCCTCCCTACTCAGTAAACTCCAACTATTCCCATTGCCTTGAGATAGAGTCCATTTCATAAGCTTACCCTCCCAGCCCTCCAGTCTTCTTACTTCCATTGTCATTGAACCCTGTGCCCTTGGATCAGAGACGTGGCCCCCTCTGCCTCACACAGGACACTGTCTCTGGGCATCTTCTTTATTTGCCCTCCATGCCTGAACTTCTCTCCTTCTGCGTTTTCACCTCCTCCATTCCTTCAAGTCCCAACTAAAATCCTGCCTTCTTGTCTCTCCCTCCCATTAGATTGTGAGCTTATTGTGCTCGAGGGCTCTCTTCTGCCTTTCTTTCCCCAGAGTCAGTCACAGGGCCTGGCACACAGCAAGTCCTTAATAAGTGATCGTTGACTGACTGACTGAGGAACAACAGGCCCTGAGTAAATGCCCCCTTTCCTGCCCCCACATCTAATATGACAGGAGTCTGAATATTCTTTTAGGTAAGAGAAGCTTGGAGCTGTGAGAAGAGAAGATGGCCTGACGTCCCTGCAGACATTATGATGCCGTTGATACATGAGATCATTACTCACAATGTGGTGCCCCCAGTCTGGGCCCTTTCCCCAGTTTCTTCTTGCCCCGGGTCTTTCTCTTCTTGGGGCCTCAGTTTCCTCTTTAAAATGAAGGGGCTGAATTCAGAAGCTGCTGCTACTCAGACAATCTGTGTTTTGCCTGTTGGGAAGACAAGACACAGGAGAATAATGCAGTCAGGCGGCAGCTACTGGAAGCCAGTTTTTAAGGCTTTCTCTTATTCTAGAACCTGTGTTAGCTCTGGAGAGTAAGTCTTGTCCTTACATTAATTGACCCCATATGCCTTTCTGTGGTTAGGTACCTAAATACAGAAAGGCCATCAGCAACAGAGAGTGAGTACAGTGGAGTTTTAAGTAGGCAGCAGCCTTTGAATTAACATGGGTTTTAGAGTAAAAGAAAGTCTTAAAAACTGACTTCAGGGAGATCTGGGTCAAACTGCTTGATTTGTTTTCGGATTAATTATCTTTTAAGAATTCCTTTTGTTTTTTTTAAAGGTTACTTATTCTGCTGTGTCTTGTCTTCCCAACAGGCAAAATACAGATTATTTGAGTGTTTGTGGCTTCTGCCTATTAATTGTAGAAAATTATAATGCTTTGAGAAGCAAGCTAACACCACCTTGGACAATACTGTAATTTAATTAAACACTGAGAATTTGACTTGACTGTCTTTTCCACACCAACAGCTTCCTCAGAAAGCAGCTCTTAGGCTCGATTCCAGAATGCCCAGAATATCTTTGATTGAGCTGAGAGAAGAATTCTGACCCACCTGTGCTATTGAGTCAGTGTAAAACTGTTGAAGTTTAATATTGAATGTGTTAATAACCTGTCCATTGTCGATGCAGTTCATAGCTCAGACTGTGTTATGATGTTTTCATAGTAGGATCATATTAAATTAGGAAATGTGTCAAAAGGCTCTTGTTTGTCCCTAAGAGTCTGTTTGTAGATTTCAGCAGCATTTTATTTCTCAGTGTTGAAGGCAGACCAGTGGAGGGGTGTTCTCTGATGTCAATCTATAATGACAGGCAATGAATTCTTCCAGAGGTGAACAAGTTAGGTTAAAGCAGCCCCAGAACATTTACCTGAGGACAGCCTAAACCAGATAAAAATTTATTTGGGAAGAACTTAACAAAATAAATAAGAATACAACATGAATAATGTGGTTTTCCAAGTCACCATTTAACCTGCCAGGGATCCTTAATATACAGTTCAGAGGTTGGTAAAACTCTATTTGAGTTTTATACCATTGAGCTAGAAGAACATCTTGCCAGGTGAAGACTTGGTAAATTGATACATCTTTTATACCACTCCAAAAAAAAAATAAAAATATTAATCCTTCACGCTATTGCATTAGAACAGCAGGTAGAAGAAAATTCTCTTAGGAAATTGTTTTTCCTTCGCTTTGCTTTTAAAAATTTCTGGCTTTAAAGTTAGAGGTTTCATCTGGTTGCTTGATTTCTTTATATATGTTATTAGAAAGTGATTCTCCTTTAAAATGATGTTTTAAGTAGTACAGGGGATTCCCCAGTTTTGATCAAATTTTATTGCTTTGCATTTTTACAGTCTTTTTTTCTAAAATTAACGCTGCTGTGACTTGAATTTGTTATACTTGCATTTTTTCCCAATTTGTACTGACTTAGGAAATACAGTTGACCCCCCTTTTGATTCAGTCTTTCAGGTTCAAGTCATCAGATTGTGAGTATGCAAACTGCTCTAAACAAGGTCTGCTGGCTGTCCTTTCTGCCCCATTTTCCCTAAGGGCTCGATCCAAGGATCATGAACAAGTCAGATGGGCCTGTGCAGGCTGCAGAAGTAGCCACTTAGTACAGTCTGATACTCAGTTATTTCAACATCTTCCTTCTAGAGGAACCTGTTCCTTTTCCCAGAAGGGAAAGAAAAGCAAGCATGAACCTAGGCTAGGTGCGTTTCATAGTTTTGTTGGCAGATCGTTGCACTTTAATCATGTTCAAAGATATGTGGGTACACCCTGTGAGTCCTGGAGTGGTGTGCTGAAAACAGGGAAGGACAGTAGGCGGATGGATGTTGGCGTATTGAAAACAAGGGCAGCAGCATTTGGGCTTGGGCATACCAGTGCAGTAAGAAAGTTTTCTTAGAGAAGGCCTGAAGGCCTTGATGCAGGGTCGACTCAAGGGTTCTTGTGAGTTTCATTTGAAACTGAATGGAAGGGAGCAAGGGCCTTTACCAGCCTGGGTCAGTGTGAAAACCAGGTGGTGGGAATGAAAACTGACCAGTGAATAGTCTACTTGCACCACCTATCAGGGATCCTTTACCTGGGGTCCCTCTGTTTTTTTTTTTTTTTTAAATAATATTTGGATAACTATTTCAATAGAAGTGGTTTCCTTTGAAATCCTATTTATATAATTTTATGCATTTAATAGCATAATTCTAGAAAGGGGATCCATAAGCTCCACCAAACTGCCATAGGATTTCATGGTATGAAAAGGGTGAAGAACCCCTGAGCTAGAATCACACTAAAGAAAAACTTAGGGGAGGACACAGGAGAATGACTGGACAAGCTGCTCTCTCCATTGTGTACAGAGCACGCAGGGTATCATCTACTCAAGTATCAGACGTGGCTACTGCTGAGTGCATGTGACCTTAAATGGACGGTCCACGTTTTTTCTTGCACTGCTGTATGGAGAAGATCACCGACCAGACTGCTGCATCTCTCCCTGGCCACTGTACCCCTTCTCAGGAGAGAACAATTGGGGCTGAGAGGGCAGCTGCTTGTTCAGTAATTTTTCAGTGGGACTGTGGATAATTGGGCATCTAGAGCCTTTCAGATGATGATGAAAATAAGAGTTTCTGCTATTTCAAGACAACAGGATAGAGGAATTTACTGCTGTTGCTTGTTTGGCAGTCAAGTGTAGTGACCCAGAAAAGGTGGCATCTAACTAAGGCAACTACTGCTGGTTGAAACATTACACTATAAATAAGATTTTGCCACGAGTGAAATTCAACAAAGAGATAGACTGAGGCACATTCTCTCTGAACAAAATAAGTTTATTAAGAGGGTGCTGAATCTGTTAGTAAAGAGGCCGATGGCTTGCTTCAGTTTCTAGCAAAGACTTGAAGGTGCAGCTCACTTTTATAAGCACAGCACAGAGTAGGCGAGGAGGTCATTCTGAGGTCATGGGGTGAGGGGTCATGGTCAGTCATGTTAAGGGAAGGTGTTAGGGTCCCTGATTGTGGAGCAGAGCTAGTAGACTCACACTTGCTATAGGAATAACTTTGATTGGGCAGTGAGGGGCCAAGATGGGACCGAGTCAGCTTGCGTGCTCTCAAGGACAACATACAGATGTCCTTTGGGTTTTTCAGGAGCTAAAGTTATCAGGAATAACAAGTTTCCCTGGCACATAGTGATTTGCAGGTGGTGGTGAGATAGCAATGCCTTTAGAGTTAGTGTTTCATGAAAGTATTGAACCGCTTAAAACTCAGCTCAGTTTTTCCTTAATTAACATGATTGTGGGAAAGCTTAAACCTTTGTTTCTAACTTGAGAGAAGGAAACTGTACTTTTGAATCCCTTTTTAAGAGAGGGGAACTGGAAAATGTGACACAAGCATCACTCTCATTTTCACCGTAACCTTGCATGTGCCATTTCTCATGGCTTCTGTACTTTGAATCGAGAAAGTGGATCCCCTTTCCTCATGAAGAACAGCAGAAGCTCTGACAAGCAAAATGATGACACCCAGAGACTGAGAGGAATCTCGGGAGGGGAATGGAATAATATGACAATTTAAGCTGTTTCACTTAACAAGTCTTTTGTGCTCTCATGAACCACTGCATAAATTTAGAATATTACGTCACAGAAGATAGGGAGATTATCACTAAGTCTCTATTCTTCAAGGAGTACTTGCTGTACCTTTCTTCAGGTTATTTAGTTTTTCAAAAGACAGCAAAGTTTCCACCTTCTTCTGTGTTTCATTCAAATTAACTTTTGTATTCAGATTGGAATTGAGAATATTTAATTTAGGAAAAAGCATTATTGGCCTCACTTTCCTTTAAAATTTTTGTCTTGAGCCTAAACATGATAATAACTAGGGTACCACCTTCATTGTGTTGTGTCTTGAAGACTGTTAAGAAACTTAGGGATTCAGATATTTTTGTCTTCGGTGGATTTTTTTTTTTTCCATTTTGTAATTGTTTCTCAATAGAAGGGAACGAAGTGGTAAATAATCCAAATGATCAGTTTGATTAACACTGATTCCCCATCCTGGGAGGCCTTTAAGCCAAGGCTGGTTGACCATGGGTCAGGTAGGTGAAGTAGGGCTTCCTTTTGAACTAGATGACCACTGGTTTCCTTTCCAACTTTAAAATTTGTGATTTCTGTTCTGTCTGGATGTTTTGTTTTAATCAAAAGTAGGTTTGTCGTCTTAATTTTTACTTCCCCTGAACATACTGTGGCATAGGGGAAGGTAGGCTGGGATCTTCAAGCAGTGACCAAGTGGAACCAAAAGTAAACCAGGAGTTGAGCTGGCCCCAGTATCTGCCAAGCACTGTATCTGCTGCTGGGAAGACACAGGTCAAAGCCATCCTCACCTCCCTCCCCCAGCTTTTCTTCTCTCATGGTCCTTGCTTTTCTCGTCTCTTTTCTCTTCTCCCTCCCCACCCTCTCCTAAGGAGACAGATGAGTGCTCGTCCAGTTTGGTTCTGTGTTTGCCTAACAGCTCCGAGTCACCCCCTAGTGGTGCGGTGATTCTCTTCCTTTCCTCAGGCTTCTCTTACTGGGCAAACTGCTATTTGCAGAATTTTTTCTCCTAAGAAAAAACCGTGATTAAGCCCATTTTTAAAACATTTCTGCAGTTGCACTGATTTAACAAGCTTCTGAGCTTGTCTGGTCAGCTGGCAGACACTCCTCAAGTGTTTGCTGTGTGCCAGGCACTGGGCACAAAGGAAGGCAAAAACATGGTTCCTGACCTCAGAGAGCAAGCAGGCAGCAGGCCCCACATTCTGTTTGGTGTCAACCGGTAGCTATCTGCAAGGGGAGGCCCTAGCATGGGGGGACTCAAGCTTGAGTCTTGAGGGAAGGCAGTAGGTGGAGATAGATAGGAGATGGAAACTGGAGAAGGGCAGTGTCACTGGATGGGAGCGTGGAAGAGAGGATGGAGCTTCAGAGCCCGGCCAGCAGCCTGGTGCATTGTGTAGCCTGATATCAGCTGTGTGAGGTCAGAGGGAAAAACCAGAAAACTTGGAACCAGACTGGCTGTATGGCACGTGCAAGAGAGACCAAGGGAGAGCGCAGTGGCAGGGAGGATAGCAAAGGGGAGATGGGGAAAAGAGGAGGACTGGAGGGAATACAGGGGGGAGGCCAGGGTGGCTAAGTAGGTGAGAATCAGCTGCAGAGCAAAGAGGACAGAACCTAGGGGAGCTGTTGAGACCACCAGGCAAGACAGCGTGGAGGGAGAAGGAAAGAGTGCCCAGGACAGAGCCAGCAAGGGAGATTGAAGGAGGACAGCTTCACAAAAACCATCTAGGATGAGGCTTCCGGACTCTGCCAGAGGGAAGGAGGATTATGGGAAGGGAGAAATCGTCGGTAACTTTGGGCAGAGCTATTGCAGTACCAAATTGTTTTGATGATCACTACTTTATAGTGTAGTTTTAGATCTAGTACTGCCTAGGTCTTCTTCCTTCCTACTTATTTTTCATTTATTCCCTTAAATACATCTATTACTTTTTTTTCTAGCCCTGTAAAGCAGTCCTTTGACAGCTCTATTGGTGTGTCTCTAGAGACATAATTGAGGCGATATTGTCGTTTTTAGTATATTGGCTTGGCCTAACCATGAGCAGTTAGTATTTTCCAGTTATCGAGATCTCTGTGTAAAGTATTTTGTGTTCATATAGTTCCCATGTACGTCTTGGCAGGTAGATTGCCAAGTATTTTGTTTTCTGTAGTTGTTTTATCCCTTCCTCCTGGATTTCGTGGTAATATACAGAAATGCTGATGATTTGTGTTAAGTTTATTTTATATCCTGCAACTTTGCTCAAGTTGTTGTTTCAATTAATTTTTAAATTGACATCTTAGATTTCTCTCAGTAAATCGCCATATCGTCTGCAAAAAGTGATGATTGTGTTTCCTCTTTATACGTTCCTTCAATTTTTTTTCTTGTCTTAATGCTATAGTTAGCATTTCTAGATCTATATTCAATAGTATTGGTAATAGCTAATGTCTTTGACTGTATTGGAAAGGCCCTCTGCTTATTGCCATTACAGATAATGTTGACTCTTGGTTTTGGATAGGTGATACTTACTTTAAGGGACACTCTTGTTTATTCCTATGTTTTAAGTCTGTCTTTCACATGATATTCTAGGTTCTTTTTGCAACTGTTTCCTGTACTGTTGTCTAGGCCTTACAGAAAAGGAAGCACGTAGTAAATGCTTAATGGATGTCTTGGTTTGTGTTTGTTTTTTTGTTTTTTTGTTTTCACTTGTTTCTTAATTTTATCTAGTTTAATCCTCTGAGGTCATAGGGGACAATTTATCTGGTAGCCTTCTTATAAGTAGCTTCTACATCCCAAACCCAGCCTCTGCCAGGGTTCAAGTTTTACCCCTGATATGTACTGGCTTTGTGACCCTGGGCAAATCACTTAACCTCTCAGTGTCGTGAGAGAGCTAACACCATAAGCTTCAGAGCAGGTGCCAGTGTGTATTGGTAGGAGAGTTTCACCATCAAGAGTTCTCTATGCCAGTGAAATTACAGGTCTGGGTTTGGTTTGGTTTGTTTTTTCTTTAAGACAGTAGTCATCCATTTTCTTCATTTTCAGACCATAGTTTCTAGTATATATTGAGTTGTTTTCACTTTCAGTTTTCATTTAGGGTGAAAGGAGACAGCTTATCTTTTTACTGCTTCTGAAATGTGATTATTTGGTGACCTTTGGTATTGCCGAGTTAGGAGAATTTCTTTTATTGTGTTACTCATGATGAAAACCAAATGAGTGAACGGTTTAACTGAAATACTCTGTCTGGTGACTTAGCCACCCCCACCCCTCCTCCACATAGTGAAGCTTTTAAAAAGCAAGCCTGAACCTGGCCATAGTGTTTGAGCACTCTCCTGATCTTTGTGTTACTATCTTGACAAAACTCGGTCTCTTGCCTTTTTGGGGGCCCTCCTCGTTCTGTGGCCCAGGAGGCCACAGCTTCCCTCTGCACCCCATCCAGCTTACTTTCTCAGGAGCTGAGGATGCCAGGCAGCCCTCCTGGTTAGGCTTTTCTTTACACGTTCAAGGAATAGATTTGATTTGTCAGTGGGAGAGCTTAGCGGCCAGAAAATAGCTTGAATGACAACCCTAAGGATCCATTTTTTAAATCTTTGGAAACTTTGCCCCTTGAAGTTTTAAACTTTGTAATCTTGAGGTTTGTTTTCAGTTATGTTTAACAGTTTTTACTCTCAATACTGCATGAAATAGGCTTGTATCAGAGACTAATGGTTAAAATCAATAATATTTTTTCCTTTAGAGAATGAGTTTTTTCTTTTAAAAATATACATAACAGGTTTTATGATTACAAATCCTAAAATAATTTTTTTTGGACATTCATGAAAATTTCCCTGTCAAAATATTGTTTCTGGTAAACCACTTTAACACTTGCTTTCACACAATTTTAAGGGAGTTCATTTTGTTTAAGTTCTATAAAAATATAACATCAACCTGTTGAAAATTCAAACATGTCTTTGCTGATAATTGGTTATTACCAGGCTTTAATACAAAACTGTCTTAGAATTGTTTAAAAATACTAAAAAATATTCTCCCCCCTGTAAATGAGTCTCATAATCATTCAAATAATGCACAAGCCAACTAGTACCTGTCTGTTTTGTCTGGATGAATACTTTCTCTTTCCCTTTTCCTTATAAATAAATGCATATTTTGTGTTGCAGGGAATGAGAGTTGGCCTTAGCCAATATACATAAAGCTCTGTCAGGTGTGGTTCTTTCCCACAGTAGTCTGTTTTTGTGTTGTCAGTTCATAGCAAGGACTGATGCATTTTGCCTGAAAAAGCTTTAGCATAGCTTCTGACCAGAGAGTGGAATGATCAGAACATTTTTAATGCTCTAGGGACTGAACATTTTTAATATTCTAGGGACTAAACTGTTTTTTTAAAAATGAGTTGGTTCAATAAGATTTCACCACTCTGATGGAAGTTGGTTTGTCATTACACTAAATTAATGGTTCTCAGGATTCCCCACAGTGATGGAATCCTTCAGTTCAGACAAACTTTGGCACAATCCCTGTAGTAAAATCTAAACCTAAAAAAAAATTTTTTTTTTGTGCCTATTAACAAAGAACTGAAAGTTCATTTTTAAAAAGCACCAAACTGTTTCAGAGTTCCTTGCCACACCATTTGAGAAGCACAGCCACAGATCATTAGTCATGAAACAGTGACAGATGGGGGCAGAGCATAAGTGAGACATATAAGGAAGCAGCCGGAAATAAATAGTGGGTAGAAAGCCAAGCTTTGGGTCAGGAGCCCATGGGCTCCTGTGGTTTGTTCCCCCACCCCTGCGCTTGCTGAATGACTGGACTAAAAGCACTCTTGGTGCCCATAGGCAACTCCTGAAGATTTCTGAGTCACGGAATATTGCATTGGTAGAGGGAGTTTCTTTATCTGGAGCTGCCTGCCTCAGTGAAATCATGGGTCTAACCACCCCCACCTTCCCCCCACCCCAGCACCCCTCCAAGAAGAAGGGCAAGAAGTAATTAAGTGGTTGTTACTCCTGCAGGTTACACCTTCTAACCAGAGGCCTTCTGCCCTGGACCTATTCTCTTCTCCCTCCATGTTGCTTCATTTGGTCATCTCATGAGCTCCCTGATGATTCTCAATCTCCCTGTCCTGCCCCAGTCTCTCTGCTGACCCCCAATTTCGCATCTCCAGCTGCCTTTCATACCTCTTGACCTGGATTCTTTAATAATAGTAGGTTGCCACGGGATTGTCCTTGGGTGTGTTTCACTCACCGTTTTTATCAGTGAGTGATGAAGACAGACACTGGTGACAGAGCTGGTAGAGAGAAGTACCTTGGACAATGGATAGGAATAGGCCAGAATGAGAGGCCAGACAGAAAAAGGTAAAATATAGCAGGGACAGATGTACAGGTGTGAACAAGGATGGGCAGTGTGAGTTAGCAGTGTTATGAAAAAAGTGAATGTGATCTTAGATTCCATTAATACAAGTGTAAAGTCCAAAATGAGGATCAAAACAAAATTCATTACAACAAAAGAATTGGGCTAGCCCCCATAAGTTCTTCCCTCAGAACAAATTTGAGTCCTACTTGAGAAATGTGATAGCATTTTGTGTGGCCATTGCCTATAAGAAAAGGCCTGCCTGAGATACAATCTGTGTTGGGTTCAAGTCCTTGCCTAGTCTGGAAGGTAGACAAGAATGTTCTCTTTGTGTAGTTGGAAGGCCAGCAGAGTCATGTCAAAGAAGAGTCATCTCTATGTCTTCTCTTTGGCATGCTTTTAACAGGATGTGTGTTATTACCACTTGCCCATGAAGCTGCCAGAAATAGGTGTTTGACAACAAAACAGTTATTAAAACCAAGTGTAGTTCTAAAAATCTTGGGGAGTGCAGAATGTAAACTTGGGTGTGAGAGGACTTTGTGGTAGCTCTTTGTCAAAGGGGAAGGGGTTGGGGATGGCAGGGGAGATGGAAGAAAGAATCTGTGGTTTGTGTGTGATGATGTAAATCATTTCAGTTGAGCAGATGACCTCTTCGTTATCCTCCTTGGCCAAGTCACTGAGGGGCAGGGCCCTTGCTGACAGCTTCAGGATCTCTAACTTGGGGTGACTAGGACTGTCACTAAGATAGAGGCTTATAGTAAGGAAGTGCTTTGTAAGCCTAAAGCTACATACAGTCATGAAGCACTAAACTCTAGAAAATCCACAAACCAAATATGTAGGAAATAAAAATGATCAGTTTGGGTTTAACCCAGATGATAAACATAGACCACAGAGCACATGCCCAAAAGCCTGTTAAGCAGAAGACCTGGGGAGTCTTGTAATAGATGGGGCTGTGCAGAGAGCCCACAGGCCCTTGAAGGGCTTGCAACAGCCCCTCATGTTTAACTGTCATGTTTAACTCGTACCAGGCAGCTTCTTCTCTCTCCATAGTTTCCTGTTAAACAGGCATTTGAGTGTAAATTTTTAGAGAAATCCTTGTAAAAGTCACAGGACCTAGACTCCATTCTATTTTTTATAATTGAAACATGTTTGTCTTGATAGCATCCACAGCAGTGGCTGATAGAATACAGCCTCCTTTGGATCATCACATCTTGTAGTGTTGTAGTGAATTTGATGTCTGAAGACCTGGGTTCAGATTCCACATCTCTGACTGACCACTGAAAGTCACAGGCATACATTGCCCCTCTCTAGGGCCCTGCTCTCACACAGGGCTGGATTAGAGCTAGAAGGCCCCTTACTGATAACCGTATCTCATTAATATTGGCTTCCTTTGTAATCCTGCATTTTACTGTATAAATTTGCAAGCTTTATTCTGAGAAGGGGTCCATTGGCTTCACCATGGACCTTCACCAAGGGCTCAGGCTAAGAAGGCCTGCTGTAATCCACTCCCATCCTTTTTACCTGATGATTGAATTAGATGGTCTCTGTATCCTAACTCTTGCTGTTCTTTTTTGCATTCTTCTAGGGATAGATTTCCCAAAAATATTTAACATTTGAGAAATCTATGCCCCTAAGAATATTCTTTTTTAATTTTTATTTATTTATATATATATATATATATATATATATATATATTTTTTTTTTTTTTTTTTTTTTTTGCTTTTTTTGGAGGGGGAAGGCAGGGCAATTGGGCCTAAGTGACTTGCCCAAGATCACAGGGCTAGTAAGTGTTAAGTGTCTGAGGCCAGATTTGAACTCGGGTCCTCCTGACTCCAGGGCTGGTGCTCTATTCACTGCTCCACCTAGCCGCCCCAGTATTTTCTTTTTTAAATCACTTTATTATTTTTTGTTGAGAAAGCTCATGAAAGTACGATGGTGTGTGAATTATTAAAAAATCACTATAAATTGGGGCATTTGGGGGTTTTTTGGAAATCCTAATTCTGGCTTGACATTTTCAAAATTTTCCTTGGTTTCCTTTAGAGTCTTTTGCCCAGATACTGTTTGATGGCACAGAAAGACAGAACATAAAATGAGATACAGCTTTGCTATCTGTTCACTGTAGGTATTTTAGAACTATAGAGGTTAGAAATAATTCTTAGAAGCATAATATGGTGCAGGGGTTTCAAATTTGCAAGGCCTGAGTACAGGGGAACCAGAGCAATGTAATTGGGAAATAGTTAATAAAATAAATAAAAATACAGTATACTGGGGGAGATGGAACCAACATTAGAGCACTGGGGAATATTAGTGCTAGGGAGCAGGAGGAAGAAAGCCTACCTAGCAAAGGAGGTGGATGGGCCAGAGAAGTTAGTAGAAGAGGAGGAGAGGGCAGCAGCATCACAGAAACTGGGGAAAAGAAAGCACTTGAGAGGAGATGGTGGGGTCTGATGCCACAGAGCAAGGTTTGCTGAAGGCTGAATAAAAGCCATTAGATTTGGAAACGAAGAGGTCATTGGTGACCTTGTAGGATTGTGACTTCCTTGAAGCCAGCAAAGAACTGTAGAATGTCTGCTGAGGAAGTAGATGCACGCTCTCCTTTCTCCAAGTGGAACTGTGAAAGAGAGGAAAGAGAAGGCGGTAGCTTAATGGAGTGATATGCTTAAGTGCTGGCAATTTTTTTTAGCAGATCGGATCAGTTATTTTTGTAGGCTGAGAAGAAGCTAGTAAGAATGAGTGAAAAAGTCTCCATTAAGTGCTTGCTATTTATAAGAAGCGCTTGTAAGCTCCAGAGGGCCAGCATTAGAGCGGGAGTTTGAGAGGGGGGGCTATCTTCTCTGCAGGTGGGCTCTAAGCTCTATACTCATCCATTCTCAGGCTTTTGGGTTTCAGGACAGACCCGTTTATGCTTTTGTTTTTGGAAAGTTAACTGGCTGGTTCAGTGTCACAGTTTAGAAGTAGCAGAGCCAGGGTTTAAGCATTCTTTCTGATGCCAAGCCCGGGGTCTTTCTGCTTTGCCTATCACATCTATAGCATATTCATGGAAATTGAGTTCTTTGTGATAGTATTATCTTTTCATAACACGTTCTTCTTCGGCATGTTCTGTCTGTCTGGAGTAGAGCCCAGATTCCAGGAGATCACTTTGGCAGCAAAGGGGCAGATCTCCTTTTAGTAATTATTAACTCATAAATTTCATTTATCGAGAACCTTAGTTCACCCATGTAGGGGTAGGAGAACAGCCTTAGGAAGGGATTCCAATATGAAAATAATAGCAGTTTAAAAGTGCCCCCTTTATACTCTTTAAAATTATTGAGGACCCCTGCCCAAAGAGCTTTTATGTAGTATTAGAAATTTAAATGTCTTAGTATTCTTATGAAAATAGTTTTGACCCTGAAAGGGTCTTTGGGATCCCCAGGGGTCCCTAGACTTCACTTTGAGAACCGCTACTCTAGAGATACAAATACAAAAGCAAGATAGGCCCTGCACTCCAAGAGACATCAGCTAGAGAATGGTGGCCAGGGAGGGTTGTTTTGGTCCAGGCAGCAGCTATAGAGTTGTCTTAATTACTGTTCTCAGAGCCAGAGGTGGAAAGTTTAAGGGAGAGGAAAGAGCAAAAGATGGACTGGGCCCCCAGTAGGCGCTCAGCTCAACTGTGCCATCTAGCGGCCACTAACAACTTTGATAGGTGCTGCTGGCCCCATTTTACAGAGAGAAGCCAAAAACAGTTAGTTCCTGCCCTCCAGGAGTTTACAGTAGAATAGGGGAGGCAGCATGCAGATAAATATAGACAAAGCAAGCCCTCGTGCTGGATAAATTGGAAATGGTTAACTGAGAGAAGGCACTAGAATTAGGAGGGGTTGGGGAAGGCTTCCTGTAGAAGGTGGGATTTTAGCTGGGAAGGCCAAAAAGCCAGGGAGGTCAGCAGTTAGAACAGAGGAGGGATGCCCAGAGCAGAGAGATGGAGGATCTTGTTTGTAGGAGAGCCCGGAGGCCAGTGGCCCTGAGTCGGAGAGTGAGTAAGTAAGACTGGAAAGGCAGAAGGGGGCTGGGTGAGGAAGGGTTTGGAAATCTGCTCTCTCATTTGAGGGGGCAGCCAGGTACTGCAGTGACTAGAAAGAGTGCTAGGCCTGAAGTCAAAAGGCTTATTGTCCCGAGTTTAAGTCTAGCCAGCCCATTTATAAAAGGGTGATTTTTCATGAAACAGATTGCTGAATAGTATCAGGCTTGAATAGGGAAAAGAGCCCCAAACAGGTGGTAGAATGAAAAGGAGCTTGAGGATGGAGTTTTCTCCAAGTACCAGAAATCTTCAGTGGAAGTTTGTCTTGAGTTGAGATCTATTGTTGGGAATAGTCAGAGACAGAACGACACTGGAGACTGTGCACCCCAGAAGAGATCTTTGGGAATCTCAGTGAAGCCTCTCTGCTTAAGGAGACGACACTCCATAAAATACAAGTGGGGGAATGGACAAAAGCAGAGCCTTGGAACCTTAAAGGGAAGTGCTCACCACCAGGAAACTCAAAAGAAATCAGTGGAGCTCATTGAAACACACGGGATTGGCACAAAGTCTGCTTAAAAGTAGGTCAGACTTGTGGCAGCAAGACCTCTAGGCTGGAAAGAACACATGTGAACAGTCTTTTGAAGAAGGCAAACATCGTTCTGGTAAAGAAATAAATGATGAATTCAGATTGGGAACGATACAGGGGAAGAGCAATTTAAAAGTCTTCAGGAAATGAGGTTGTGCTGGGCATGGAGCCATTGACCCAAACCAGACTCCCTGTGCATTGGGCATTATGCCTGCCAGGCAGCCCCCACCCCTGTCTGAAGGACACCCCCCCCATTTTTAACATCTTTCTGTGTACATCAAGCCTCACCTTTTCTGCAGTTAACACCCATTGCTTCCCAGTCTGCCTTCAGGAGCAGACAGATTCCTCTTCCAGTGACAACTGCCCAACAGTTAAGCAGCCCCCCTGTCTGTGGCTTCTTCTTGTGCCAGAGTCCCCAACCTAGGTCATTCATCTGATGTTCATGGGGTACAGATTTAATGCCATTCTTCACCTGGTTGCCCTTCCTTGAAAACTCTCCATTTTTTTTAAACATGGAAGGAAGAGAGGGAGGGAGGAAGAAAGCATTTATTGTGCATCATTTATGTAGCAGGCAGAGTGGGGAGGGGAATTAGTGAGGGAATAAGCATTTATTTAGCGCTTACTATGTGCCAGACACTAAGTGCTTTATAAATATTTCATTTGATCCTCTCAACAACCTAGGTAGTTAGGTGCTAGTATTGTCCCCATTGTACAGTTGGGGAAACGGAGGCAGATAGGTTGAGTGACTTGCCTGGGATCTGAGGCTGTATTTGAGCTCAGGTCTTCTGATTTCAGGCCTAGCACTCCATTCACTATGCCACCTAGCTGTCCAGATGACCTAAAGGTGTTCTGAGTAGGGAATAGTTCTGTCCGTCTCTCTCTCTCTCTCTCTCTCTCTCTCTCTCTCTCTCTCTCTCTCTCTCTCTCTCTCTCTCTCTCTCTCTCCCCCCCTCCCCCTCTCTCTCCTTCTCTTTCCCTCCCTCTCCTGTTAGCTAATCACTACTTCTCCCATCTTGTTCATGTGAAGTCAACTTTTTGGTCTTAAATACAAGACTTTTGGGGCAGCTAGGAGGTACAGTGAGTAGAACACCAGCCCTGGAGTCAGGATGACCAGAGTTCAAATGAGGCCTCAGACACTTAACACCTACTAGCCACGTAAGGTTGGCAAGTCACTTAACCCCAGTTGCCCCTCCAAAAAGAAAAAAAAAGTAAGACTTTTCATTTATCTCCATAAAATGTCATCTTCTTTGATTCAGCTCAAGATATTTTTGGATACCAACTTTGACTTGTATGTTATCTTTCCATCCCAGCTTTATGCCATCTGCAAATTTGAAAAACTTGTTTTTATCCAAGTCATTGAGGAAAATGCTGAAGAGCACAAGGCTGGGCAGAGAGCCCTAGGGCACAGGGTCCTGCATTTAGGGAGCGACACCCTGGTGGGGAAAAAAAGCCAAACACATGGAAAATCGAGTCAGAATTAAATTACTGTATGAGACAGTACAGGAGACCAGGCATGACCTCCCAAAGCTGTGTTTGCTGTAGGTGGAGCTAAGAAGCAGTCCAGCCATTCTGGAAATCAGCCACAGGCCCTGTCCCTTTGGAGGAAGCCATTCACCTGTTTTCTTTCAAGCTAATGATAGCCCCCTGTTGCCTTCTGTTCCACAAGAATAACAGGAGATGTTTCAGCAAAATCCAGGTGAAGTAGAGTGTGTTGGCAGTTGTTCCCCCGTCTGCCAGTGTAGTAACCTCGTTAGAAAGGAAATGAGATTGGTTTTCTTGAGGAAACTATTTTGGCTCAGTATCATGAAATCTCTGCACACCAGTATCTACAGAGCAGTCCCTTTAATAACTCTTGCTCTGATTCTGTCTGGGATTGGGCTCAGGCTCAGTGGACTGTCGTTGGTAGACTTCATTCTTTTCCTTTTCTTGTAAAAGGAAGTTTTTGCCCGTTTGCAGGTCTTTGATATTGCTCTAGTTCTTTAGGTGTGGGGATAGCGTTCACGCAGTGTCAGAGGAGGCCAGGGTCACTGTATCAGAGTAAGGGGGAGGATAAAGGCAGTGTAAGATTTAAAAGAAGACTAGAAGAACAGGGAGGGGCTCAGGTTAATGAGGCCTTTGAATGGGACACAGAAGATTTTATTTCTGATCCTAAAAATAGGGAATCACTGCAATTTATTGCTTATGGGCCTGTGCTTGAAGATGTCTGACAGCTCATGGAGGGTGGAATGGAGTGGGGGGACCAGCCAGTGGCCTGTTGCAGTAGCCAGGGTATAAGTGATGGGCCTGTGTCAGAATAGAGAAGGGAACATGTGAAAGGTAACATCAACAGGTGCTGGCAGCAGGTTAGATATCTGGAGGATCAGGGCAGGTGAGGAGGTGAGGCTGACAACTGGGGGAAACTAAAATCTATATCCTGGGTGTCATGGAGTCATGGAAGTCATTATCATGATATTTATTTCCCTCATAGTATGGTATCAAACTCCTTCATTCACAGAAGACTCTAGTTTGACTAATTTGATTTAAGTAAAATTTATCTTGTACAAACTTGGAGAATCATTTTAGAGAGAATTTATCATACACAGTAAAAGTTAGAAAAATAGGCACACCCTTTGACTCAATAATTCCATTGCTAGTAACATACCCTGAAAGTGTTACCAAAACAGAGAGATCTGTGTTCAGAGATTTCAGAGTAGCATAGCATGAATTTTCCAAAAACAGGCCAAAATAATGGTGATAGATGAAGATGAGTAGTAGAAAACCCCCAGGACTGCTGGAGATTGGCCGTCCTTGCTTACTAACTATATGGAGGCACATTCAAGAACTTGTTAACTCAGGCAATAAGTATTTATTGAATAACCACTGTGTGCTATGCACTCTAAAGGCCATAAAAGTATAAAGTATGGCCTTCAGAAACTTGGGTGGTTTGTTGTCCTTCATTCTCAAGAGGACCAGATAGCACTGTGCTAGAGTCAAGTTACAGGGGGTCGGACCAATTCCAGCTCAGAATGCTCTATCACAGATTGAGCACAACTAGTCTATTTAAACATTTGGGCTGGATTCTCCAAATTTGCAAGTCTCTAATTTCTTTTGAACTATTTCAATTCTACTTTGAGGAACTTAGGTGTGGTTGGAGAGGTAAAATTAAAGTATGTGGAACAATGATAAAGTCGCCATGTGATGATATTAAAAAAAATTAGGCTACTGACAGTATGGAGTTAGAACAGATAGCATTCAGTCTTGGCTAAAGTAAGCAGGAAAGGATTCTGGGAGCAGATGCCACTTCACCTGGGCCTTGATAGATGGATTATGTCTAGATAGATGGAAAGAAATACAGCTAGGACTGAAAAACAGGGCTGAGCAAGGGCATCTTTGGGTGATAGTGAGGAGGCCTTTTCTGCCAGGGAGTACCAGTGAGGGGGTTCTTAGATGGTGGACTTCAAAAGTAAAATTGATTAAATGTGATTGATGAGAAGAGAAACAGGAGCCAGCAAGAGATGAAGAGGTAGCAAAATCCAGGGACTTAAGATTTCCTGTCTGTATTTCTAGATAAGAGGCCCTTTGGTCTAGTGGATCCTGGACAGGCCAGCCTCAGAGTAAGGAGCCTCTATTCAGCTACTTAATTTTTCCACATCTCAAGCAACTTTCTGAAAAAACGAAGTTAGAGAGTGGTTGCTCACTTGCACTTTGGTAGAGGGAGGTTGTCTACACAGTTCAGTCACAGCTTCAGGGACCAACACCCTCCCCTCCCCCCCAAGTCATGGAGCTCATCTCTTTTGAGAGAGGTGACTTCTTTGTGGGACATTTCATCATTTCAGTCAATAGATTTTTATTGAGCATCTGTTGAAATACATTAAAATCCCCGTTGCAGTGAGAAGAGGGACTCAGGTAGCCAGCTTTTGTGTAACAGACCTTGTCTCCTTTGCTGATTTAGGTTACTTTGTAGGGTTTTTTAGTGTGAGTTTTCTTTTCTTTTTTTTTTTTTTAAGCAATTGGGGTTAAGTAACTTGCTCAAGGTTACACGGCTAGTCATTATTTATGCGTGGGTGCTCATTTTCTGAGGCTGGATCTGATCTCGGGTCATCCAAACTCCAAGGCCGGCGCTCTTACTCACTGCATGCACCACCTAGCCGCCCCTTTGGGGCAATTGGGGTTAAGTAACTTGCCCAAGGTTACACGGCTAGGTTTTTTTTTGTTTGTTTGTTTGTTCGAATTAAGTGTCTGAGGCCGGCTCGAACTCAGGTCCTTCTGATTCCAGGGCCGGCGCTCTATTCACTGTGCCACCTAGCCGCCCCTAGTGTGAGTTTTTTAAACTACATTTTAGCAACTAAATGAGCATCATCATTTGTGGGCTTATGGATTTATTCTGCTAGTTGAAGGAAAAAACTTTTCTTTTTAAATGTATTTTGGCCACAAATTTCAATGATAAGTATCCCTTTTAATTTAATAGCCTGTTTTGTAATTCTTAAAAGTCAGAATCTTCTAGAAGTGCATGGATATATTGTTTCTCTTTGTTTCTCTAGGGCCTATTCCCTGGTGGATTCCAGTCAAGTGTCAACGTTTCTGATTTCTATTCTCCTCATCGTCTATGGCAGCTTCAGGTAATGAGCTTTCTGAAAATTTTTCTGCTTTAACTTTTTTAAAGGATAGATATTTTCTATGGACATGTGGTACCAAGCCAGCATTTGGTCTTCTAAGTAGAAGATGGATCTGGAGGCCTTGTCAGACTCTCGGGACAGTGTCAGGAGCCTCTGAGCCCTGGGCCTGGGCTGCTGTGATACTACACTGCTTCCTCCCCTTCCCTGCCTTGGGCTAACTGGAGGCAGTAATGGGGGGGGGGGGTGTGGAAAGGACTTTACTGTTTTCCATGGGCTTCAGTTGACCTTCTCTGTGGTCCTAGGATGGAAGGAATGACTTTTAGAATTTCTCACAGACTTTCCTGATCACTGTTTGATGTCTTATGAACTTCAGGGCTTTGTGAGAGTCACTATATGGCAGCTAGGACAGCATACTCCTCTTTAGCCGTCTTGACCCAGAAGTCCTAGTGCCTCAATATGTCAGCACCTCACTCAATAATACACCTCTCACAGGGACCAGCAGTTAAACTAGTGTGTGTAAAATGGCTTTCAGACTGTGCCCTTCTCTGTACATGCCAACCCGTTCCTGCCTCTTGGCCATCATCACTGTGAAAGTGGAATGAAGCTGCTAAGGGCCATTTTGTATTTTCTTTGTCTCACTGGTTGCCATGGCCAAGGATTTCACCCCCCGTGGCTCTCCTGCTATGGATGAGCCTCTCCATCCAAAGCGGGTTTGCTTCTGGAACCCTTGCCTGCCCCCAGCCATGTTTGAGGCCTCATCTGCTCTGCCAGGTGTGCCTTCCAGAGCTCAGGGCCACTTCCATGCTTTGATGAGGCATCAAAGAAATCTGTACAGAAAATCGCAGGATAAAAAGCAGTGGAATTCATTAGTGGAGAGCCACGTGTTTTCTAAAGTTTAATAATCTAATAAAGGGTGAGTAATATGGGGGTGGGAGGACAGGAAAGGGGATTAGCCAAAAAATGAAGAACAATGTTTTTTTTTTTTTATCATGACCATTGCAATGGCCATGTAGCTATTTCTGCTGTTATTTGGTTTTTTGTTTATTCATTATTAATGGGGGGGGGGGTAACTGAAGGAAAAGATCATGGTTATGGGGTGTTCTTGTTTTTCCTCCAGACTGAACAGGCAGCTTTTCATTATTAGTCTTAGTACAGATTTTAGGATAGAAAGCTAGTTTACCCTCAGTAATTGGTGGGGAGACAGGACACCCAGCATTGCCTAAGAAAATTAAATTAACAGGTGTTTAGTTGTTCTAAGACAAGAGTCTGCTTTGATGATTAAAGGGAAGATACAGCCAGATTCAGTTAATAAAATAGAAATATCTCTATTATAGAGAAGTCTGCTGATCTGATGGCAGGAACCCTGAACTTAGAACCAGGAGAGACAGAGGCTCAAATTAGGCCTCCCAGTGGTGCCTCCTGTCTCTGAGCCTAGGCTCTGTCATCAGTGAGCTAACCAGAAGAATTGTAGTGCTGACCTCATTGGGCTTTTAAGATCATTATGCAAAGTGCCTCATAAAACGGAAGGGTTACATAAATGTCAGCTGTTGTTGTTCTTTAATGAATTGGTAGGAAAGACAGGAATGGCAGGAAAGGAGAGTGGCAAGTTAAGTAGTGAGGGATTAGCTCCAAAAAGAGACTTTGATCCTGGGGTGTTTGTAACTAAATCCTAGTGAAAGGGACTGTCATTTTTTCAAAAGCCACGAGGGAGACAGAAGCACAGACGCTACACATTTGACTGGCCAGATGAAGTTAAAGGGACAGCTGGGTTCAGCCAGGAGTTGGAGGTTTCCTATCTATTAGAGAGAACCTGAAACCCCAGAGCTAACTTCATTCGGTTTCCTACTGACCAGTCAGGTAAGTAAGTGATTGATGATAGGAACCACAGTTAAAGAGACAGGACATTAGCATACAGGAATTTGTGCTTGTTGGTCATATACTGTAGTTCCTCTGTCCTCAGTTGGAGCCCTGGTCTCTGGTTGGAAGACTGGCCTCTAACTCTGGAGCCTAAGCAGGCCACAGAACCTCTCTAAGTGCCCCAGGAAACTCCCTGAAGCCATAAGGTGCTTTCTGCTGATGAAACTGTAGGTCTAGTTTTGTTTGTTTGTTTTTGTTGTTTTTTTAAAGAATTCTATAGCCCAGTACTGTGAGTTCAAAGGAAAACAAAACCACTCTGCATTGGAGTAGCATGTGGAAGATTGGGTGTTTAACCCCAGTTACCCTCCAAAAAGCAAAAAGAAAAGAAAAAGGGTAACTGAACTTGATCTCATTCTTGCAAAAATACAATCACAGAATCTGAGAATTTGAAGGCGTTTCAGGGGCCATTGAGTAAAACACATACACCCAAGGAATCCCTACTGTAACATACCCAACAAGTAGTCATCCAGCCTTGAGGAGGGAGAACCCCCATAGCCTCTCAAGGCTTTTCTTAACACCAAGCATACATTTTCCTTTTTGCATCCCTCCTGCTCTCCTCTGCTCCTCTCAGGGAAGCCTAACCTCCCGTTCATCTTCAACTTAGGGTCCACTAAAGCCCCCAGATCTTTTTCTTTTGGGGGGCCGGGAGGAAGGCAAGGCATTTGGGGTTAAGTGACTTGCCCAAAGTCACACAACTTGTAAAATGTTAAGTGTCTGAGGCCGAATTTGAACCCAGGTCCTCTTGCCTCCAGGGCAGGTGCTCTATTCACTATATCACCTAGACGCCCCGTGTTTTTACATTTCTAAATATAAAGTTTTATTGTATTTTAAAATGTAAAAGCCCTTCTTACCTTGAGGGCCTTCAGAAACAGGCTTGCTGACCCTTATATTAGACTCTTAAGACTCAAAAGTTTCTTTTTCTGAGACTAAGTCTCTATGGTTTTTGTTTGTTTTTTAAAGCAATTGGGGTTAAGTAACTTGCTCAAGGTTACAGGGCCAGTAATTATTTATGTGTGGGTGCTCATTTTCTGAGGCCTGATCCGATCCCGGGTCATCCCACTCTTACTCACTGCCCCACCTGGCCACCCAGCCACCCCAAGTCTCTTATGTTTTGCTTAGTTAGCCACTTATGCTGCTGCTGGACAAAGACTTTAACCTGCCCAGTTATTCTGACCTGAGCCAGTTGACCTTTCCACACTCTCTAGGCAGCCTGGCCCCTCCCCTCTAGGGAGCTTGCCCATCCGTACGTACCCCCCCCCCCCATGTTGGTGCCAGGCTTGCTGGGACATTAGATCTCCAAGTCCTGAATTCCAGGCATCCAATCCCCTTCTCCTACAAAAGCAGACCTAAAGGGACATGTCCCACTGTGCCTGACCAGACAGAGAAATTCACAAATTTTGTTTTCTAAATTTCATGTAGAATATAATCATTTAAAATTCATTTAAGACTTTTATTGGAAGATGTGGCATACTTTCTGAATTGAATAAATTTGAACACTTCCTTTAAGGTAACTTTCATTAGATTCCATAAAATTACTGTCCAGTTCTTTGGAATTTTGTTATGATTTTTCTTGTTTTGTAATTATACTAAAAGGTTTTGCCTCTTTGCTGTTAGTGCTAAGTTTGAAAGTTTAAAGAGGAGATTTAATTGAGATAAAAATTCTTAGAAGTTTTTCATTCCATTTTTAAGGGAATGCCTGTCTTGGAATATTTATTAAGTTTTCTTGCTATGCTAAAATTAAATACATTTGTAATTATACATGAACTGGAAGTCTACAGCTTCCTCCTGTCACCTAGTTGGTAGAGCTAACTGCATTTACTAAAGAGAAGGGTTTCAGTAAGCTAGTAAGGAGAAATTTTACATGGGATTTTCTTGCTCAGTCCCCATGTCCTGATTTCAAAATATACCCTGAATGCCCTCTCACCATTTTCTGAGAATGCTAATAGTGACGTGACATTTAATATTTTTTTCCACTTAATAGCATTTTATTTTTTCCAATTGCATGTAAAGATAGTTTTCAAGGTTCACTTTTACAAAATTGTGAGTTCTAGGTTTTTTTCTCCCCACTGCCTCCCCTCTCTCCAAGGTGACAGGCAGTCTGATATCAGTTATACATCTGATGTGTAATGAAGCCAAAAGGCCAGCAACCTTCAAGTTATCATACATATCATATTAAATATATTTCCACATTTGTCATGTTGTGAAAGAAAAATCAGAACAAAAGGGGGAAAACCACAAAAAAGAAACAACAAAAAAAGTGAAAGTAGTCTGCTTCTGTCTGCATTCCATAGTTCTTTCTCTGGTAATATCCTTTTTCCTAAAGATGTATACCTTCCTTGTAGGTGAAAAAGGACAGAATATCTCTGCAGGTTCTGGTCAACTAAAGTATACATTAAATCAGAAAAGGAAGCTCAGTATTCTGAAATCAGACCTCAGAAAAAAGATGTGCTCTCTATATAACCTAATATCAAATTGCTTATCAGCATGGGGGGGGGCAGGGGGAGAGGAAGAAAATTTGGAACTCACAATTTTGTTTAAAAATTTTTTTATATTTTTAAAAATAAATTTAAAAAAATAAAATACTATTTAATTTTTAAATTAATTTTTAAAAATAAAATACTAATTAATTTTAAAATTAATTTTTAAAAATAAAATACTATTTAAAAGAAGAAAAAAGATGTGCTCAGGGTTTATATTCATATTTATGAGATCATAAAAAGTAGCACATAGGACACACAAAGGTTTTATAAGAATAAGAGCTGAAAAGGAGGAGGGAAAAATGTATGTAATGAAGCCAAAAGGCCAGCAACCTTCAAGTTAAATTTTTCAGACCAACTTGACAAGTAGAAGACTCATCCAGACACCTAGATCCAACTGGCTGTCAGAAGCCTGGGACCCAGCTGACCAAAGATTCAGAAATTGTGACTGCTCTGAAAATGTCTGCCCTGATCATTTCCCATTGGCCTTGTTTATCTTTGCGTTCTTCAGTGGGATCTCCACAATGTTGGGTGGGGATTAGGTGGAATGAGCCCTGGCTGTCCAGAGAAGTTGGTTCAGATCCACAGCCCACATCTTTCAGGATCCAGAAGTTGTCATGGACCTTGCAGGTCTTCAGTTTCGTCATTTATTGGCCCAAATGACCCCTGACATCCCTCTCAGCTCTGGGAGCAAGGCCGTTTGGAACTTAACTAAACAAGGGTCCGGCAGTTCCTTCCTCCTCTCCTCTTTTCTCTCTCCATGGTTCCCTCTCCCAGTACCTTGACACACCGAACAACATACCATTCTGCTGGTGAAGGCTTATTCTTATTATCTCATTAACTTGAAGAAAATGGTAATTTTGGTGAAAACAATGTAAAATGAATTCTGACTATAGTGTCACACTGTAGTTTCTGCCTCTTCTTCCTATATCTTATATTGCAGATAGAAGTCGGCAGTGTCAGTCCATTGTTTTAAAGTGACAGAAAGCCAAATTTCTTTCACAGTAAATCTTGCATCTTTTCCCCTCTTTTTTTACTTAATATAGAACTTATTTGAAGCCATCAGTGACACAAGAATGCTTTATTTGTGTGCTTCTTCATTTAGAGAAAATGATGTGAAATTTTAGATGGTTTTGTAAATGAAATGTACCAATCACTTAGTTCCTCAGTCTCTATTTTGACCTAAGGGATGATTTTGTTTAGGCAGGTTGGAGACTGGCCAGTAGCTTCTCTAAACTTGGCTTGATAAGTATTTGTTGGTTAATTGAGAAAACTTTTCAGAATCCTGCAGCTCTGAATGGCAGAGGGAGCAGCATAACTGTAATGAATGTTGTCTCCAGAGTGACTTGCTAGCTAACCTGTGGACCTTTCTCTTATTTCTCATTTGTATGGTGTATGGCCTTGGCTCACTCTTTCCCTTCCTTCTCTCTTCTTTCTTTTTCTTTTTCCCAGAATGATGGGTTTGTTTGTTTGTTTTTTTAGTTTGCTAGTTCCTAGGAGCTTTTAGATTTTAGATTTCAAATCTAAAGCAGAGTTTATGATGCATTAAAAAACTAGAAAAGGAAATTGAAAATTTTTTAATCCAATGACATTTCCATATATAACATGGCATTATATTCAAGGAAATAGTTAAAAGAGGATCTTAGGAGCACAGATTTGAAACTGGGATGGACATTGGAAGTCATCAGGCCCAGTGCCTCTGTTTTGTGGGTGACAGAGGTCCACAGAAGTTAAGTAATTTATTTAGGATCATAGCATTAGTTAGTGTCTGAGGTCTTATTGGAACCCAGGTCCTACGCTATGTTCAACTCTCCTACACACTAGCAGCCTCTGTTTCCCCTAAGACACCTGTTCTTCATGTGGACTGGGACAGCAATGTAAAAAAGTACTTTCCTGGTAGGAAAAGTTGGTTTTGTAGACATTTGGTCATCTCTGGTCTTCATTCTTTTGGGGG
>WOXC01001552.1:0-81470 GCA_011680675.1 Gymnobelideus leadbeateri
AGAGAGTGAGTGAGAGAGAGAGAGAGAGAGAGAGAGAGAGAGAGAGAGAGAGAGAGAGAGAGAGAGAGAGAGAGATTAAATGACTTGCCCAGGGTCACACAGCAAAATAGTATCTGAGATGAAATTTGAACATGGTCAATGCTCTTTCCATTCAAAAGTGTCAAACATATCCTGAGTGCCTCCTGCAGCCCATAATGTGCAGCATGTGTTCAGAACCACGTTTAAATGTAATTGAGTAATATGCAACCAAATGAATAAAAATACAACAAAACCCAAATAATGTTACATTTTTAAATGCAGTCAGAATGTGATCTGCAGGGATTCTCTGGGATGGCTTAGTGGCCCTGCTTCTATTTGAATTTGACATCACTACACTATGACTTGTTGCCTCTCCATTTGTGTTTGTTTGTTTATGCATTCTCCACACTGTGCACAGTGATTTGCATATAGTGGTGTTTAGTAAAAGTTTGCAGAATTGAGTTGGATTGGTTGCACATGAACGACTTGTAAGGAGGTAAATTGGTGATACAGGAAGGTCTGACTTGATCCAGTTCCCTAGGGGTGACACTAATAGGTGAAATGACTATTAAATCTTCAAGAAGAAACTCCTAAGAAGGAAGGAGGGAAGGAAAGATGGAAGGGAAAGGGGGCAACAAAGGAAGGAGGGAGGCGATACAGAGGAAGAATGGGAGAAAGAAAGGGAGAGAAGAGGAGAGGGGAGGAGAGAGGAAAGAAGGAAGGAAGGAAAGAAGGAAGGAAGGAAGGAAGGAAGGAAGGAAGGAAGGAAGGAAGGAAAGAAAGAAGGAAGGAAGGAAGGAAGGAAGGAGGGAAGGAAACTGAAGGAAGAAAGGATAATAACTTTGATGTGCATTTTAGCAAGAAGTTAGGCCAGTGTAACATCTGTATTGGTGACTCATCTGAGGCCAGAATGTTGTTCTGATGAGGTGACTGGACATCACATTTTAGATCCTGACTGCCATCCATTATATTGGTATCTTTCCCATCTTTATCTCCTCTGGAAATTTGACAGATATTTGACCTATGCCTTTAATTAATAAAATTTTGAAACAGTAGAAGCTCTTGCCTTCTCCTTCAGGTATATATAGGTCTTGCACATAGCCAGTTATTTTTATATTGCCTCCTCCTTGGGCTAGGGACAATGTTGTTGCCTTTCTTTTTGTCCCTAGAACTTGGTATAGTCCCTTGCACACAGTAAGTTCTTAAAAATTCTTGTTGACTCACCAAGATCCAAGCACAGGTTTGATGTTGACACCTAATGACTCAGGTCGATTCCTTTTCTGAGCCTCAGTTTCCTCCTCTGTAAAAGGAGTGAGCCAGGTGATCTCTAAAATGCCTTCCAGCTCTAAGGCCTTTGAAATGGGTAGAGAAGGGGAGGCAGGCACTCACAGTGACTTCAGGCCAGGCCCAGCTCCAGTTGCCATCCTTAGTGCCAAGGCATCACAGAAGAATAAAATGGGGCTGGTCCCATCACAGCAGATGACCACCAATGTTTTCTCCTGTTCCAATCCAAACAGCAAACATACTTGGAGATTACAGCCTAGGAGAAAACACCAACAAGGCCAGCCAGATGTGCAAAGCAGCCAACAGCACAGCCCTGCCAAGCCCCCCAGATCTCCTTGGAGCAGACTTGCCAAGAACAAGGGAGCCTCTAAGTTGGGGGGGGGCGGGGAAGGTCCCAGCCCCAGACTCTCTCGGCTGCTCTGCCCCACCCCCAGTCTTTCCTTAGTGCCCCTCCCCCATCCCCAGCCCATCCTCAGTGCCCTCTCCCTGCAGCTCTCTCTGCTTAATGTGCACGCCATCATCCACAGCTGTTCTCCCCAGACCTTTCACCTTGAGAACAGCAAAAAGTCAGGGTCTTCCTAGCAAAAGGGAGATTCAGCTCTTCTTGCTAAACCAATCATACAATTTAAATAAGTAAGAATTGCTGCAAGCTTATTTTCTCCTTCTCTCTTCTCTACCCCACCCACCATTGTTCTGCATTTACTTGGTATATGTTTTATATTTAATCATCTGTGTACGTGATGTTTCTCCCCCAGCAGGATGTAAGCTTTTTGAGGGTAAGGAGTCCTTCCATTTCTTTTTGTCTATCACCGGGCCTAGTACAAAACTGGTACTTAATAAATGCTGCTGCTTCTTGTTGGTTTCTACATATCTGCCTTCTCTCCTCCCCTTTCTTCTTTTGTCCCCCATTCCTTTTTCTCTTTCTCTCCTTCCATTTCTCTTTCCTTCTATTCTGCTTTCCTTTCCCACTCCACTTTCTCATTCTCTCCCCTTTCTCCTTCTTTCTTTCTTCCTTCCTTCCTTCCCTCCTTCCTTCCTTCCTCCCTCCCATCCTTCCTTCCTTCCTTCATCCCTTCCTTCCTTCCTTCATCCCTTCCTTCCTTTCTTCCTCCCTCCCTCCCTTTCTTCCTTCCTTCCTTTCTTTATTTCTGCCATATCACTCTCTGCATTCTCTTTTTCTCTTTTGACACCCTCCTTTTCTTTCTTCTCTCTCTGTCTCTGACTCTCTCTCTCTCTCTCTCTCTCTCTCTCTCTCTCTCTCTCCCTCCCTCCCCTGTCTCCCCCTCTCTGTCTCTCACCATCTCCCTTTCAAGCCACATTTGGAGGATTATGTTAAATTCTGGGCACCATTTTGGTAAGATTGTTGATAAGCTACAAAGTGAGTGTCCAAAGGAAAGCAACTAGGGGAGGCAAAGGGCCTTGAGCCCCTGACATAGAAGGCAGAGTTGAAGGAGCTGGGTTTGTTCAGTTTAGATAAGAGAAACCTTAGAGATATCATGATAACTCTTTGGAAATTTTAGATGGGCTGCTGTGTGAAAGAGGATCTCACCTGTTCTGCTCAGGTCCACTAGGAACAATGGCTAGGAGATGCAAAGAAGCTGAATCAGGCTTGGTGTCAGGAATGAAAGGATCCAGAAGAGTGAACAGGCCATGCCTTATGTGGTGTCATTGAGTAATGACTAAATAATTGGTCATTGGGTGGGAAAGTATGCTTTTTCAAGAATGAGACTAGGGGGGCAGAGCCAAGATGGTGGAGTGAAACAGCATTTCCAATGTGCTCTGCCCCACACAAATTTCAAACAATGTGAAAGGGGACTCCGAACAACTTCTGGAGCCACAGCACCCACAGAA
Source organism: Gymnobelideus leadbeateri (assembly GCA_011680675.1). Taxonomy (NCBI): domain Eukaryota; kingdom Metazoa; phylum Chordata; class Mammalia; order Diprotodontia; family Petauridae; genus Gymnobelideus; species Gymnobelideus leadbeateri. The sequence goes on from WOXC01001552.1 coordinate 3,154, forward strand.
CGGCACAGAGAAGCTAACCTCCTGCTGAGGACAGCCCAGCAGCCCTGCAGGGAGCAGCCAGCGCAGTGCTCTGAGAGCAGGCAGCACAGCATGCTGGGAACCAACAGCGCAGCTCTCAGATCCAAGCCCAGGTCTGCAGTTTTAGCCCCAGGGTGGCCAGGCATTCAGCCAGCTGGAGGGATCCCAAAACACCAGCAATTGTGGTGATTCCAGAATTATCAGCACAGATATGCCTAGGACAAAATGAAAGGTTAGTGCCCTATGGACTTTGGGACCAGTATTTGGGGAACGTGTGGCTTCCTCCCCTGGGGACAAAAAGCTGCTGAAGAAACAGCTGCACAGAAGCCATTTTGCAGCATCAGTAGTGGCTCTAGCTCCTGGTCTGCAAACTGTAGGGAGATCCAGCAATCAGTCTGGGGGCTAATCGCTCTTGCTTTAAACTGCCTGGATCTGGATTGTGGTCTGGGGGGGAAGTTTGGGGTGGGTATCCAACTTGCCAGAGTGGGTGGAGGCTTTACAGAGGCCACCCAACTGGAAGAAGTTGTGAAGACCCCACGTTTGGGCGGAAGCTCCCCTGTCTGATGGCAGAGTCCTACTGTGGCAACAAGCCCAAAAATCAAGTAATTAAGTGGCAACATGCCTAGGCAAACGAAACAAAATAAACAGAAAAGTTCAACATTGGACTCCTATTTTAGGGGCAAAGAGGTTCAAAGCATGGAGGAGGACTGTGAGGTCAGAACTCCTGCACCAAAAGCCCCAAATGAAAATACAAGCTGGCTACAGGCCATAGAGGACCTTAAGAAGCAGATAAGAGAAGTGGGGGACAATTTGGGAAGAGAAATGAAAAAGATGCAAGAAAAGTATGAAATGACAGTCAACAGCCTGACTGAGGAAAATAATGCCTTAAAAAATAGACTAACTCAAATGGCAAAAGAGGCTCAGAAAGGTAATGAGGAGAAGAATGCCTTAAAAAGCCGAATTTGCCAGATGGAAAAAGAATCTCAAAAGCTCACTGAGGAGATTCATTCCTTCAGAGTTAGACTGGAGCAAATGGAAGCTAGTGACTTTATGAGAAATCAAGATACTATTAAACAGATCCAAACAAATAAAAGAATAGAAGGCAATGTGAAATATCTCATGGGAAAAACCACTGACCTGGAAAATAGATCCAGGAGAGACAATTTAAAAATTATTGGACTACCTGAAAGCCATTATCAAAGAAAGAACCTAGAAATCATCCTTAAAGAAATTCTCAAGGAAAATTGCCCTGATGTTTTAGACCCAGTGGGGGAAATAGAGGTTGAAAGAATCCACTGATCACCTCCTGAAAAAGGTCCCAAAAAGAAAACTCCTAGGAATATTATAGCCAGGCTCCAGAACTCCCAGATCAAGGAGAAAATACTACAAGCAGCCAGGAAGAAACAATTTCAATATTGTGGAAACACAATCAGAGTAGCCCAGGACCTGGCAGCTTCTACACTGAGGGATTGAAGAGCATGGAATATGATATTCCAGAGGGCAAAAGATCTGGGATTGAAGCCAAGGGTCACCTACCCAGCAAAACTGAGTATCTTGTTTCAGGGGAAAATATGGTCATTCAGTGGAATAGAGGACTTTCAAGCATTCTTGATGAAAAAAACCAGAGTTGAATAGAAAATTTGACATTCAGACACAAGAAGCAAGAGATGCTTAAGAAGGTAATCAAGGAAAAGAAATCAAAAGGAACTTATCAAAGTTGGACTATTTACATTCCTACATGGAAAAACAATAACTGTGTTTGATGAAACCTTTCTCATTATGAAAATAATTGAAGAAGGGTACATGGCATATGTTCACAGTTATACATGGATAGAGGGCACAGGTTGAATTTGATGGGAAGGGATGATTCTTTTTTTTTTTGAGGGCAATTGGGGTTGGGCGACTTGCCTGGGGTCACGTGGCTGGGTTTTTGTTTGTGTGTTGGGTGTCTGGGGCGGGATCCGAGCTCGGGTCCTTCTGGCTCCGGGGCCGATGCTCTGCTTGCTGCGCCACCTAGGTGAAGTCAAGAAGTGAGAGAGGAAAGTGGCAAAAGGAGATGGAGAGAGACAGGGTAGGGTAAACTATCTCATGTAGAAGAAGCAAGGGGAAGTAGTTGCAGGGGAGGGGAAGAACAGGAAGGCAAAAAGGCAAAAGCATATTCTCATTGAAGTTGGCTCAAGGAGAGAATCACATACATACTAAATGGAATATCTTACCCTCACTCACTTTCCTAAGTAGGGGAAGGGGGATGAAAGGGGGGATGATGGAGGGGAGGGCATTCTGAGGAGAGGGGAGGTTAGAAGTACCCACTATCAAAGAGGGACAGGATCAAAGTAGGGAATGGACCAGGTGGGAGGTGAAATGGGTGGGAGGGAAATATAAACAGTCTTTTACAATATATCTACTATGGTAATGTTTTGCATAGCTATACATGTACAACACATACTGAATTGCTTATTTTCTCAGAGGGAGTGGGTGACAATGGAGGAAGGGAATGGATCTGAAAATCGAAGTTTTAAAATTAAATGTTTCATAAGATGTCCAGGCACTGGGGCCCAGAGATTCACCTTGCCCTATGGCAAAGTCAAAGGGGATATGGGAGAAGATATGGGAGAGAGCAGATTGGATGAGGGGATATCTAGTGGGACTGCTATTCTGGGGTGGTGGATAGGGAAAAAATGGGGGAAAATGTAACTCATAATCTGGTGGAAATGAATGATATAAACCAGAAGTTAATAAAGCATTTGTTTAATTAAATAAAAATAATAAAAAAATTTTTAAAAATTAAAAAAAATAAAAGAATGAGACTAGATGTCCACCATTGGATCTTCTAATTCTGAGATTCTGTGACCTGGGGAAATTAACCTCAACTCAACTTAAAAAAAAACAAACAAACCAGAAATGTAGGATAAAAAGCATTAAGTGGTTGAAACCCAGGATATGTCAAGAAAGTAGCTCATTTCTTAGTGAACTGAAATACAAGGGACCTTTTGGCAATAAAAACCACGAAGCAATTATTAAGATTGCAGGTTCGACATTTCCTAGATTTCAAGCCAGGAGACATCTTAGAAGTCACCAATTCAAACTCCTTATTTTGTAGATGATAAACTAAGGGCACAAGATAGGAAGTGACTTGTAGGGGGACACCTCAGTAGTAAGCTGAAGAGCCAGAATTTGAATTCAAGTCATATGATTAAAAAGTCAGCAGTCTTTCTTGGGCATTATACTGTATAACACAACTTTGTAAATAGGCAGCCACTGCCTCATGTTTCTGAAGACTAAGAGACCTTTCAATCTGGAGGCAAGTAAGTTTGGCTTTGGTTCTTTGCATATTGGATAATATATTATTAATTGACCAAAAATACAGAGTGAGGACAGCTTCCCAGATGTGAGACAAAGATACCTCAAACCTGGGATAGCTTTCTGGGACTCCATGTATAAGTGGGGCCTATGGGCAACTATGACCTCCTGGAATGAAAGGATCATAAGAGCAAAAAATAAGACCTAGAGAGGGGCCTTCGAGACCATCTCCAGGGTAGGGAACCTGTAGCCTTGAGGCACAGGTGGCCCCTGATTGAGGCAAAACCCCCTCCACCTCCACTTCATCTCAGAGATGAGAAAATAGAGGCCCACGGGGGTTAAGTGACTTGCCCCAAATCCCACAGATAGTAATGGCAATGCTGGTACTGGCACGTGATTCCAGATATACTGATCTTTTCATTCTGGCCTGTGGCACTTGGTACCATTCTGAACACTGGGTAGAGCATTCTGGACCTGTGATTTCTATCACCACTCATTTGTAAGGTCATAGGTAACAGAGTACTTCCTGAGGTTAGAAATTGAGGAGTGGGGGCAGCTAGGTAGTACAGTGAATAAAGCACAGGCCCTGGAATCAGGAGGACCTGAGTTTAAATCCAGCCTTAGACACTCAACTCAAATACTAGCCATGTGACCTTGGGCAAGTCACTTAACCCCAATTGCCCTCCAAAAAAAAAAAAAAGCAAAAAAAAAATAAATTCAGGAGTGGGGAACCTATGACTTTGAGGCCACATTTGGCCTTCTAGGTCCTCAAGTGTGGCCCAAACCCCATAGAACAAATCCCCTTAATAAAGGGATTTATTCTGTGAAACTTGGATTCAATCAAAAGGTGGTACTTGAGGACCTAGAAGGTCACATGTGGCCTGGAGGCTACAGGTTCCCCACCCCTGATAAGTCCCTTGCCCAAGGTAGAACAGCTGTTAAGTGTCCAAAGACAAATGTGAACCCAGGGTTTTGCACCTTTTGCATTCAGCACACCCTTGACCATGCCACCCGGTGTAAAGCACACAGTAGACGTTCATGAAATCCTCACTGCTTGCTCCATAGACACTATTATGCCAGGCTTCCCTATGAATCTCCTTTGTTTTCTTTGGGTTTTGGCTTGATTTTCATATCATTCTCTTTAGTGAGAATTGTGGATAGTAAACAGCTCTCCAAGTGCATGACTGCAATTGGAATTCAGCCTGCAAACCTCCCTGATACCCCAGCTTGCTCTTAAACACATGCTTTTCTCCTTGCAAAAATAAAGAGGAATTAATTGACAGTTTTAATGCAATGCCAGTGGGCTTCTTGGTAGAGCTGGATAAAACCATCATGGAATTTTTATGGAAGAACACACAGGAAAGACCATCAAGGGTTAATTGGTAGGTGGAAAAAGTGAATTAAGAGGGGCTCATTATCCCTGTTGTTAAAGCATATTATGCATGGAGATTGTCTGTTACTGGGAAAAATAGAAATCCCAGATATAAAACCAAATGCATACAAAAGATTAGTGTTTGGCAAACCTACAGACAAAAAAATACTGTGGAAAGAATTCATTACTTAATAAATGTTGTTGGGAAAACTGGCAATCTGGTGCGAGATAAATTTAGATCTTTCATCCTGCACTGTATACCATAAGAAGTTGCACCTGGATCACAGAATTAAATGCAAGGAAAGAAGAAGAAAAGGGAATGATAATAAGTTACATTTATATCCATTTATAACTTACCACAATCTTGTAAGAGAAAGCATTAGCAATGGCAACTTGATCTGTGATTTCACTCCTTTATGAAGAAGCTTGCTCTGCCAGTACAAATCAACCTTCCTTCAGCAGTTTAAAACCTCAGAAAGCTGCCCGGACAGAGCACTGAGAGGTTAACTGAATTGGAAGTGGTCACACAGCCTGTGTACGTCAGGAGGAGTGGAGGCCATGGTGGTCATCATGGCCTTTGACCACTATACAATAGTGCCTCTCAATGGACAATATGACATATAAAATAACTCATATCATTTTGAAATTTGCTATGATACAGTGACTAGAAACTAGATTCCAAGTATTATCATCACAAATTTAGATGAGGAAACTAAGGGTCAGAGAAGTGGTCCGATTTGCTCAGGGCCATTTTGCCAATAATCACCTGAACTGAGGTTCTCTGAGGTCGGATACTGTTTTGTTTTGTTTTGTTACAACATGATATGGCCTCAAATAAAATATGATCAGATCAGGAGTTATTAACCTCTTTGGTGTCCTAGGTTCCTTTGATATATGGTGAAACCTATGGGCTCCTCATGATATTGCTTTTAAATGTCAAAAAAAAAACACTACAACACATAGGTTTAAAATCAAACCTATTCTATTGAAATACAGTTATTGAGCTATTAAAAATAAAGTTGGCAGACCCCAGGGTAAGAGCTCCTGATCTAAATTGTGGAAGGTAGATACATTTTCTGCTGGATATATTAATAGGAGAAAGTATTAGGAGTAAGGTAAATTGATTTAATTATGTTAAAAATAAATTTCTGCAGAAGAAAAAGTAAAAATAATCAGGATAAATATAAATGAACAGATTAATAAAATGTTTGCAGAAATGAAAAAAATAATTGTTAAGCACCTGCTTGTGAAATGCCAAGAACAGGGCTTAGTGCTGGGATAACACAAATAGGGGTGTGGTGGACAGGAAAGGGACTTTTGGTTGTATATAGAAAAAAGATAAATGGTAACAAGCCTCTACTAGGTAGATCCTTGTGGACCCTGGTTCAAGTTTATGGCTGGATGGGAGGTGAAATTTGGTCAGGCCAGGTATGAGCACCACATACCTGCAATCTCTCCTGGAATTGACAGGTCACTTATCTCAGGAGTGCAGAGCTTTAGAGGGACTACAGCCAATCAAGCACCCTTTAAGTTTGTCACCAATATGGTAAGACCTGGTAGCAGAGGGCCTAAGGAGGGATAAAACCGACCATAGTGGACGAGAGAAGCTCTAAACTTCCATGTTGATCAACAGTGAGATCAGGCCATGAATGGCCACTGCACTTCTAACCTGGGCAAGAAGGAATATTCAGGGATGGATGGATGGAAGGAAGGAAGGAAGAAAGGAAGGAAGGAAGGAAGGAAGGAAGGAAGGAAGGAAGGAAGGAAGGAAGGAAGGAAGGAGGGAAGAAAAGGAAGGAAGGAAGGAAGGAAGGAAGGAAGGAAGGAAGGAAGGAAGGAAGGAAGGAAGGAGAAGGAAGGAAGGAAGGAAGGAAGGAAGGAAGGAAGGAAGGAAGGAAGGAAGGAAGGAAGGAAGGAAGGAAGGAGGAAAGAAAATGAAAGGAAGTGAAGAATTAACTTGGTCTAGGGTGGGCCAGATATAGTGGACTAATTAATTTTTCTCTCTTAGAAAGCTATTTGCCTGGGATATTATAGTCATAATTTCCATATATGAGCCAGACTGGTTGACTGCTAAGGTCACTTCAAGTTCTCAGATTCTAGGACTATGAGAGCTAACACTCAACAAGCAGGAAAGCTCAGCCCCAAGCAAAGTTATAATAATGCTGAGAGGCCTAAGTACCCCATGGGCTGTGGGGAGAAGTTATGGCTTCTGGAAGACAGGATATGGTGCAGGGCATCAGTGGCAGGGCAGATGGCAAGATGCCCAAGTATGCCTAGGTTAACTCATAGATAGCTTACTATCTAAAATTTTTAAAGAACTAATACATTTTTTTAAATGGATAAATCTTCAAAGGAAGATATTGTTATTTGAAATAATCACTTTAAAGAGTCTGAGATTAAAATTTCTATTATTAATAACAATAATAATAATAGCATTAATTTAAAAAATCTTTAACATTTGCAAAACACTTGGAAAATATCATTTCATTTGATCCTTATAGCAACCTTATTAGGTAAATGTTATTATTATCCCCTTTTTTATGGATGAAGAAATGGAGACTGAGAGCCTATGTTTCCCAGCTAGTAAATGCCTGAGGCAGGATTTTAATTCCCATCTTACTAATTCCAAATCCAACCCTTTAGTCACAACCTGGCTTCTCTGAACAATGAGCAAAATACCAATTAAAACAACTTTGAGTTACTGCTTCGTGCTCATTAAATTGGCAAAAATAACTAAAAATGATGAAAGTCAATGCTGGCAGACTATGGAGAAATAGGCACATTATTACATTGCAGTTGAATTTGCTGGGCTCCTGTTGGAAGGCAATCTGGCAATATATAAGAGAAGCAATAAAAATAAATAATACTCTTTTCCCATATAATTCCAGGACATATAAATGGTTGAACATTGCTCTTTGTTTGTTTGTTGTCCAGACCTATGAGTTCATTAGCCTATAGAACTCTCAATATTCAAACTCTCTCCACTGTGGCAGCTCAGAAAGTTACAGCCTTAGGGAAATCACTGACTCTTGATTAGGACTTAATTCCAATTGGCCCTTCCTCTTCCCTTCAATGCTAAAGCACATGCTTCCTTAGCACAAACTGCCCACCTTCTATGTATTCATATGGGCCAATATGTGTCAGAGATAGAAACTCAACCTAAGATATTGACTCCAAGTTGGGTCCTTTACCCACAATGTTGTTGTAGTTCATCCTTCATTTATCAAAGAGGACCAATGACATCACAGATGATGTGTGGACTTGTGCATGCATTGGGTGAGGCAGAGTTGCACAAACTCATCAGTCTCATTCTCTTTACCAGAGTCGTCAAAGTCCAGTGGCAAGACATCACTCAACTCAGCAATGAGTTTGATATCTGTTGGTTACACTCAATATGGTTTAGCCTTTTCTGGAGAGACAGTTTTGTTGGGGTGTGGCTGATACACATGCTACAGCTTCTTAGAGTCACAAGTGAGCATTTGGTGACAGGTGGATGCCAAAGAGAATGGTGGATGCCAAGACCAAAAAGTCTTGGCAAGTCCTCACACCAGAGGTGCTAGTCTTCCATGGTCATTCCATACACCCTATTCACTATGTAGTATTGACTCCAATATATAAAATGAAAAATTAATCCTCAAGTACAAAGATGAATGGTAAAACAGAATGGAAGGAAAAAGAGGGATTAACTAACAAGCTGTTATGGACATATTGTATGTAGAAATTTGTTCTTAAATGTAAATAGTTGTAAATGAATGTTTAATTGGTTTCATTGTTGTTTAAAGTCAAGTACAATAATAAAGCATGCTTAATTTTTCTAAAAGTTAAGGAAATTGATAGAGGGAATCTATAGAGGAAATCAATGAACCTACATCTTCCTAATGCAAAGACTTGATGTTTTATATCACCTACCTGATATGAAGCTTTGAAACTGAAGGAATCCTTGTGGTGTAGTATACAAAAAAATACAGAAGGAAACTGACATTTTTTCAGGACAAGAAGGCAACTCAAAAGTGGGCTTTGGCCACTCAGCATCATTCAGTGACAAACCCAGTTCTTGGGAAGGTGAGAGAGAGTTTGCTTGTAAGAATTGTTCACAATTCAGGAAGATGCATGGTTTCTTTCTGTAATCATTCACAAGCCAAATTACATAGAAGCATCACACTTTTATTTTTTATCTTGTTTGGAACTTTGTCATAAGAGCTTTGAACTCGATGACCTGGAAGAGAATAATGGCCCATAATAAGAGAGCTGTAGGAAAGAACAGGTGGCATCCAGTGAGCCTAGGGATCCTTGGACTGGCATCCTTAGAAAAGGAGCAGTTCTGAAACACTGACCCAATGAAGAAATGAATATTTCCTGCTTGGCACACAGTCATACAGCAGAGGCAGAAGCAGACACTTGGAAGAAATCCAGATTTGGAGTCCGAAGACTGGAGGTTGAATTTTGGCTTTACTGCCATTTACAGAGCAACAAGGTTAATTAGACCTGGGTTCAAATCCCACCTGAAATGCTTAGTCTACAGCAAGTGGATCAGTGTGGCTTGATCACAGAATACAAAGAGTGAATTAATTCGTAAAAAGATGAAAAAGGGAAGAAGGGACTATGTTGTGAAAAGATTTTAGTATCAGAAAGAGGTGATCCTAGAGGCAAAGGGGAGCTGCTTGAGTTTGTTGAGGAAATGGAGGAGGGAGGGGTAAGCAGAATTATAATTTAAGATTATTGTTTTGGCTGCTGTATGGAAGGTGGATTGGAATGAGGAGTGGCTGGAGGCAGAGAGACCCAATGGAGGCCACTGTAAAAGTCCAAGCATGAGGTGAAAAGGGAGTGAACTAGGGAGGGGAATGTGTGAACAGACAGAAGTGTGGAGATAGAAGCAACAAGATCTAGCAACTGTTTGGATATGAGGGATAAGTGAGAGAGAGGAGTAAAAAATAACACTAAGGTTGTGGGCCTGGGAAACTAGAAAGATGATGGCAATCTTGACAGGAATAGGGCAGCTCAGAAGAGAAATGGGTTTGGTGGGGTGCAATAGAGTGCACTGGACTTGAAAGCAGAAAGATCAGAGTTCAAAACCAGCCTCAGACACTTACTAGCTGTGTGACCCTGGGCAAGTCACTTAAATTCTATTTGCCTCAGCTCCTCAACTGTAAAATAAGGACATACTGGAGAAGGAAATGGAAAACCACTCCAAGAAATACCAAGGACAAAGTTCATGTGGTCACAAAGTCAGACATGACTGAATGACTGAACAACAACAACGAGTGGGGAAAGACTAAGTTCAGTTTTGGAAATGTTAAGTTCAAGATGCCTATAAGACATCCCATTTGAAATGTCTCATAGGCAGTTGGTTATACAAGACTGGCATTCTGGATGTTGAGATGTGACTATAATTTACATAAAGGTGGCGATTTATCCCAGGGGAGCTAATGAGGTCACTGAGTGCAGAGAAAAAAGAGATGATGAACACAGATGATGAACCACAAAAGGACACTCAGTAAGAAAGATCAGGATCTAGTCAGAGATTATAGATTTAGAAGAGACCTGGAAGTCATCTAGTCCAGCCTCTGCATTTACAGATGAGGAAACAGAAGCTCAAAGAGATTAAAGACTGACCCAAAGTCACAGTAAGTTTCAAAGGAGGGGTTTGAATGCAGGTCTTCTGGAGTCTAGGCCAAGAGTTCTAGATACTACCCATACTGTCTTTGACAGATAGCGGGAGAACCAAGAGAGAAAAATGTTATGAAAACCCTCACAGGAGAGAGTATCAAGGAGAGAGGTCAATAATACCCAATATCATAGAGGTAAAGAGAAATGAAATCTTAATGGGAATTGAGAAAAGAGCTTAGATTTGGTAATTAAGGGACCATTGGTAACCTTGGAGCAAACAGTTTCAACTTAATCATTATGTTAGAACCCATATTGCAGGGGGTTGAGAATGGTGTGAGAGGATAGAAAATCAAGGTACCAAGGATCAACAGTTATTTCAAGCAATTCAGCTGAGAAAAGAAGATATATAGGATCATAGGATTATAGTTACCCAGGACAGGAGAACCTAGCAAGTCTCAATATGTACCAAAGTATTGATAATAGCACTTTTGTGGTAGTGAAGAGTTGGAAGCTGTAAACCTTTTTCAAAAAGTTTGGTTAAAGGAGACAAACAAATAGCAATACACAGTTACAGCATTTATTCCCTTAAAGCTAGCAGACTTGTACAAGGAGCCAGACTAAGTAAGTCTGACTGATGAATAAAAAAATGGGAGAGCTTAAATACATCTTAGGACCATCCCAATTCAGGGTGGCTGTGTCACACAAATTTATGATCTCCTTAAGTGTTTAATCATTATATGAGAAAGGAATTTTCTTAAGTGAATAGATGGTAAATACAATAAAACAAGAGAGTGGACAAAGTGTCAATTGAAATTATGCTCCAGGATATCTGTTCTCTTTACCATTAACATTCCACAACATAATAGATGTCCAGAAAATATTAAGATAAGAAAAAGTCCCATTACTCAAGTTAATGCCTCGAGTTAAGGGTCTCATGCTTAAGGGCCATAAAATAATCCTCATCTGCTTTGTTGACATAAGGAGAGATATTCTCCAACCTCACTCAGGGAGCAAAAACAAAGCAGGGTCCATTTGGAATTTATGATCTCAGGATTCTCTGGAGTTGCTGACATAGGAAAAGGCCTTTTTAAAGTGAGGCAAAGCAGTATGTTTGATTAATTCAGATTTTGGCCAAAAGTATGATATTTAATGATTATCAAAAGAAAGTAGATATCCATTGATTGGGGAATGGCTAAGCAAATTTTGGGACATGAATAGAATGGAACATGACTGTTTTGTAAGAAATGACAAATATTATGACTCTAGAGGAGGACAGAAAGAAAATGAACTGATGTAGAGTGAGATAAACAGAGCTAAAAACATAGTATACACACACATATATACATGCATACATGCCATACTTACATATATATATATGTATATATATATATATATATATATATATAAACATTCACATGCACACACAATGACTTTAACAATATAACAATGGAAATGGAAATAATAACCTCTTAATATTCAAAAGCAAGTGTTGCTAAATTACAAAGAACCAGCCCAAAATAAGAGATCTGAGAAGAAAGCTCTTCCTGACCCTTGCAGAAGTGAAAGGTCCACAAGTATGGTACATTCTCCATATACATATATGTGTGTGTGTGTGTATGTATGTATGTACGTATGTCTTAGTTATTCTGATTTTCCTCTCTTTTTGTTTTTTTAAAAAGATTATTTTATGAAATGAGTCTCTGGCAAGAGGTAAAGGAAGAATAATGAGGAAATTTTGGTGATATTAAAAAAGATCAATAAAACTGTATTTTTTAAAAAGAATGGGGTAGAATCAGGTGTATTAGAGGTAATAGGTAAGGAATCAGTTGATGGAAAGAGGGAAGGAGGAAGGAAAAGAAAGAGAGTGTGTAACCTGCTAGAGAAGAAGGGAAGAGGATGAGAAGAACATATAGAGGGGTTGAATATGTTGAGGAAGAAGACCCACTTCTTCATGAGAAACTACAATGAGGGAGGAAATTGTTGGGGTTGATTGTCAAAGGATTGCCACAGGAGGTGGGGAGAAGTTGAGTATTAGGAAGATAACCCCAAGAACTGGTAAAAATATGAGACAAGTGCTTCAACTGAGCCATTGTGGGTGTGCTGTGGAAGGTCTGATGATGGAAGAAGTTTGGAAAAACTTTTGTAGTGAGTGGGGTAGAGAATTCATCAGGAAGGAGTAAAATATGTGCCTTACTCAGGGGAGATAAGATAACATCAATTTGAAGGAGATCCAGTAGTTGCTAGATTCCCTCTATCTCCATGTAGCACCACATGACCAGGAATAGAGGAAATAGAGCATGGTGGGAGCAATCCAAGTATGGGGTTTAAGTGTTAATACTTTAGGACAAGGGAGCAAGGAATGTAAGAGCAGGAGGGCTGTGTATCCAAAACTGGTTCACTAAGAGAGTGTATCCATTGAAGGGACCTGGCCAAGTACTAAGGACTGAAGAGAGTAGAGATCACAGTGAGGAGGGATGAGTTTAGAAGGAGCAAAGCCCACTATTTCCATTAACCTGAAAAGAGACAGAAGTGAAAGGAGATGGGTGATTGGAGGGATGGTTTTCTACCTTCCACCAAAGCTCTCCCCACCTCCAATTTACTGCCAGTCAGTCAAAGCCTTTTATTATCTAATTTAGTTCTGAAAATCTACTCTGAGTTGGTATTATTCCCATTTTCCAGATGAACCTTTTTAAAGTTCATAGAAATAAAATGACTTGCCCAGGGTCACTTACCTGGTAAATATCAGAGGCAAGATTTGATCTGGGCCACCTCTCTGTATACCAAGAAATCCAGCTTTCTCTCCCCCTGCCCCTTCCCTCCCTCCCTTTCCCCTCCCCCTTCTAGCCTCCCACAGAGATTTTCTCCTGAAAAGTTTTGTGTCAACTGAGTTTCTCAAAATCTAATTATATTTTAACTGCACCAGGGGAGCTAGCTGTTTAAAAGAACCCTGTGGTGAACCCTTTTTGTAAATGAAAGAATCTGTTTGAATTGCAAATAATCATCTCTTAATTAATCTGTTTTGAAGGTCTTCGTTTCCAATAATGATCTTTCTTAAAGTGGAGAGCACCTGAATATTTGTATATTTATCCAACTCTTCTTATAAGTACTATACTATGTTATGGATCTATGATTAGCAGCTAATAGGCATCTGAGAATCTGTTGCGGGGGGTGGTTTGAAAGTTAATATAAACAGCAAAAAGCATCCCATTTAATGGAGGCAGAACGGGTGCCTTCCCAATGTTCTTCATTCACCCCCCCTTCCTTATTAACCCAGTCTGCTGAGTTTTACATTTCTCCCTCCACCTCTGTGATCCTCCAATAACAGACCCCCTGGTGGTTTAAAAGCCAGATTGAACATCTGGATTTTGAGCTGAATCCTAAAGGTCACCAAATCCTGAGCCATTGAAATAGATGGATAGGCAGATAGATGCCAGCATGCTGTCTCTAAGATGGAAAGCCCACATGCCCTGGCTTCCGCAGCCCTCCCTTCACAAGCTAAGCTGGGCTAAGGAGTCAGTGAATTCCGGATGAAGAATGGATCATTGGATGCTTTTGGAAACGGCAGCATTTCCATTTCTCTCCTCCCACTTGTCATTCTGGAGTCTGACGATGGGATTCACATGGATTTTTGGCTTGGATTTCTGGGGATATTTTTCTTAGTGCAAAAGATTTTAAAGAAAAATAGCATAAAGAAAATGTAAAGGAGAAAGGGTGAAATGTTCCAGATGGTCCTGAAGAATTCTAAAATGACCTAGAACCCAAGGCAGGCCTTCCTTTCATTTTTAGAAAAAGAGAAATGTTATTCATATTTTTGTTTAATTTTAAAAGTGTAAAAGTTGTCTATAATATTCATGAAAGTAGATTTGCAGCTCTATCCAGGATTCACAGAATGATGGAATTTTGACTAGAAGGGACATTTGAGATGACTTAACCCAAACCCCTGATTTGCTTTAGAAGGATGCTGAGGAGTTCTGCCTCCAAATAGAGTTCACTTTCCACTGGGGTATGCTGTCTTTCAAGATGTGAGTGTGTGTATGTGTGTGTGTGGGGGGGGGGCATGTGAGTGTGTCTTCACGGACATCTTTGGAGACCCTTGATCTTTGACCTGCAGTTAACCTGCCCTCCAAATTTTGTAATGATCATGGTAATAATAAGAACAATAATACTACAGTAAACATTCCTGCAGCCCACTTCCAGCCTTCAAAACATTTTACAAATATCTCATTCATATAATAGCCCAGTGAAGTAAGCACTGGAGATAGCATTATGACCATTTTAAAGATTAATCAATTAATCAGCAAGCATTTCTTAAGTGCCTACTATGTGTCAGGCACTGTGCTAGGCACTGAGGCTACAAAGACCAAAATTAATTAATCCTTACAAGGAATTTACATTCTAATGGAAGAAAAAACATGTACATCTGTAGGCATATACAGAATAAGGAGAATACATAAAAATAAAAGCTAGGTAGTTTGGGAGGAAGAATATAAAGCAGCTGGAGGGGTGGATCAGAAAAGCCTCCATGCAGAAGAATGTGTTAGGTCTGATTCTTGAAAAAAGAAAGGGGCTCTAGGAGATGGAGATGAGGAGGCAGTACATCCTAGGCTTGGGGTATGGCCAGTGCAAAGATAATATTGAAGTGATTTGCCTAGGGTTGTATAGCTTGTCATGGCCAAGGGATGCTCTGGAGCAAAGCCTAGATCTCTAATCTGGTCTGCCACTGGGCTGTCAGAGACTGATCTATAAGTCTTAGGAGGACCTCTGGGGGTGAGCTGAGGGTCTTCCGAGTTCAGTCTGATTATCAAAGAGCTGGCTACTCCACTTTCCTAACCTTTTGAAAATGGTGACCCTCAGTGCCTGAGCCCCAAGGGTTTGACATGCATTTATTCAATCATATCAGAGTGTCCTACATCATGTAAGAAAAGACCCCATTCTCCTGTCTGTGCCAAATTTTATATATGTGAATACTGTGAATGCAGACATCTCCTCTAGGTCCCAAACCCTCCTTGGACCTTGTAGTTAGACAGATGCATGCTCAAGCACATGTGTATACACACACACACACACACACACACACACACACACACACACACACCCCTTGTAGCAGGCAAATAAAACTAACCTAAGGAATTTGAGTTCTTCTCAAGCATCCAGGCTTCAACTGTACTCCTCCCAGAAATCACTCCTATGAAGAAAATGCCCAATGAATGCATCACATCATCATAGAATCAAGAGTTACAGGAGACCTAAGAAGTCATTTAGTTTAACTCCTGACATTTTTAGATGAGGAAACTGAGGCCCAGAGCATTTTAGTGACTTCCCAGGATCATGCTATTTGGAAGGAACAGAAACAATATTTGAATCCAGGTCCTCTGACTCCAAAGCCCATGGTTTTTTCACATTGCTTCTATGGTCATTGGATTGGGGCATCTTGGGTACTTGGGGTCTCCACCTCTCTTGGCGGTCAGGTAGGACAGACACTGATGTCTCCATTGGAGTAAACCTTCCTCTATTCTTTGATCCTAGGGTCAGGTTGACAGTGAAGAGAGGTAGTTGAGGTGCACAGTGCGTGGAGTACTGGGCTTGGAGTCAAGGACCTCGAGTCCAAATCCTTTTCAAATATTTAAAAGCTATGTTTTATTGTTGTTCATTTGTTTCAATCATGTCTGCCTCTTCATGACCCAATATGGGGTTTTCTTGACAAAAATACTGGAATGGTTTGCCATTTCCTTCTTCAGCTCATTTGACATATGTGGAAACTGAGGCAAACATGGTTAAGTGACTTGCCCAGAGTCACATAGCTAGTAAGTGTCTGAGTTCAAATTTGAACTCAGATCTTTCAGACTCCAGGCCCATCTACTAACTACATCCACTGCACCATCTACTAACCCTATTCTAGCTCTCTGACCCAGGGCAAATCAGTTAACCTCTCTTAGCCTCAGTTTCCTCATTTGCAAAATGGGAATAATAATAGCACTTACCTCACAGGGTCAGTGTAAGGATCAAATGATATAACACATGCAAACTGCTTTGCAAATAATAAAATACTATATAGGTGCTAGCAGCTGCTGTTGTGAGTTCAAAAGGGAATAGACAGCCCAGGTCTTTTAGTACTGACTAAACATCCAGAGAGGAAGGACATGGAGCCTCTGTTATCCAGGATGGGTTCCCCAAGCTTCTCTTTCAAATCCACCCTTCTCCTGCCCTCAGGTCCCAAAGGTTTTGTGGGCAGGGCTCATGAGTCACTCTAGGCCCAAAAGAATTATACTAGAAAATATTAGAGAAAGAATTGGAACCCAGGATTCTGGGCCCAGAGCACTTTCCACTATGGCACACTGCCTCACTGGACTTCTTGTCTGGTCTGTGACAGGCACCCCTAAGAAGAATCCCAGACAAGCAAGAAGATCATTCTGGAAGAGTGGGGTCCAGTTTTCCAGAGGCAAACTGGGAAAAGCCTACAAAATCTTTGGGGAGAAAATATTTTTTCCATGACTATGCTTTGAACTCCTCCAAGCTCCCTGAAGTTCTGGGAGAAATGTGGGCTGCTTCTTTTTAACTTGGGTTAGAGCTTGGGAAGCCAATGAGAAGATTGTGCAGCTCT
Organism: Gymnobelideus leadbeateri; assembly: GCA_011680675.1. Lineage (NCBI taxonomy): Eukaryota > Metazoa > Chordata > Mammalia > Diprotodontia > Petauridae > Gymnobelideus > Gymnobelideus leadbeateri. The sequence continues at coordinate 20,052 of WOXC01001552.1, forward strand.
GGGTCCATTACAGCCCAAATGACAGGATTTAGATTTCAGCCAAAGCAGAGTCTAGGTAATTGACAAAAGTGGTTGAGTCAGTTGTGGGATGAGACCCTGCATCTAGCTGGCCTGTAGGGCAATGGAAGAAAGGAAAGTTAATATTCAGGGACAACCTGGCAGGAGCAAAGTAGAAACAAGAGAACTGGGCATAGCAGTGTTCCTGCCACATCCAGATACCATCACATGTTATGTCTGTGCCAGGAATCAATCAGAGAAAATTACAGCATTATAGAGCTAGAAGGCACCACAGAGATTATGTAGGCCAGCCCTTCATTTTACTGAGCAGAACACAAATCCACAGAGGTTGAACGCCTGGCCCAAGGTCATCAGCTAATGGTAAAACTGAGACAAAAATTCAAGGCTTCCTTATAGTCAATTCAAGACAGTTCAACAAACGTCTCTGAAGTGACTATAGTATGTAAGGCCAAGTTAAAGCCTACAGATGGTCTATCAAAGCAAACTGTGATTGTTAGCATCTGCTGCCCCCTTCTCCCACTATCACCATCAAGAGGCGTAGGGCTGAAACCCACTGGGCATATGGTATGGGTGAGGAGTAACAGGTAAGCATCTCAAGAATTCTCCTGGTATCCTCTTGTTGGAAGAAGGGAAGGATGACCTCCAGAAGCCTGAAAGGATCCCCTGTGGTAAATGTATAGGAGGACATGAATGAGCCATCTAGATGGGCAGCTAGGGATGGGGTAAGATTATTGGGGGAGAAGCATGGGGGCAGCTACATTGAGAAAATCACAGACCCATTGAGAGGTCCCTGGGGCTGCAAAGAGAAAGATCGAAACAATCCTTGCTCTCAAAGAACATTCATCTGGCCATCTAGTGCTGCTAATCTACAATCAGGTCTGTTATATGTCCAAAGTTGTGTGTCTAATTAAATAAAAAAGCATTGGTAAGTATTTACTAAATACCAGGTACTATGTGTATGTGTGTATAGATATATTATTTATGTGTATCTGAATATATGTGCACATATATGTGTGTGTATATGTGGGATTTTAGGAGCCCATCCCCTCCTGAGCCCACAGGGAATGAGGAAAAATCCAGGAAAGGTCAACTGGGGTACAGAGTGATATAAATAGGGAGCAGGGGATGAAAAGGGATAACCAGACAGAGGTGAGAATCTGAAGTGAGGAAAACTGGTGCCAAGAAACATGGAAATTCAAGAAACTGGTGAGCAAGGGAGCGGAAGGCGGCATCTGTGTGTTCAAGGACAGGAGGAAGGCGGAAGGCGGGCAGTGGGCGGGAACAGCAGTCAGATCCTGAGCAGACCTAAAATTGTTCTCACCACTTGGCAGCAGCCGGTCTGGCTGTTCCAGATTCCTGAGCTTAGGCCTTTTCCTCATTCATGCTAGTGTACGTACTAATAAATCAGTGGTATCTACACTCCAAGGAAGTCTGACTGCTTGTCTCTCCTGGTCTGGGAAAAGTTATTTTGACCTCGGAAGCCCCAGTGCATCCAAGAGTTGGGCAGAAGAAACTGGGCAGGTGGTGAGCTATTTGTGGACTATGGAGATGTCTTTTCCCCATGTTTAATGGCTGATAAGAAAACGAGGAAGCCTTCTTTATAATATATTTTCTGCATCAGCCAGTCAGCCAATAAACATTTACTAAGCACCTACTGTATGTGTCAAGTGCTGGGGAGAAAAATAAAAATGAAACCACCCATACCTTCTAGGTCACATGCAATTGATAAGAGAAATCTTTCCATCTTGAGCACCCTCTTTTCAATATTTTCCTTTGCTCTTAAAACTCTATCCCGTATCTCACTCTCTCTCTTTGATCACCACTCCCACGTAAAATCATAGTTTTAAAGCTAGAAGGGGCCTTAGAAATAATCTAGTCAGACCCTATTGCGTTTCAGATAAGGTAACCAAGGTTTGGAGAGAAGTGACTTTCCCAAGGTAACACCACCTATTCTTGGTAAAATAGTAGGACTTGAAGGAGCTCCATTTCAGGCCCTCTTTCCTTTGGACTTTATGGAGCACCCCCTCATCCAACACCACTGAAAGGACTAACTCACATGGACAGATCAAGGGGACTCCTTGCCACTTAGCAGAAATTGGGATCATAAAATGACAACAAGGTAGCAGGAAGATAAGTAGCAGGAAAAAATCACAGGCCCTGCAATTTCACTGGCCTAGAGAAGTGCCCAACCATCGCCCCTGGGCACCTACTCTGCAACCTGAGGCCTTATTAGAAACCACTGCTTTTGACTGAAAAGAGAGAGAAGTATTCAGAGCAATGAAGGACAGGACCAGCTGGGGAGATGTGCAGATGGGGGTGCAGAGCAGCCAGAAAACACTGGGAAGACCAGAAGCAGGGAGAGTGGAAGGGACTAAAAAAGGCCAAGAGTCTAAGAAAGTCAAGGAGGGAAAGGATGGAGGCAGCAAAGGCTCTGCTCCTGCAGATATTGGACATTCAGATCTTAAGGACTCACTGTATTTTGAGGAGTTCTTCTTGTGGTGACAAAGAATGGGAAACTGAGGGAGTGCCTATCAACTGGAGATGGCTGAATAAGTTATGTGTATATGATGGAAAGGAAAGGAGAAATAGAATAAATATTTATAAAGCTCTTACTGTGTGCCGGGAACTGCCCAAAGTGCTGTTATTGCCCACATTTTACAGGTGAGGAAACAGAGGTTAAGTGACTTGCCTAGGGTCACACAGCCAGTAAGTGTTTGAGACTAGATTTGAACTCAGATCTTCCTGACTCCAGGAGCAGAACTTTCACTGCACCATCAGGTATCTTTGATGGAATACTATTGTACTATTGTTCTGCAAGAAATAATAAAGGGGATGGTTCCAGAGAAGCCTAAGAAGACTTGGATGAAAGGATGCAGAATAAGGTGAGAGAATTAAAAGAACAATTTATACAATAACAACACTATTGTAAAGATAAAGAACTTTGAAAGACTTAGGAATTCTGATCAAGAGAATAGCCATAATTCCAGAGGACTCAAGATGAAAAGTCATCCCACCTCCTGAAAGAGAGGTTATAGAAGCAGAATACAGATTGATACAATTATACATTTTGGACATGGCCGATGTGGGAATTTGCTTTGCTAGACCAAATAAGATATTTGCACAATGCCTGGCACATAGTAGGACCTTAATAAATGCTATTCCTTTCCTGCTACCATCCCCTCCTTAAGTATACACATTTGTAAATAGGATTTTATCTTTCTTGATTTCTCAACAAAGAAAACAAAGGCAGAGGTGGGAGGGAAAAGATGTAGATCTAAAAGTAAAATAAAATTTAATTTAGTAAAAAAAAAAAGAATTAAATGAAACATAAAACTTCTGAACAGAGGGATCCATGACAGAGTTCTACCATCACCCTTAAGTGATGGCCTTATAAACATGATGACATTGTTGGTAGAATTGTGAGTTGATGCAACCATTCTGGAGAGCAATTTGGAATTATGACCAAAGGGATATAAAACTGTATATATCCTTTGACCCAGCAATACCACTTCTAGGGCTGTATCCCAAAGAGATAATACAAATGGGAAAAAGAACCCACATGTACAAAATTATTGTTAGCGGTTCTTTTTATTGTGGCAAAGAATAGGAAATTGAAGGGATGTCCATCAATTGGGAAATGGCTGAACAAGTTGTGCTATATGAATGTAATGGAATACTATTGTTCCATAAGAAATGATAAGCAGGTAGACTTCAGAAAAACCTGGAAAGACTTACATGAATTGATGCTGAGTGAAGTGAGCAGAACCAGGAAAATGTTGTACACAGTACTAGTAACAATGTGTGATGACCAGCTTTGATAGATTTAGCTCTTCTCAGCAATGACATAATCTAAGACAATTCCAAAAGACTCGTGATGGAAAATGCTATCTACATCCATAGAAAGAACTATGGAGTCTGAATTCAAATCAAAAAATACTATTTTTCCTTTTTATGGTGTGTGTAAAGGGTGGTAGTGGTTTTCTTTTTCATGGTTTTTCCCTTTGGTTCTAATTCTTCTTTACAACATGACTGGTTTGGAAATATGTTTGATATGATTGCACATGTATGGCCTATATCAGATTGTATGCCATCTTTGGGAGGGGGTAGGTGAAGGAGGGGAAAAAATTTAATGCTGAAATCTTATACAAGAGGAAGTTGAAAACTGAAAATAAATCAGTGCTTTTAAAAAAAATCCCTTAAAAATTAATGAATGAACATGATGGCATTAAACTTCAAAATTGGCAAGTAGAATTATAAATGAACAATTAAGACATCAGGGGCAGTTGGGTGTTTCAGTGAATAGAGCATCAGCCCTGAAGTCAGGGGGACCTGAGTTCAAATATGGCCTCAGACACTTACACACTTACTAGCTGTGTGACCTTGGGCAAGTCACTTAATCCTAATTGCCTTGCCTTCCCCCATCCAAAAAAAAAAAGAGACATTAGTGACCTCCCTAAGATGTGTCACTCTCTTCTTGAAAGGAACTTGCATGCAGGCATAGCTATTTTGCACCTCTGGGGGTGGAGCCAAGATGGTGCAATAGAGAAAGGGCTCAGCCAAGCTCTCCCAATATTCACCTCCAGAAAACTTTAACATAATGCCTCAAATCAAATTTTGGAGTGTCAGAGGAAACCAAAGGTCAGAGTGAAATATTCTTCTGGTCCAAGGTCAGAAAGATATCTGTGATGCAGGAGACGAAGGTTAAACTAGAGCTCAGGAGAATGAATTGCAAGTGGTGGCACAGAAGCATCAACAGCTTCAGGAGTTCTCAAGCTGGAGATGGTAAGAGAAACCTGGCAACTGGTCAGAAAGAGATTTAAAGGGTTCCCTGTTCTAGCACTGAACACAGAAATCTATGCTTTTTGGTAGCTTCATTGACTATGTTCACTTCTGGGGCATAGCTCAAGGGTGGAGATGGGGCATTTTTGGTCAAGGGGGAGGGGAAGCCTTGAGAGATATTATCATTTCTAGCCCCAAGAGATAAGGACCCTGAAGAACAGTATTGTTTCTGGTCCCAAGGGAAATGGGCCCCTGAGTTTGCTGTATCCATTTCAATCCTAAGAGATCAGGGACCAATCCTGGCTAAAGACCAGAGTGCAGACCAAGTGAGTAGGCACCACACATCTCCCCAGATCATACTGCCTTAGAAGAATTGAACCCAGAACTAACTTTGAAAACACCCAGAATTAGCTCTGAAAACAGTAGTGCATAAAAGCCTTAAGCTTGAGACAGTGCCCCTCCCACACCCACACCAGGAGCAGAGACTGACATTAACATAAAGTTCCAAATAAAAGGGTAGGGAAATGAGCAAACAATGAAAAAGAACCTGATCATTAAAAAAAAAAAAAACTACTAAGGTGACAAGGATGATTAAGACACCAACTCAGAAGAAGACAAAGAACTCAAAACAGTTATAAGTAGTACCTAAAAGAAAAATATGAATTGGACATAAGACCAACAAGAATTCCTGGAGGGACTAAAAAGTAATTTTCAAAATAAAATAAGAATGGTAGGCAAAAAAATTGATTAAAAAAAGAAAACAAAGAAAGAAAACCATGAAAAGAAAATTAACAGCTTGGAAAAAGAGACAAAAAATACTGAAGAGGATAACACCATATAAACTAGAATTGGTTAAATTGAAAAAAGGTACAAAAATTCACTTAAAATTCCTTTAAAAATTCCTTAAAAAGAAAAATTGGTCAAAAGGAAAAAGAAGTACACATAGTTTGCTGAAGAAAATAATTCCTTAAAATTAGAATTAGTAAAGTGGAAGCAGATGATTCCATGAGACATCAAGAAACAATAAAATAAAGTCAAAAGAATCAACAAAATAGAAGAAAATGTGAAATATCTCATCAGAAAAATAACATATATGGAAGATAGAGCAAGGAGAGAGAATTTAAGAATTATTGGATCACCTGAAAGTCGTGATCAAAGAGAGAGCCCAGACACAATAATTGTCAAGGAAAACCACTCTGATCTCCTAGACCCAGGAAGTAAAACAGAAATTGAAAGAATCCATTATTCATTACCTGAAAGAAATCTCAAAAAAATCCTCCCAGGTATATTAAAGCCAAATTTACAATTTCCAGGTCAAAGAAAAAATTATTCAAGCAACCAGAAAAAAATGATTCAAATATTGTGTGTCCACAGTCAGGATAACAAAAGATTAAGCAACAACAATGTTAAGGAGTAGAGGGCTTGGTATATGATATTCTAGAGGGCAAAAGGGCTGGGATGACAACCTACCTAGAAAACTGACTATCATCCTTCAAGGGAAAAATGGATATTTAATGAAATAGATAATAAAGCATTCCTGATGAAAAGATAAGAGTTAAATAGAAATTTTCACTTTTAAATGCAAGACTCAAGAGAAATTTTTAAAAAAGATAAACATGAAAGAGGAATCATAAGGTATTCAGTAAGATTAAAGTTTACCTTTCTATATATATGAGACACGCATCTTCTAAGAACTTTATCATTATTAGGATAGCTAGGAGATTCTACATAGAAAGAGGGTGTCGGCATGGGCCAATTTTATTCCAGTGGTATTAAAAAAAAACAGAGAAGTGAGAAAGAAGGATACACTGGGGAAAAGGGGAAGGAAGAAGGAGAAAATTTGTCATATAAAAGAGGCCTGCAAGGAAAACCTTTTACAGTATAAGGAGAAATAGTGGGGAGTAGGGGAGTCAACACTTGAACCTCACATTTATAAATTGATTAAGAGAAGGAAAATGCATACATATGCTCATATATATGTATATATAGTACATATACATGTGTATATATGTATACACACATATTTCTATTACATATAGAACCTATATATAATTATATACTATATATATATAATTTATATATATATATTTCTATTACCAATTGAATACATACACAAATACATACACACATATTTGTGTGTGTATTCAATTGGTAATAGAAATCTATCTTACCCAAAAGGTATGTAGGAGAGGGAAAATAAGAGAATGGGGAGGGGGAGGGGTGGAATAAAAGGGAGGACAAACAAAAGAAGGCACTGGTCAGAAGCAAAACTTGAGAGAGACTTGAGAGAAATTACAGGGTAAAAAAGAGAGAGGAGGATAATCAGAAGAAAACAGGATGGAGGGAAATGGATAGTTAGTAATCATAACTGAATGTGAATGGGATGAAATCACCCAAAAAAGAGAAGTGGATAACAGAATAGATTAGAAGCCAATATCCAACTATATGTTGTCTACAAGAAGCACACTTGAAACAGAGAGAGACAGAGAGTTAAAATAAGGAGGTGGAGCAGAATTTCTTATTCATCAGTGGAAGTAAAAAAGGCAAGGGGGTGTCAACCATGATTTCATACAAAGCAAATGCAAAAATAGACTTAAAAGAGATAAACAAGGAAACTAAATATTGCTAAAATGAAACATAGACAATGAAGTAATATCAATAGTAAATATATGTGCACCAAATGGCATAGCATTCAAATTCTTAAAGGAAATGTTAAATGAATTATAAGAGAAAATAGACACTAAAACTATGCTAGTAGGGGACCTCTACTTTCCCCTATCAGAAATGGATACATCTAAACATAAAATAAATAAGAAAGAAATCAAGGAGATGAATAGAAGCTTAGAAAAGATGTGATTAACCTCTGGAGAAAACTGAATGGGAATAGAAAGGAGTGTACCTTTTTCTTAGCACCTTCACAAAAATTGACCATGTATTAGTGCATAAAAACTTCACAAACAAATGCAAAAAAAGCAGAAATATTAAATGCACTCTTTTCAGACTACAATGTAATAAAAATACTTTTAATAAAGGGGCTTTGAAGTATAGATTAAAAGTTAATTTAAATTTAATTAATTTATAAAATTAAATTAATAAATTTAATAAAATATTAATAAATAAATCTATTTAAATTTAACTTAAAGAATGATTAATCCCAAAAATATATCATCTATTTGGAAAAAAAATAGGCAACAAATGAGTCTACCAAATTTCTTTTCTGACACAATATGGTGCTAATACCTAAATCAGGGAGAGCAAAAACAGAGAAAGCAAAATACAGACTAATTCCCTTAATGAATATCAATGCAAAAAATTTTAATAAAATACTAGCAAGGAGATTACAGTAATATATCACAAATATAATATACTATGACCAAGTAAGATTTATACCATGAATGCATGGCTGATTCAATATTAGGAAAACTATCAGTATATAATTGATCATATCAATAAGAATAACAGCAAAAATTATATGATTATATCATAAGATGCAGAAAAAAGCCTTTAACAAAATATAACACCCATTATTATTAAAAGTACTAGAAAGCATAGGAATCAATAGAACCTTTCTTAAAATGTTACATAGTATCTATGTTAAAATCAATAGCAACTGTTAACTGTAATTGGGATAAACTTGAAGTCTTCCCGGTAAGATAAGGAGTGAAGCAGTGATGTATCCATTATCATTGCTATTATTCAGTATTGTACTAGAAATAATAACTAAAGCAATAAGACAAGAAAAAGAAATTGAAGGAATAAAAATAAGCAATGAAGAAGCAAAACTATTACTCATTGCAGATGATATGATGGTATACTGTAGCAGCAAGCACTCCAGCATCCCCAGGGTGGCTGCCAACACAGGTTCTTAGATCTGCTTTTCTAAAGGAAAGCAACTCAAAATGGGTTAACAATCTTGTTTTAATCAATCAAACATATCATTTACCTAGTTCAGGGGAAAAAGTCAGCACCCTGAATTTCAAAGTATACAGACAGAAGTTACAAGAAGACAGAGAAACATTTCAAGCAGACAGGCCTCCAACTGTCTGACCATTACATCCATACCCAGTCACAGTTACCAGAGAGGGAAGCATTAACATCTGGGTTTTCAAAGCCAGGGGGCTCAATGGCTGCCCAGTGTTCCATCTGGTCAAATCACAAAACACTTCTCAAAGTGAGCCCCAAAACAAAGCCTCAGATCAGGGTTTATATAACCTTCTCCTGGCTCAGAGAATATCACAAGCCTCTTGACCCATTGCCCAATCACAAGGCATCTCCTGAAAAATAAGCCTCCCACCACAGGCTAAAGGTCCACTTAAGCCTATCAAAGGGTTTAGGGGCAGGGAGATCTTTAAATCCCATAATCCTAACATATAGTTAAGTAGGCCTAGTGAATCAATTAAAAAAAAAAACTAGTTGAAACAATCAACTTTAGCAAAGTCGCAAGATGTAAAATAAAGTCACATAAATCATCAACATTTCTGCATACTAACAACAACAATAGCAACAAATCTAAAGAGACTGAAAGAAAAATTCCACTTAAAATAACTGTAAACAATATAAAATACTTGGAAGTTGACCTGTCAAGACAAACCCAGGAACATATTTATAAAACACTTTTCACATAAAGACATATCTAAACAATTAGATAAATATTAATTGCTTATTGGTAGGCTAATCCAATATAATTTAAATGATAATTCTACATATGTTGATATGAATTATTTTATAGAGATAGAAAAAATGTAACAAAATTCAAAAAGGATCAAAGCATGCAACAGCAGGAAGACAACAAAGTCAGAACTCCTGCATCAAAAGCTTCCAAGAAAAATATGAATTGGTTACAGGCCATAGAAGAGCTTGAGAAGGATTTTGAAAACCAAACAAGAGGAGTAGAGGAAAAATTGGGAAGAGAAATGAGATGATGTAAGAAAATTATGAAATGAGAGTCAACAACCTGACTGAAGAAAATAACATCTTAAAAAATAGTCTAACTCAAATGGCAAAAGAGGCTCAAAAAGGCAATGAGGAGAATGCCTTAAAAAGCCAAATTCGCCAGATGGAAAAAGAATCTCAAAAGCTCACTGAAGACAATAATTCCTTCAGAATTAGACTGGAACAAATGGAAGCTAATGACTTTATTAGAAATCAAGATACTAATATTATTAATCATATCCAAACAAATAAAAAAAAATAGAAGGCTGTGAAATATTTCATTGGAAAAACCACTGACCTGGAGAATAGATCCAGGAAAGAGAATTTAAAAATTATTGGACTACATGAATGTCATGATCAAAAAAAGAATCTAGAAATCATTCTTCAAGAAATTCTCCAGGAAAATTGCCCTCATGTTTTAGAAACAGAGGGCAAAATAAAGGTTGAAAGAATCCAACAATCACCTTTTGATAAAGATCCCAAAAAGAAAATTCTAAGAATATTATAGCCAGGTTCTGGAGTTCCCAGATCAAGGAGAAAATATTACAAGCAGCCAAGAAGAAACAATTTTAATATTGTGGGGACACAATCAGGATAACATAGGATCTGGCAGCTTCTGCGTTGAGGGATCAAAGGTCTTAGAATATTATATTGAGAGGTCAAAGATGCTGGGATTAAAACAAAGAATCACCTACCCAGCAAAACTGAGTATCATGTTTCAGGGGAAAATATGGTCATTCAGTGAAATAAAAGACTTTCAAGCTTTCTTGATGAAAAAACCAGAGTTGAATAGAAAATTCAACATTCAGATATAAGAAGAAAGAGAGGCATGAGAATGTAAACAAGGGAAAAAATCATAAGGAACTTATGAAAGTTGAACTATTTACATTCCTACATGGAAAAATGATAATTGTAACTTATGGAACTTTTCTCAGCATGAGGATAGTTGAAAGGAATATAAATGTGTATGTGTGTGTATATACATACATACATATCTATCTATATATATATGCATATATGTCTATATAGGAGGGTATATGGGCATATGAATACATATGTGAATGTGTGCATATGTGTGTACAGGTATACATAGACAGAGGGCACAGGATCAATTGAATAGGAAGGGATGATATTAAAAGATGAAATTGAGAGGTGAGAGAGGAATATAATGAGAGGAGATGGGGAGAGACAGAATGGGGTTAATTATCTCATATAGAAGAGGCAAGGGAAAACTGTTACAATGGAAGGGAAGAACAGGAAGGCAAAGAGGGATGGGGGAGGATATAGGAGAGAGCAGATTGGGGGAGGGGTTATACAATGAGATTGCTGTTTTGGGGTCATGGGTAGGGGGAAGATGGGGAGAAAATTTGTAACTCAAAATTTTGAGGAAATGAATGATATAAACTTAAAATAAAAATAAAATTTAATTAAAAAAAAGACCCAGAACTTGTGAATCCCACAGTGGGATGAACTTGCTGACATAACAGGAAGGGGTGGGGCAAAGAGGAGCTAATACCATATATAAGGAATGGCCCAGGCTGAAGAGGAAAGAGATTTGGAGAACAGAACTTGTGGTGGCAGAAATTCTTCTGAGAGCCAGCCAGAACTTTTCCTGAGAACTTCTGCTGAGAACTGCCAGAAATGAGAACTGCTGAGAACCAGAACAGCTGGGAGTGAGCATTGTGGAGGCTGAGCAGCTACTGTGAGTGAGGAGAGGAGGATCCTTGCTTGAGGGAATGAGTGAGGAGAAGAGGATCTTTGCCTGAGGGAGCCTGTTTTGTTTTAATAGCTTGGGAATGTGGGTGTTCACTGCATTAACTATGTGTACCAACTTTGTGGTTACTGTAATGATTCTGACTTTCTGGTTCTGGGACTCAGCTTTCTGGTATTTGAATATATGCTTTGGCTCTGTCCTCCATGTGGAAAGCCTGTTACATTTTGTGATTCCCAACTCCACCAGAAAATTTATAGTCACTCTAGGTACTGTAAATATCTCATTGGTGTTACAGAGCAGAAATAGGAGAACATTGTACACAGTAACAAAAACATTGTAAGCATGATCAATTGTAAAAGACTAAGCTATTCTGACCAAGAAAATGCCTGAAGACAATTCCAAAGGATCCATGATGATAAATGCTTTTCTACTTCCAGAAGGGGATTAATAGACTCTGAATGAAGACTGAAACAGACTTTTTTTTTTACTATTTTTATTTTTATTGTTATATTTAGTTTGTGTTTTCTTTCACAACATGGCTAATATGGAAATATATTTTGCATGACTTCACATGTATAGTTGATATTAAATTGCCTTCTCAAGGAGCAGGAGTGAGAGAGAAGGAGACAATTTGGAATTCAATTTTTTAAATGATTCTTAAAAATATTTTACCTGTAACTGGGAAATATTTCATGAAATAAATAAAAATAATTTTTGAAAAGAAATAAACTCACATGAGCAAAAGGGATTTTTACCCTGACCTCTGCTTTAACCAAGGAGGGGGCTACTGGCTGCATTAGTCTGACTCATCATCCATTAAAGGAGGGGTTTTGATTCTATGACCTCTAAGTTTATTTCAGAAATCAGACTTGTTCAGATGGGAACTAAAGGGCAAAGCTTGGAGAGTAGGAGCAGAGAGGCAGGTGTCTCCATTGCATCATGCTGCCTCTCATGGAAGAATCTCCTCTACAGGGGAATGATATTTCTATGTTCTCCAGATAAAATTATTAAAGTAACTCAACTTCTCATCTTCCTTTTCTTGACCTTGTGACTAAGACCAACCTGATGTCAGAAAAACTTCCTAACCATGAAAGTTGTCCCAAAGTGGCTGCCTTGGAAAGGAGGAGGCTCTCCATCCTGGAAGGTCTTAAATAAAGACCAGATTGGCATGTATCCTAGAACTGGAACTAGAACTAGATACATTTAGCTTGCAAAAGAGGTTTGGAAAGGCAGTATTGCTTAGTGGATAGGGAGCCCAGGAACTAAATTTACATCCGGACTCAACTTCCTGTCCTGATATATCCTGGATGTGTCCCCCTGGGCAAGTCACTTAAGCTCAGTGCCCCTGGCAAACCTCTAAGCCTGTCAGTTGCAGGGAAAATACTGAATTTGCAGAAGGGACCCCTTGCCCTTGCAACCTCACAGGTTCAGTTGGTATCTCTGTTCCTATGATAACTGTCTTCACAGATTAGAAGAGTCATCCAGATTTTTTTCCCATGTTCCCTCCCTTTCAGTGGAATTTCATGGATTCCAGAGAGGTCATCCTGCCCTCTGCCACTTCTCCCCAAAAGTCTCATTTTCGTTACTTTCATTACTTTCGTTAAGTCATATACTTATTATAATCCTACGATAATCACAATCATATTGTAAGGAAAGTACTTTGAAAAATGTAAAGACTTACAAAAATGGGAGTTAATACTATTCATATTACTTATCATGGAATTATAGATTTTAACTGGAAGGGATCTTAGAGATCAAGGAAGCCAATTTCCTCATTTTACAGAAGAGGAAACTGAGGCTAGGAGATGTTAAATGACTTGCCCAGGGTCACGCAGCTAGTCAATGTCTGAGGCAAGATTAAAATCCTGGCTTCCTCTCTTCCAAGCCCAGTGCTATATCCACTCCACCACATTGTCTCTCTTATTAATTGATGAACTATATTAATGAACTAATATCAAATCATGTGTTATAATAAATTTTGAAAGGGAATAAGAGAAATGTGAAAAAATATCAAGATAATAAATGTTTGAAGAACGTAGGAAAGGTATGGGGGTGGGAAACCTGCAGCCTTGAGGCCACATGTGGCCTTCTAGGTCCTCAAGTGTGGCCCTTTGACTGAATCCAAACTTCACATGTAGCTTTGTGGCTGCAGGTTTCCCACCCCCAGATTCAGGAGTGCCCAATGTCACTTGGTAAATGGAAGTACTAAAAAGAGAGAATGAAGCATAATGTGGGTAAGTGGGTGGAGTTAGGACTCCGCATCAGGAAGAACTGAGTTCAAATACCACCTCTGATGGGATTTGAAGTGATAATGGGCAAGTCACTTCATCTTTCAGAACCTTGGCTTCCTTATCTGTAAAATGGGCATCAGAACTCTGGCAGGACCTACTTCGCCCTGTTGCCAGGCAGACCTGATGAGTTCATGGAGGTAAAATGCTGGGTATATCTTCACATACTGTGTAAATCTCTGCAATTGATTGTCATCTTTAGTAATCAGCATCTTAATGGGCCATTATAGCTTGGCTCCCCAGTCACTTCAGTTCTTTTCCTTTATATCCTCAGGCAGTTTGATAAAAGGAGTAGATAAATGTCAATTATAACAATAGCATCTCTATTGCACTTTACAATTAGCCTAGCATGGGATGCATGCTGAAGCCATTCATCACAACCACCCTGTGAGGCAGCTGCTAATGTTATCCCCATTTTACAGATGGGGAAACAGGAACCGAGAGTTTAAGTGATTTGTCCAGGGCCACAGAGCTAGTAAGTTTCTGAGGCAGGATTTGAACTTAGATCTTCCTGACTCTCAGTCAAGGGCTCTTTGCATTACACCACCTACTTGCTTTTGTTGTTGTCCTTTATCTTTGTGGTTAATCAATTCCACCCCCTAAGTAAAAGAATGGGAAATAGTCCCACAGTAATCACCCCAGGCATTTCCTGGTGCTTTAAGATTGGGAAAGTGCCATTTGACACTGATGGCAGTGGTGGGTATCACTCCCATTTTAGAAATGAGAATGCCAAGGTTAAATAACTTGTTGATGGTCACATAACCAGTGAGATCCTGAAGAGGGATTTCAAGACCAATCTTTGCTGACCTCAAGCCCAACAGAGCCTCCCACTGTTCTTCATTGACCACGGGTGCGTGGCAAGGAGGGGAATGAGACTTGTTCAGACTGCTCCCAGACTGCACAAGTTAAGAGCAATGGACAGGGCAGAGCCAAGATGGCAGAGTAGAAACAGCACGTCCAAGGCACTCTCCCCCCAGATCACAATCAAACTATGTAAAGGGGAACTCTGAACAACTTCTGGAGCCCCAGCACCCACAGAATAACACAGAGAAGCTAACCTCCCACTGAGGACAGCACAGCAGCCTTGCAGGAAGGACCAGCGCAGGGGTCTGGGAGCCGGCAGCGCAGTGTGCAGAGAGCTGAGCCCAGGTCCACCTGAGCCGAGGTTTCAGCCCCAGGGCAGCTGGGCCAGTAGCCGGCTGGAGGGACCCCAGAACACCAGCAGCTGTGGCGATTCCAGAATTGTCAACACAGACATGCCTAGGACAAAGTGAAAGGTCAGTGCCCTGTGGACTTTGGGACTAGTATTTGGGGAACGCGTCGGCTTCCTCCCCTGGGGGCTAGAAGCCACTGAGGAGACACACCATTTTGTAGTTTTCAGTGGCAGCTCCAGCTCCTGGCCTGTGAACTGTAGGGAGATCCAGCGATCAGTCTTGGGGGGTAATCACCCTTGCTTTAACCTCCCTGGATCTGGATTGTGGTCTGGGGTGGAGGTTGTGGGGTGGGTATCCAGCTTGCCAGAAACGGAAGTTGTCCCCGCACACATTTGAGACAGAAGCTCCCCTGTCTGGTGGCAGAGTCCTACTGTGGCAACAAGCCCAAAAGTCAAGTAATTAAGTGGCAACATGCCTAGGCAAAGGAAACAAAATAAACAGAAAAATGCAACATTAGACTCCTATTTTGGGGGCAAAGAGGATCGAAGCACGGAACAGGAGGAGGACTGTGAGGTCAGGAAGCATGCTCCAAAGGCCCCAAAGGAAAATATGAGTGGGTTACAGGCCATAGAGGACCTTAAGAAGCAGATAGGAGAAGTGGAGGAAAAATTGGGAAGAGAAATGAGAAGGATGCAGGAAGAGTATGAAATGAGGGTCAACAGCCTGATTGAAAAAAACAACACTTTAAAAAATAGACTAAGTCAAATGGCAAAGGAGGCCCAAAAGGGCAATGAGGAGAAGAATGCCTTAAAAAGCCAAATTTGCCAGATGGAAAAAGAATCTCAAAAGCTCATTGAGGAGGTTCATTCCTTCAGAGTTAGACTGGTGCAAATGGAAGCTAGTGACTTTATGAGAAATCAAGATGCTGTTAAACAGATCCAAACAAATGAAAGAATAGAAGGCAATGTGAAATATCTCATGGGAAAAACCACTGACCTGGAAAATAGATCCAGGAGAGATAATTTAAAAATTATTGGACTACCTGAAAGCCATGATCAAAGAAAGAACCTAGAAATCATCCTTCAAGAAATTCTCAAGGAAAATTGCCCTGATGTTTTAGACCCAGAGGGCAAAATAGAGGTTGAAAGAATCCACAGATCACCTCCTGAAAAAGATCCCAAAAAGAAAACTCCCAGGAATATTATAGCCAGGTTCCAGAATCCCCAGATCAAGGAGAAAATACTACAAGCAGCCAGGAAGAAACAATTTCCATATTGTGGAAACACAATCAGAATAGCCCAGGACCTGGCAGCTTCTACACTGAGGGATTGAAGGGCATGGAATATGATATTCCAGAGGGCAAAAGAGCTGGGAATGAACCCAAGGGTCACCTACCCAGCAAAACTGAGTATTTTGTTTCAGGGGAAAATATGGTCATTCAGTGGAATAGAGGACTTTCAAGCATTCTTGAGGAAAAAACCAGAGTTTAATAGAAAATTTGACATCCAGACACAAGAAGCAAGAGATGCCTGAGAAGGTAATCAAGGAAAAGAAATCAAAAGGAACTTATCAAAGTTGACCTATTTACATTCCTACATGGAAAAACAATAACTGTGACTGATGAAACCTCTCTCAGTATGAAAATAATGGAAGAAGGGTATATGGCCATTTGAATACATATGTGAATGTGTGTATATATGTTTACAGTTATACATGGATAGAGGGCATAGGTTGAATTTGTTGGGAAGGGAGGATATTTAAGGGGTGAAATTATGAGGTGAGAGAGGAAAGTGGCAAGAGGGGACGGGGAGAGACAGGGTAGAGTAAGCTATCTCATGTAGAAGAAGCAAGGGGAATTGGCTGCAGGGGAGGGGAAGAATAGGAAGGCAAAAAAGAAAAACCACATTCTCATTGAATTTGGTTCAGAGAGAGAATGATATACATACTAAATGGGATATCTCAACCTGCAGCAGAATAGGGGAAAGGGGGATGAGAGGAGGGATGATGGATGGGAGGGCATCCTTGGGGGGAGGGGAGGGTGGAAGTACCCACTATAGAAGAGGGACAGGATCAAGTAGGGAATGGACCAGGTGGGGGTGGGATGGGTGGGAAGGAATTATAAGCATCCTTGTACAATATATCTACTATGGTATTGTTTTGCATAGCTAGACATGTACAACATATACTGAATTATTTATCTTCCCAGAGGGAATGGGTGACAAGGGAGGAAGGGAATGGATCCGAAATTCGAGGTCTTAAAATTAAATGTTCCAAATATATATAAATACTATTATTAATACTCTTTTGCTTGTAATAGGGAGATAAGATGTACAGGCATTGGGGCACAGAGATTCACCTTGCTCTAATGGAAAAGTCGAAGGGGGTATGGGAGAATACATGGGAGAGAGCAAATTGGATGAGGGGATATCTTGTGGGACTGCTATTCTGGGGTGGTGGGTAGGGGGAAAACGGGGGGAAAATTGTAACTCAAAATGTGGCAGAAATGAAGGATGTAAAACAAAAGTTAATAAAGCATTTGTTTAAAAAAAAAAGAGCAATGGACAGAAGCTTGAAATACGCTGCTGTGGTCATTGTACCACACTTCCCTCTCTGGAGAGAAGTCTCAGAGGGGAGGGATTATTTGTTGCTACAATTTCCTGAAAAAGAAAAAAAGGGGAAAGTTGGCTAGATTCCAGTCCATAAACTTCCCTTCTTCCTGCTATTGGCCCTGCTAATCAGCCAAGCATGGAAGAGGTTTATTCCTGGCTTTTATAACTCCCTAAATGAGTCTGATCAGGAGAACGGGATGGATGACTTGGAAGTTTCCAAATTCCTCTTCCTCTGGAATTCCCATCCTGGCCTCTTTAGCTGGGAGAGCCTGCCCTTCTGTCTTGTTTTATACCACACCACTGAAAAGGGAGTTGATGAGATTAATGGCCTACCCTGCTAATCAATGCAAAGACATATTTTCCTGTTCCTCCATCTCGTAATTTTTATTCCATCTAGTTTGGGCTTTTTTAGGGTTGCCAGATGTCCCAGTTTCAGTGGGACAATCCTGCTCTTTGAAGGTATATCCCATCTGCTCTCGAAAATAATTCTGTTGACTGCTCTCTTGTTGACTGTAGGGGTTTTTAGAGCTACCAGCCAGACTAGTGCTGCTGGAGAAGATGATAAATTATTGTAACACCATTAAAAACTCACAGCCCTTCCTCCGCCTTCCCCAGTGCAGGAAAATGAATTCAGTGCCTTCATTTTGTCACTGAAAGAAGATCTCCAGCCCACCAGAGGGCAAAGGTCTCATCCTGTTTCTGTTGATAAAAAGCGAGCATGCTGTACACAGCAGTGACTCAATAAAGGCCAATGTACTGAATGAGACAGGCCTTCTCCCTCCTCCAAAGACAGAGAGAGAATATTCCCCAGCAGGAAGAGACCTCCAGAAGCCATCTATTTCCTCCTCCAATGACCTGCAACGTTGCCCCCAAATTAGACAATTAATATGGTCACAGATTTGGGCTCCCAGATCTACAGCTGTGGAGGGATACCAGAGGCTGTAGAGTCACAGCCAGAAGGGAACTGAGACCAGGTGAAAAAACACAGGCCTGGAGAGGACAAATGGAGCTCAGGAAGAGCTGAGGTCAAATCCTGCCTTCCAGCTTCCAGGGCAGCCTGCTTGTTTCCTCATCAGTAAAGGGAGGAGGCCAGACTCTAGGCCTCGGGATCTGTAATTCTCTGAGGTTACTTAACAACAGCAGCAACACTAGCTGGCATTCATATATGATTTAAGGTTTGCAAAGCCCTTGACCCATTGATGCATTTGATCCTCATGTGTGAGGTAGGGGCTATTATTATGATCCTCATTTTAAAGTTGAGGGAACTGAGGAACACGTAGGTCAAGTGACTTGCCTGGAATTATGTAATTAGTAAGCCAGAATTTGAATCCAGGTCCTTGGACTTACAATTCAGTATTATTTCTTCTATGTACTCACCCTTCTATATTCAATTCAATAAGCAGTTATCCAATTTTAACAAACCTACTGTATGGTCAGGAGCACAAAGATCCGAACCAAGTAACACTGGCTTTCAAGGATCTTCTTTGGGGGGAGAGGGAGGAGTACAAGGTACACACAGATAAGTCAATTGAAAATAAATGCAAAGGAATTTTGGAGCAGTGGCACAGTAATGACCCCTGGGAATCAGGAAAGTCAGAAAGTTGGCATTACCCCTGGAAGAAAACTAAGGGCTCCAAGAAGCAGGAGTGAGGGTGAGTGAAGATATATTCAATAAAATCATAGAGAAGCAAGATACCTGAGAAATTTTAACTTTTATTCTTGTCCAGTCTTTTCAGTCAGGCCCAACTCTCCAGGACCCCATTTGGGGTTTTCTTGACAAAGATACTGGACTGGTTTGCTATTTCCTTCTCCAGCTGGTGAGGAAACTGAGGCAAAGAGGGTTAAATGACTTGCCCAGGGTTACACATTAGTAAATGCCTGAAGCCAGATTTGAAGTCGAAAGATGAACCACCCTGACTCCAGAACCAGCATTCTATCCACTATGCCACCTAGCTGCCCCTTGAGATTTTAGCTAACCCCCTCATTTTACAGATTATGAAACAGAGGCTGGGCAGTGGGGCTTAGGCTAAACTGAACAGCCAGTTGGGGCAAAATTTGGTGCAGGAGCAGGCTTCCCTTCCAGGTCTGTGTTCTTTCTCAGATACCTGTGTCTTCATCACATTTTATACGCCTAGGAGATTTTGTTAGCAAGATGTGTCCATAGCTGCTGTCATATATTATAGGATCAAGGAAAGAGGAATCTAGGAGTCTAGGCAATCACTTGCAGTCTCTAGAATTGACCCATACATGTTGATTTTGATCTTGCCAACAGCTTCCTATGGTCAGAGCATCATAAATTTGGAGCTGGAAAAGGATTTTAGAGACAGTTGAATCCAATCCCCTTATAGTAATTTTTTAAAATAAACTTAATTACTACTCAATGTTTTTCTCTCCCAGTCATTTCTATAAACATAGACACTCCCTTTTTGATATCAAACCATACCTTGTAAACAAGAAAAATACTTATGATTGTGACCTTTTCTGATAGAATATACCACATTCTGCTCTGGTCACCCCCCACTCTACTCTGAGAAGTCAGCCTCCCCATTTTACAGAGAAGATCAGATTTTTAAAGGTCATGTAACTAATAAATAATGGCATTGAGATTTGAACATGGGTCCTCTAACTAGAAATTCAGCAGCCTTTTTGGCATACTATGTTCAGGCCATCTGAATGTCTCCGACATTGCTCAAGCTCATCCTGGTCCCAACTAAATTATCCCCACCCGCCTCAGCTACTGAAATTAGGCCAAACTTCACCTTTACTGAAAGAAAAAAAAAACATGGTTCTTGGCACATAGTAGGCGCTTTATAAATTGAATTGAATTGAGCCCCAAGATGGATTAAAACCTAGCCCACAGGAATTCAATGCCAGCCTGAGGCATGCCAGCTGAGGTGTTTTCATAGTACAGGTCAGGGATTTCCTGCAGGTCTGGCTCCCAGTTCTGTGATATGACTTAAGGGACAAGTCTTCCTGGAGTCCATTTAATTCACCAAACACTTGGCACCTATTGTGCCAAGCAATGTACCAGGCACTAGCAGCTGAGGCAGCCAGCTCGTGGTGGTTAGAGAGCTGAAACTGAATCCTGGAAAACCAGAGTTTAAGACCTGACCCACACACTCACAGTGTGACCCACTTCATCTCTCTTGGCCTCGGTTTTCCCATCTGTAAGAGGGACAATAAGAGCAGCTAGTTCCCAGGTTTGCTGTGAGGATAAAAAAAGGAGATAATATATGTGAAGCATTTTGTAAATGCCACTGCTGCCATCATCATCATCATCATCATCATCATCATCATCATCATCATCATCATCATCATCATCATCATCATCATTGTAATACAATCTATGGAATCAAGTAAGTTGAGTGTTGGGTTGTTTTTTTTTTTTTTTATCTCATCTGGGATGCCTTATGTGTTGCTGGAGTGGACTAGATGGCACAACAGGCTCTGGAGGCACAATTCCACTCACAATACGAAGTCTTTGCTATAAGAGATTGAGAGTTTGAGAGATGAGATGTAAGCTGAACATCCAAGGAGGGAAGCAGGAAACCAGAAGAGGCTCCTCTGTTGCTTTACTAAGGTCTCAGATATCAGTGTTTTGGGGGTCTCATACTGCCTTCAATAAACCTGTCCTTTGTTGAATGTATTGTTAGCCTGAATGCTTGCAGAATAACCAGAAGCCCTTAGAGATACAAGACATGTCCTGGTACTGCCATGAGAGCCCCAAGAGAGTATGAACCCCTGTAGTCATTAAAGAGAGACTCCCAAAACTAAGTTCAATCTGTTATGCCAGAGGTCAAGGTCGGGCACTCAGGTTACATTTTTATCTGGAATAAGTTAGTTTATTAGCTTAACCCTAGGAAAGAACAGAATCCTTATAGAATTAATCAAGAGGCATTTATTAAGTACCTACTGTCTACCAGACTCTGTGTTAGGTAATAGAGATACAAATACATGGAGCTTATACTCTGATTGGATGAGACAACGGATATAGTGGAGCTGGAAAGGAGTGAAAGGAAAGGAACCCAAATGGGAGAAAGAGTCATAGGGAGAGAGTTGGAGTGAGAATGAAAAGAAGCAGAGCTGAAGTCCTTGAAATATGGCCTTGGGGAGAAAGCCAGCATTAAAGAAAGGAAGGCCCCCGGATGGAGTGTTGCAGTCCAGAGAGAGCTGAATGGAGTGATTGCTGTTTCCTTTTCTAAATGTTCACAGACCATCCCTTTAATAATACATTCCAGAATTTTACCAAGATCTGATGTAAAATTTACCAGCTTATCCTCTTATATTTTTTAAGACTGAGCAATATTCACCTATTTATCTTTTCTTATTTGTCACAGATTTTCAGAGGTCACTAACTGCAGCGGTGAGAACATTCCAGGCATGAGGAATAGGCAGTGCAAAGAAATAGATATAGGATATAGAATGTCATGGGAGAAGACTATGAAATAGAACCACTTAGCTTGACTATGAAGCATATGAAGGGGAATAATATAAGGCATAATTGGAAAGGTCCATTGGAACCAGGCTGTAAAGAGCTCTAAATGACAATTAGAGGAATAGATATTTGACATTTGAGCCACTGGAGTTTCTTGAGCAGAGGAGTGACCAAGTAAGCCCTGTGCTCTAAGACAATCACTTTGGGAACTACCTGGATAAAGAATAGGACCAGAGAATAATTTAAAGCAAGGAAACCAATGTTTGGCTACTGTGAAAGTGGAAGTCAGTGTTAAAGAAGGCCAGATATAGACTGAAAGTCATGTGGGGGGTGTGGAGTGAAGAAAGTATCATGGTGGTAGGATTGACAAGACTTGGAAACTGATCAAGATAACATGGGATGAGGGAGATTTGGGAGAAGAGGATGGCTCTGAGATTGTGACCCAGAATGGCTGGAAGGATGATGTGGGTACTTGGAAATAAGTGGGGAATTTCAAAAGAGAGATAGATTTGGGGCGGGGGGCAAATAGAGTTCAGTTTAGAACATGTTGAGTTAGAGGTACTAATGGGACGTTGGTTCTAAAAGGTCAAATTGGATGCTACTGATGCAAGACTGGAATTTAGAACTGTCCACATCTCTTCTACAATATAGCAACAACAATTACAATATTAATGACAATAATCATAACCAACATTCATATTTTGCTTTTAAAATTTGCAACATGCTTTATAAATATTTTATCCTCTCAGCCACCCTGGGAAATTATTGTCATCCCCATTTTACAGACAAGGAAACAAAGTAGACGGAAGTTAAGTGATTTGCCCAGGGCCATGTAGCTGATGAGTGAGACTGGATTTAAACTCAGATCTTCTTGACTCCAGGTCCAGTGTTCTATCCACTGTGGGATACAATTGCCAGTTCTGGGTTCAAATTCATTGTCTGTCTGCAGCATATCCCAAATATATGTACTAATATGCTAACTCAAAAGGCTGGCCAGTCAACCATAATTCATAGTCTCAACAACATTTTTTCATCCATTTAGTTTTTTGATCAATGGTTCTGTTGGCCAATATCTTTGAATGATGCTGGATCTCACTGAGGCTGACCTATGATATTGTTCCATTGACACAAGACTATTAGCAGCACAAGTTTCTCACCCACAAATAGGGGCATTTGGGAAAATTCAGCAATTGCAGGGATGCCCTCTTCCATGTAGACCTTATTGGGGACATTCTCTATTTCTGTGGGTAGAATTTTCAATCAGGAGAGTTAATAGACAATGGAGTCCAGGTCCTTTGACTACAAACCTCATGCCCTTTCTACTACACCTGCAATTTAATTAGGTGCAAGGCGCCAAACTAAGCTTTGGACTGGGGGACTTCAATCCAAAAGCAGAGTCTGGCAAGTCACCTGACTGTCTCTTTCACACACACACACACACACACACACACCCCACACCACACACACACACACACCACACACACACACACACACACACACCACCACACCACACACACACACACACACACCACACACACAGACACACACACACACACCACCACACCACACACACACCACACCACACACACACACACACACACACACACACACCACATGTTCACATGCCTTCTCATACAAGTCAATGGATAAAACCAATTACTACTTTAAAAAAGGTTTTTCTGGAAGAAAATTTTTATTCCTACACCAATGATTAAACTGCATTAGCTGTAAATCAATGCTCTTCTAAAAATATGAGCAGTTGTCATTTCTTGGACAACTCCATTAAAATTCGGGAGATGAAGCATCCGAGTTGTGTTCATTCTGACACATTTAGAACCTTTAGCTCTTCACATATTGGGATTCCTTTCCATGTCACCAGTCTAATCTGTCAGCCCTAGGTTACAAATTTCTGGCTGAGTTTTCCATTTGTTTTGTTGTGGTTTTCTCCCCGATATTGTTTTGTGTCTTTACTGAATGGACAGCTGCTAGCTGCTGACACAGACATTTTCTGACAGGCATGTCCTGTGGATTTCCAAGCAGCTATGGGTCAGCAAGCAGCCCATCTCCTAGTCTAAAGACAAAAATAAACAAATGAAATAGGTGGCAAGCATGGGCACATTCCAATCAAAGCAAAACTACAGGAAAGGAGGCTGCCATGTCTCTAACTCTCTGTTTCACAAATCTATCTTTCATGGCCAATTTACATTATGGTATCCTAGAGCTAAAGGCAGAAGGAACCTTGGAGGTCATCTGGTCCATTCCCCTGTTTGCCAAATGAGGACCCTGAGCTGCAGAGAGCACAGTGACTTGGCCAATGTTCCATGGCTAGCAAATCGTTTTATTCCAAATCGTAACTATGATACTTGCCCATGGGAACCATATGAAGATGGTCCCATTCCAATTCCTTTCCAATGTTTTCTGAGCATTTCATTTTCAATGCGTTCCTCTCTACTGAGCCTCCTAGATTCACCATGGCTACTCCAGCACTTCTGAAGTTCCAGTCTAGGTTTTGATCTCCTTTCCTTTCACACAACCCACCTGTCTCCCACTGAGTCTGTCCTATGGGAAAGTAGTCAACCCATTATTTTGTTTTTTTTCTTGCATTCAGAGAATAGGTCCTATTGACCTTGCCTTTAAAATTCACAATTCCCTGGACCTTCCTGACCCTGTCTTTCTACGTACTCTTGAGAGTTTAATGTGTAATCTTGTAATGGCTGTTGAGAGTCCAGTCATTTTGAACACCTACTTTAGAGCAGGTATGAGCGTTATATGACTTCCAGAAGCAAAGAGGAGCATTTTATTGGCTGCTGAACGATAGCCAGGTATGAGTACAGAGGTATTAGCTCACCATATCAATATCTTTGTGTTTCCTGGTTGCATTTGAGTGAGAAAGATGCTATGAACCTCTGGAGTCTTCATGAAGCTGCCAAGCACCATGGCTTCCTGGTAAGCCTGTGTTAGACATGGGGTCAGCTCCTGTTTGTGTCTGCTTTTTTTGTTACTGGGTTCTGTGAATTCCAACATGTAGGAGGAGCAGAGGTCCAGTAACAGGAGCCTCTGCTAAAGTAGGCTGGGACCCAAGTCTGATGAGGTGTGACCTGCTTGATCCCATGGAGCAATGGATTGACAGCCACCAGGATCCATGTTTTATACAATGGTGGTGACTTGTTCAGTAGCAATGTTACTTTAAAATGAAAACTTCATAGGGTGAATGCTTTGTAGTAGCTGTGTAAAGTTTGAGCTCACTCTCCCAAAGGTCCAAAGTGCTGAAGGAAAGAATGTGCCCCTGGGGTTGAAAGAAATGCTTTGTAAATTCAGTTCTCCCTATTTTTAGTATTTGTAAAATATCACTGATGTTAACTAGTTAAATTGATGATGGGTGTTAATCAATGGTAATCATGATACTATTCATTTGACCTGGGATCAAATGATATGGGAAAAGCCATACCAAAATGGGAGCTCCAGCTGATGATATTCAAATAAAAACCATAACCCTTTAGGATTAATCCTAGAAGACATAGCTAACTCCCTGGAGATCTAAATTGACAGTACAAGTGAGAGTTGAGATAAGGAGCCTCAGAATCTATATACTTTATGTGTGAGACCTTGTGTGGGATTTTTTTTAATGAGCCTTTTAAATTTGGGAAGTTTGGGGGATTTCTCCGCCTTTGGTTTTCGTTTTTGGTTTTCCTAGCTTTTTAGTGGAAGATTGCTCTCTGTTGTAGGACAAGGGGTCCTAACTGCCATCAATCCATTGTGGCATTGGGTCAAGCAGGGCAGTCCTCCCTGGGATCAGCTATTACCACATTCTGGCATATACCTGAGTCACTGGATCTCTGCTTGCAAAGTTTTTTCAAAGTCTGATCTTTCAAAATCTCAAGGGCCTCTGTACCAAAGGTAAGAGGACATAAGCAGGAACAGGACCCTATCCCAGACCCAGGCAAGCCCAAGAGGCTATGCACTGACCAGCTTAATGATGCTCCGGGTGGGGAAGTGCCCCAAACCCCACCCCAACCCAGAGGCCAATGAATTCATGTCTTTTTTATGTGTACTCACTTCTGTTTGCTACATGGTCATAAAATATCTAAGCATACTCTGAAGTCCGTGTCAGTATTGCATCAGCCAGAGCCAAAATTAACTGGGCTTTCAACGGCCATTACAAGAGGGGCATAGAATCTCAGAACTGGAGGGAATGTCAGAAGCTTACTAGTTCATTCCCTACCTAAACAGAGGCAGCAGGTGGTATGGTAAATAGAAAACCAGATTTCAAGCCATAAGCAATCTGAATTCAAATCTTATCTAAGTCATGTGACTCAAGTCTCAGTTTCCCCATCTGTGAAAGCAGAGGTTTTGTCCTTAATGTCTTCAGGGGGGCAGTTTTTCTACAGCAGCCTCAAAAAAATGTCATCCAGTCTTTACTTGAAGACCCTAAGGGGGAAGAAGCCCTTTACTTCTTGAAGCAGCCCATTCCTTCTTTGAGAAACCCTCTTCATGAGTAAGATTTTCCTTGCAATGAACTGAAATTTGCCTCTGTGTAATTTCAAACCTCACTCCTTAGTCTTCCCTCTGGAGACAAGGAGAACAAGTCTAGTCTGTCTTTTATGTGAAAGGAAAGAGTGAGTGCAGGGGGAGACCAAGAAAGGTTTCCTGTACAATGTCAGGTTTGAGCTCAGACTGGAAGGGAGCCAAGGAAGCTAGGAAGCAGGACAAGGAGAATGGTTATTCTTGTTTTATTCTTAGAGAAGTGATGTAGTATGGTGGACAGAAAGCCAGCCTCCGAGTCAGGAAAACCTACTAGCAGTGGGACCCTGGGCAAGGCATTCATGTGCTCTAGGCAACTTCCTGTGACAAGTTACAGAGAAGGCGCCAACTAGCATTGATCAAAGAAGTCTCATCATCCCAGAGTTCCCAAGACCAGTGACAGCACATTCGATCACCCAGTCCCCAGTTTTCACATAAGAAAACTATGGATCAGAGATATTAAATATTTGGTCCATGAAGACAAAATGTAATTCTTCTATGCAGTTCTGTGAAGACAGGAATGAATGAGGAATATCAAAGAACAAGCCCCATACCCCACCCTGTCATCCTCATAAGTCATAGAATGAAAAGACCTGGTTTTAATCAACTTCCCAGGATCTGCCTGGGGGACTATCTCAATAAGAACATAATACAAAGGAAAAAAGGAAGGAAGGAAGGAAAGAAAGAAGGAAGGAAGGAAAGAAGGAAGGAAGGAAGGAAGGAAGGAAGGAAGGAAGGAAGGAAGGAAGGAAGGAAGGAAGGAAGGAAGGAGGGAAGGAGGGGAGGAGGGAAGGAAACATTTATTTAGCACCCACTATGTACTAGGTACTATGCTAAGTGTTTTATAAATAATATTTCATTTGATCCTCACAAAAATTCTGTGAGGTTGGTGCTATTATCACCCTGGTTTTACAGTTGAGGAAGTGGAAGTGAATCGTTCCTCATCAGCCCAGGGCTGCAGAGTCAGTGT
The DNA here is from genome assembly GCA_011680675.1 of Gymnobelideus leadbeateri. Lineage (NCBI taxonomy): Eukaryota > Metazoa > Chordata > Mammalia > Diprotodontia > Petauridae > Gymnobelideus > Gymnobelideus leadbeateri. Next base: position 47,472 of record WOXC01001552.1, read on the forward strand.
TTGCAGCTAATACTCAAACTCAGGTCTTCCTGACTCCAGGCCCAGGGCTCTTTCCACTGCACCATGTCAGTGCTTGTAGTTGACCTTTATGTAGCTTTAGGGTTTTAAAGTTCCCCACAACAGCCCAGGGAGTCAGGTATGGTTTTAGTGATAAAACCTGTCCCCCATTTGCACTCTGTATTAGTTTACAAAGAACTAGAGAAATCCTTCCTTTATCAGAAAATGAGGTGGAAATCAAATAAGTCTGCTTTCCCAATAGCTTAAATAAACCAACACCTATTGGTTTTCATTTTAAAAAGCATTTGTAGGGGCTGCTAGGTGGTGCAGTGAGTAGAGCGTCGGCCCTGGAGTCAGAAGGACCTGAGTTCGGATCCGACCTCAGACACAACACACACAAACAAAAAACCTAGCCGTGTGACCTTGGGCAAGTTACTTAACCCCGATTGCCCTGCAAAAAAAAAAAAAAAGCATTTGTAAAGAGATTTTAAAAAAATAATAGGCAGTGCTGGTTTTCCTGGTAGACAATGTTAAGCATATTCCAACTAGTCCATGATGATTCTCTATCATTTTTATCACTGTACAATAATATGATGTTCACTATATAGAAATCAATCTATAAGTGTTCTAAACTGCTGAGTTCAAACTGACCTCAAACACTTCTAAGCTGTGTGAGACTCTGGACAAGTCATTTAATTCTGTTTGCCTCAGTTTCCTCATCTGTAAAATGATCAGGAGAAGAAAATGGCAAACTATTTTAATATCTTTGCCAAGAAAACCCCAAAGGGTTAGACATAATTGAAATGAAATTAAATGAAATGAAAGAACAACAACAAAGGGCCTACTTGTGCTGGGTGCTGGGGCTACAATGACCAAAAGGGAATAGATCCTACCCTCAAGGACTTATTGAAGGAACCAACATGTACACAGGTAAATATATACAATGTTAACAAAAGGCAATTTGAGGCAATCAGAAGAGCCCCGTGTAGAAAGTAATGTCTTAGCTGTGCTTTGAAGATAAGTGGGGACTTTCTAGACATAAGGAGGAAGTACATTCCAACCTGAGCAGACACTCAGTGCAAAGTCATAGGGAAGGGAAATGGTGCACTGTGTGTGAGGGAAAGCAAGAAGACCAGTTTGGCTGAACCACCAAATGGAATGGCCATCTCATTTAGGAGGCTCTCGACAACTGTATAATGCTGTCGTTAGGATACTACCGCACCTTTGCTTGTCATCTCGAATTACTAGGAGGGCATCTCTGCCCTGAAATACTCTATTCTGCCCCCATCGACTAGTGTGCTATTTCAATCTTGCTGTAAGCTAGTAAAGCACAGAAAAATTTTCACAGACTTTTAATGAAAGAAAGAAGCAACAGGCTCTGAATGAGAGCAAAGAACGTGAATTTTCCTGTTCTTTGACAGTCAGCATGTTCAAAGGCTACAGAGTTGTGTTCTTTTTTTTTATTATTATTTTATTTTTATTTTTTTACCAAATGCTTTATTAACTTCTGGTTTACATCATTCATTTCCGCCAGATTTTGAGTTACAATTATCCCCATTTTTCCCCTACCCACCACCCCAGAATAGCAGTCCCACAAGATATACCCTCATCCAATCTGCTCTCTCCCATATCTTCTCCCATACCCCTTTCGACTTTACAGTTAGGGCAAGGTGAATCTCTGTGCCCCAATGCCTGCATATCTTATCTCCCAATTACATGCAAAATAGTATTAATAATAGTATATATATATATGTATATATATAGTATTAATAATAGTATATATATATACATATATACAAATATATATATATATGTATATATATATATTTGAAACATTTAATTTTAAAACCTTGAATTTCAGATCCATTCCCTTCCTCCCTTGTCACCCATTCCCTCTGAGAAGATAAGCAATTCAGTATGTGTTGTACATGTATAGCTATGCAAAACATTACCATAGTAGATATATTGTAAAAGGCTGCTTATATTTCCCTCCCACCCATCCCATCCCCCACCTGGTCCATTCCCTACTTTGATCCTGTCCCACTTCTAAAGTGGGTACTTCCAACTTCCCCTCTCCCCAGAATTCCCTTCCCTCCATCATCCTCCCTCCCATCCCCCTTTCCCCTACTCTCCTGCAGGGTGAGATATCCCATTTAGTATGTATGTCATTCTCTCCCTGAGCCAAATTAAATGAGAATATGGTTTTTCCTTTTTGCCTTCCTGTTCTTCCCCTCCCCTGCAACCACTTCCCCTTGCCTCTTCTACATGAGATTGTTTACCCCACCCTGTCTCTACCCATATCCTCTTGCCACATTCCTCTCTTACCTCTTAACTTCACCCCTTAAGTATAATCCCTTCCCACCAAATTCAACCTGTGCTTTCTATCCATGTATACCTGTAAACATATATACACACATTCACATATGTATTCATATGCCCATATACCCTTCTTCAATTATTTTCATGCTGAGAAAGGTTTCATCAATCACAGTTAATGTTTTTCCATGTAGGGATGTAAATAGTTCAACTTTGATAAGTTCCTTTTGATTTCTTTTCCCTGATTACCTTCTCAAGCATCTCTTGCTTCTTGTGTCTGAATGTCAAATTTTCTATTCAACTCTGGTTTTTTCCTCAAGAATGCTTGAAAGTCCTCTATTCCACTGAATGACCATAATTTCCCCTGAAACAACATACTCAGTTTTGCTGGGAGGGAAGAGAGGAGAGAGGGGGAGAAAATTTAAAACTTATTGAAGTGAATGTTGAAAACTAAAAATAAATAAATTAAATTAAAAATAAATGGTTAAAAAAGGAGGAGAGGTTAAACACCAGATGGAATTAATCAGTGTCCTGACAATATTGATGAAGGTAGAAACATCAAACTTGGGATCTTCAGTTATTGTATCCAATGGATGTGAGCTCATGGTTTAAAATTTGTGCCTTTGTATTGTCAGCATTCAGCACAACTTTACATGCAGCAGGCACATAAGACATGCTATTAGAGTGGATTGGATTTTAAATGTTATAAAAAAGGAAAAGAGTCCTTACAAGCATTCAGACAAAACACTCCAAATCCTCCCCAGTCATTCAACCCATATCATAAGATGTTAGAATTAAATATTTAAAGCTGAAAGGGACTTTGGAGACTGTCTAATCCATTTCCTTCTTATTGCAGATGAGGAAATTGAGTTCTAAAGATGTAAAGTGACCTTCCCAAGGTCACAAGTGAGCTTGTGTGACCTTAAGTGACAGGGGCAGAATTTGAGCCTAGGGCATCTTCTTGCCTCTAGCACAAGTGTTCATTCCAAACCTGCCCGCATCTTTTGTAATTAACCTCTCAGAGCCAGAATTGCTTCATCCATGGTGTTTGTTTAGCGTGATCTAGAGCTATGATTTCATTCAATGTATGGAACTCCCCCTATGGAAACTCCTTCCATTAATGCCAATCACCAATTCTTCTTCCGGTCTCAGAGAGTCCCTTGGGGGCAAACAGATTTGCCTGACTTACCCAGGGACACAACCAGTAGGAGAGGCAGTATTTGAATTCAGGCCTTTCTGACTCTTATACTGCTTTTCCATATGGAAAATAAAAATAAATAAAATGGTGCTCTCAAGATACCCTCCAATTAGCATATCTCTCATCAACTCAAGGTAAACCAGCTCTCCTTTCATTTATATGAATGGAAAGATGGAAGGAAGAGTGGGGAAAGGGCATGGGATTTGGAATCACAAGACAAGGTTAAAATCTTGGCTCTGTTTCTCTGGAGAAAGGAATGTGAAGATGACAAAAGCTTATTTTCTGCATTCTTTTCCTCCTCAGTGCTTTTATTCTTTCAATACACACATTGAAGTGCTTGCTATGTGCATGCCATAGTGGGCTGAAATTTATTGAGTAGGGAAACAACACCGTCAGATTCTTGCTTTAGAAAAATCACCTTGACAGCTGGGTGGAAGACAGATTTGAGAGAGGAAAAATCTGAGTACCTTAGGTCTTGGTTTCCTCATGTGGAAAATGAGAGTAGTGAAAGCCACATCAAGTTGTCGTAAAGATCAAATGTGGTAATATATAGAAAGCAAGTTGCCCACCTTAAAGTGCTATATAAAGGCCAGCTCTTATTTTGGGCCATGACCTCTAAGGACCTTCTACCTCTAAATCTATGACTCTGTAAATGCAAAGCAAACTAAATAACTCACTGATTACCCAAAGAGGAACTTGGGGAAAGGAATATGTGTCTTCCTTTACATGACCTGCAGATCTCCATCAAAAATCTTAGCCCCATCCCCTGGTTTTCTGGGACTTCACTGGGGGACCCTGTTCTGGCAGTGGCACTCAGGTAGTTAAAGCTGCACCATTTGCTTTTTGAGGCTCTGATTCTGCTGACTTTATTTCAAGCAATCAAAAATCTCTAATTTGCATTCCCATTCCCATTAGTGGCCCATATGTTAGCCCTGTTTAAAAGCTATAGGCTGCATTCATTATGAGAGACTTGGCTTCCCTGCCTTATCCTTCCCCCTTTGAAATGATGGAAGCTTATATTTAGCAAATGCACAGTTAGTCATTGGGTCATGTGTTCTCATTTGTACCTGTATAATAGTGGCCAAGAGAGGCTTGGTTTTCTCATCTTAGAGTACCATTCCTGACCACCTTCAAGAGAGGAGATTGTTCTCTCTCCAGGCACTGCATATGGGACAGACAGCCGGTGCCCACTTCCTACCCAAGGCTCCATTCAAATATTAGCCTCTCACTAGGCTTCTGCACATGATTTCCCAGCCTACACTGAGCCCTAATAACCAGGCCCCACTGGAGACTGGCAAAGAAAAATCCACAAGGCTTCCTGTTGAGGCTGATGATGGGCTGGGTGAGTCAATCATCTCTCTCATCGGTGTCTGTTCACAAGGTGAAGGAGAGAAGAGCAAATCAATTTGGCTAAAGAGAGGCGTCCACCTTCCCCTGTGTTCCAGGCATTTTTAATGTTTTCTGAGCTCTGAAATGAAATGCAAAAGACAAAAAAATGTGATGCAGACAGAGAAGTCTCTTTTCTGTGCTCTTTTCCAGCTGTGGTTTATTTATTTCTTCCCCATGTTTAATAAGTGCCTGTTATATGTATAGTGTCATAGAAAGAAAAGCAACCCTGGGGTCAGAAAACCAGGGTTAATATCCCACCTTTGACACTAGCTGTGTGACCTTGGGCAATTTGCAAAATCTCCATGAGCTTCAGTTTCCCCATCTGTAGGAGGATGTTGGACTCGAGGCCTCTGAGTTACCTTGAGCTCTAGATTTGTGATCCTATAAATTATTAGGAAATTTTTCCTAGCATTGACTTTAAATCTGCCTCTTTGGAACTCTCCCCCCCCGACTCCATTTCTCCTAGTTCTGACCCTTGTGCTAAGCAGAATAATCCCCATCCTCTTCCCTATGATAGCCCTTTAAATACTAAAAATAGACTCTCATGCCTCCCTCCCTCTCCCAATCCCAAGTCTTTTCTTCTCCAGGATGGATATTCCCACATCCTACAGCTGAAAGGACAAAGGGTATTCTTTCTCTTGCCTACCTACTCCTCAGGAAAGATTACCCTCATTGTCATCCAGTGGACAGGTCTGGCCATTGTACATACAATGTCAAAAGTGAAACAATTCCTGCCCTCAGAGAATTTGCCCTACCACAAAATGGATAAATCTGCTGACAAATTCTTGTGTTGAGCCCCTGCTTTCTCCCCTTCACATCTAATGTGTACCAAGTATTGTGCTAAGTGTAAGGATACAAAGAGAGAAGGGATACAAAGAGAGACAACAACAAGTATTTGTGCCATCAAGGATCTTATATTTTAATAAAGGAAGACATGTTCAAAAGACAATCCACATAAGAGACATACAGAGTACAAGGGAAGGCTCTAACACATGTAGAATACCTGATATTCACAGAACCATGGATAGATTTCAGTAAAAATACATCATTATTTCAATGTAATTAGTTTCTTTTGTAATCCCTATGTATTTTATTTTATGCATTAGAACCACTGTTCTGAGAAGTGCTCCATAGGCTTCGTGAGACTGTCAAAGGGATCCATGACACATTAGAAGGGAAAGCCTCTTGTAACAGGTTCTATTTGAGCTGACTTTTAAAAGAAACCAAGAAATCTAAGCTATGGAGGTTAGGGGAAAGGCTATTCCAGGCATGGGTCACCAGTACAAAGGAACAGAGATGGGAAATGATACATTCAATGTGAGCAAGAGCAAATGAAGCAATATAGCTAAATCATAGAGTACATAGAGATGACATATAAGAAGGCCACAAAGATATGAAGGGGCTGGGCTATGAAGAGCTTTAAATGCCAAATGGGAGAGTTTCTTTGGATGCTGGAGGTAATAGGGAGCCATGGACATTTATTGTGACCTAGGCAGATAAACATTTTAAGAAAATCACTTTGGCAGCTGTGTAGAGAATGGATTGGATTCAGGAAAGCCTTGAGGTATGGAAACCAAGTAAAAGGACATCATCCAGACAAGGAGATAAGGGCCACAGTTTGGGCAATGGTAGTGTGAGTGGAGAGCGAACATATGCAAAGGATGTTGAGAGAAAACAGTGATACTATCTGGCTACTAGCAGATTACTCTGTGAGGTGAACAAGAGTGAAGAGTCAAGGATGCCACCTTGACTGGGTACCACAATAGTAATAGGGAAGCTTGGAGGATTTGGGGGAAAGATGCTGAGTTTACTTTTGGACATATACTCACATCTCAGCATTTTCACTGGCTGTCCCACATGACTATAATATTTTCCCTCCTCATTTTTATCTCCTGACTTCCCTAGCTTCCTTCAAGTTTCAGCTAAAATTCTACCTGCTGCAAAAAATATCTGTCAATCCCTCTTAATGCTTATTGGCTTCGCTCTAACATTAGCCTCAATTTATCTGTGTATCTTATTTGTACATAGTTGTTTGGGTGGTGGTTCCCCCATTAGACTGAGATCATTATAAGCAAAGACTATCTTTTGTCTTTCTTTATATCCCCTGGGGCGTAACACAACACACACCACATGGTAGGCACTTCCTAAATGCTTTTTGATATAACATGTTGAATTTGAGCTGAGTGTGGGATATCTAGTTCAAAATGTCTAATAAGCAAGTAGTCGTGTACAACCGTATTTCAGGAAAAAGACTGAAGCGAGATATATAAATCTGGGAATTATATTTATAGAAATGATAGTTGGACAACAGAGATCAACAAGTGATATAGGACAGAGGGAGAAGAGAAGAGAACCCAGGACAAAGCCTTGGGGGAACCCATGGTTACTGGAAGAGACCTGGACTGAGATTAGTAAAGGAGACCGAGCAGGACTGGTCAGAGAGGTGGGAGAAGAACCAGAAGGGATCAGGGAGTATTCAGAAGAAGGTGGTCAAGAATGGCAATAATGCTACAGAGAGGCCCAAAACAAGGCAAGTGAAAGCCAAAGAGCTGAATCCAGAGGAGTTATGGGTCTTGGTGCAAGCTGCTGGGTACACGTGGATGACTCAATCCCAATAACATACAAAATGATTTTTGTATTACCCATTATTTTGCACTATCCATGCTTTACTAAAAACCTTTGATACCTCATTAGAAAGGGGAAGGAAAAACCATGTTTAGGCCTATGAGGTCACTCCTAACTGGGTTGAGGAAGGCTTTAGGATCCCACTTTCACAGGGTGCCAGAGGGAATCATTTGGTATATGGTCAGTCTCACTGTGAGAAGGGCAGTCCATCCCCTATAGAGTGTGACCCATGCCTCCACAGTAAAGCCAACATCTCCAAGACAGAATTGGAATGGTGAAGAAGGAAATAAGAGTAGTCACTTCCCTCATCCCTGTATTGTGTAAATATGCAGATAGGACCAGAGAAAGGACCTGAAACAGGTATCTTGCAGGTCTCAGGGACTGTATTTTGGGCCTAAAAGAGCACCACAAGGCATGAGACCAGGGAGCCTGAGAGCTAAAAGGAGCAGTCTGTCAGCTACAGAAGCATCAGGCAAGAAGCATATCACTTTGAATGTCAGTAGCCTATGGCAAAACCCTGATTGCCCTGGCCTGTTTACAGTCCTTCTGGCAGGGGTTATATGAAGTTCTGTGTGCCTCTTGCCTGAAGACAAACACAGTTAAGTTTAGAGAAGCTCAGAACTAGACTGGTCATGGGGAAAGAACAGATAATGATTTTTTTGTCTGTTTAACGTGTCTTAAGCCTCCAAGAGGTTTCAGTCTCTGATGGCAGAGAAGTTCCAATACAGAGAAAATTAGTGAAACATCCACTATATGTTATTCATGCCTTCTCCATCAAGGTCTGAATTATCCAGTGTAGGCACCTGTATCTATCAGATTAATGGGATAATCACCCTAATGGACTGCTTCTTCAGATCCAGAATGTTGTATCATTTCATTTTCAGTACCTTCTGGCTAATTCACTTTATCCTCAAGGGTATCACAAAACCCAAGTCTGAAGAAAGGGCAACCCTCTCTGGGTAGAAGTGTTTTATAGAACAGAGATCACAGGACAGGAAATATGAGAAAAGTCAAAGACTGAGAGCAAGAAGGAATGGAGATAGCAGAGAAAATCAATTCTAATCCTCCCATTTTATGGAGAAGGAAATTGAAGCTCAGATAGTGGAAAGCAAGTTAACCAAGGTCACTGGAGGCATATGCATCAGAGGCAGGATTTGAACCCAAGACCTTTGACTCCATAGCCAGAGTGCTTTTTACTACATTATGCTGCCTCATAATCTTGGGTCTCAGACCAAAAATAAATTTAAAAAGAGAAAAACAGTTTTTGAGAGAGCCCAGTACAGTGAATGAAGAGTCAGGATGACCTGGGTCCAACCTCTTAGTATCCCAAGCAACACTCTAAGACCTTAAAATGCAGGAAGATAGTGGATTTAGAGGCAGCAACCCAGCTGAGCTCTCTCAAAATTCCCCATCCAACTAGCTTTAAAATAACATCTTAAATCAAATTTTGGAGTGGTGGAGCCAAAAAAAGGCCAGAGTGAGACATTTTTCAGCCTAAGAAAACTTGGGTCAGCAGGAGGTCTGTGACAGCAACACAGGTGCCAGTCTAGAGTTCAAGCACTGGTAGCACCAGTGGCCAGCCTTGGAGGAGGAAGAAGCACCATTATAGGGCCTTGGAGGTAGTAGCAACAGAAGTTTCAGAATGTTTCAGCCCAGAGACAGTAAGGGGAAAAGACAACTGCTCAGAAAGAGAGTAAAGGGTATCTTTTGCTGGCACTGGGTCTAACTAGCACTGATTGGCAGCTCTATTGCTCACATGCAGTTTAAGGCCACAGAGCAAAGAGGAGCACTTGCCATCTCAAGGGAACAGGGACCCTACTGACATTTCTGAGACACAGGTTAGTACTAGTGTTTATCACTTCAGGAAAGCAGGGGCTCTGCCTAGGTAAAAACCAGAGTGCAGACCAGGAAAAGAAATGATAACACCACATCATACCACCTTGGAAACAATGGAAACTTATAGACCCCCAAGAATGAGCTCTGAAAACAGCTGCAGGAAAAATCCGGAAGCTTGAGATAGGGCCTCCCCACCCCAGGTGAGCAGAGTCCACCTTTAGCATAAAGTTCAAAGTCAAGAAATAGGCTAAAAAATGAACAAACAAACCAAAAAGAGAGAGAGAGAGAGAGAGAGAGAGAGAGAGAGAGAGAGAGAGAGAGAGAGAGAGAGAGAGAGAGAACTTGACGATAAAAAGCTACTACAGTGGCAAGGAAGACCAAGACACAAATTAAAAAGATAAAAGGTGAAAACACCTACAGCCAAAGCCTCAAAGAAAAATGCTAGCTGGAAACAATCTCAACAACAATTCCTGGAAGAGTTAAAGAAAGCAATAAGAGTGGCAGAAGAAAACTTGGGGGAAAAAAAGGAAAATTATGCCAGAAAATTTTGAAAGAAAAATAATAACTTAGTAAAAGACACACAAAAATAATATTAAAGAAAACAATACCTTAAAAAAAAAACAGAATTAGCCTAATGGTAAAAGAGGTACAAAAAAATTCACTGAAGACTTCAACTCCTAAAAAAATTAAAGTTGAGCAAATGGAAGCTAATGATTCCATGAGACATTAAAGAAAATAAAACAAAGTCAAATAATAAAAAGTAAGAAAATGTGGAATATTTTGTGGGAAAAACAACTGACCTGGAAAATAGATTAAAGTGAGATTTAAGAATTATTGGATTACTTGAAAGCCATAATTTAAAAAAGAGAGCCTACATACTATATTTCAGGAAATTATACAGGAAAACTACCCTGATACCTTAGATTCAGAAGGTAAAATACAAATTGAAAGAATCCATTGACCACCTGTTGAAAAAGATCTCAAAATGAAATCTCCTAGGAATATCATATCCAAATTCCAGATCTCCCAGGTCAAGGACAAAATATTGCAAGCAGCAAGAAAGGAATGGCTCAAAGATTATGGAGCCACAGTCAAAATCACAAGAGGTTTGTCAGCTTCCATCTTAAAGGAGTGGAGGACTTTCAACATAATATTGTGAAAGTCACACGAGCTGGGATCACAAACAAGAATATCTACCTAGCAAAACTGAGTATATTTCTTCAAAGGAAAAAAAAATGGATATTTAATAAAACTGAAGATTTTAAGCATTTCTGATGAAAAGATGAGAACTGAAGAGAAAAATTTATATTCTAATTCAAGACTCAGAGAAGCATAACAAAGTATAACAAAATGAAAGATCAGTCATTAAGTGACTCAATAAAGTTAAATTGTGTACATTCTTATATGGGAAATTGATCCATGTAAATCCTAAGAACTAATCATTTTTAGAGCTGTTAGAAGGGGTCTACATAAAAAAAAAAATAAAGCAAGTGTGTGAGTCAATTATATAGGATGATCTCCAAAATAAAACGGGGAGAAAGAGGAATACATTGAGAGAAGTGGGAAGGGAGAGAGGGAGAATAGGGAAATTTTTCTCACATTAAAGAGGCACACAAGGAAGAGCTTTTACAATGGAGGAAAAATTGGGGTGGGGGCAATGCTTGAACCTTATTCTCATCAGAATTATTTCAGAGAGGGAAGAGTAAGTATCCATGCTTAGTTACTATATATAGAAATTTTATTTGGCTTTTTGGAGGGCAATTGGGGTTAAATGACTTGCCCAAGGTCACATGGCTAGTTTTTATGTTAAGTGACTGAGGCCGGATTTAAACTCAGGTCCTCCTGACTCCAGGGCCGGTGCTCTATTCACTGCACCACCTAGCCACCCCTATGTATAGAAATCTATCCTACCCAACAGAGAAACAGGAAAGAAAGGAAATAAGAGAAAGGGAGATGAAAAGATGGAGGGTAGATTTAGGGATACAATGATCAGAAGCAAAAACAGACTTTAGAGGAGGGACTGGATAAAAAAAGAGAACAAAAGAAAATGGGATGGAGGGAAATACACAGTCAGTAATCATTACTGTGAATGTGGATGGGATGAGCTCACCCATAAAACTGATGAAGATAGCAGAATGGATTAGAAGCCAGAATCCAACAGTATGTTGTATATAAGAGAAATAACTGAAACAGACAGACACAGAGAGAGGTAAAATAAAGGGCTGTGGCAGAATCTAATATTTTTCAGCTAAACTTTAAAAAAGGCAGGGGTAGCAATCATAATCACAGAAAAGGAAAAAGTACCAACAGACCCAATTATAAATAATAATCAAGGAAACTACATCTTGCTTAAAAGTTACCATAGACAATGAAATAATATTTTAAAATTTTACAGCAAGTTTCTCTAATAAAGACTTAATTTCTCAAATATATACAGAATCAAGTCAAATTTATAAAATAAGAGCCATTCCCCAATTAATAAATGGTCAAACTATATAGAAACAGAAAGTTTTCAGAAGAAAAAAATCAAAGCTATATAAAATAATGTGAAAAATTAACTACATCACTGGTTGGTCAGTCATTGTCCTTTGTTTTTGAAAAGGACCAAAGTGATATCACTATGTTAGAGTGAGGTTACAGTGTGTCTGAATGTAGCTGAACAAACCAATACAAATTCAGAATGGTCTACCACAAGACAGACACAAATAGTCCATGTAAATATTTGGGGTGAATTCTCTAAATTTACACATCTCGAATCTCTTTTGAACTACTGCAATTCAGCTTTGCTCGTAAAGCTCAGTTCTTTCTTTGATGCAGGCACACCATGCCTGGCAGTCCTTTGCCAGGATCTCCCATGTCATGCAATCAATTACAAATTTCTTCCAAGAGACTTTGAGAGTATCTTTGTATCACTTCTTCTGACCACCATGTGAGTGTTTGCTCTGTGTTATTGCTTTGTAAAATAATCTTTTATGTAAGTGTACATTTGGCATTCAAATGATGTAGCCACTCCATTGGAGTTACACTCTCTACAATAAAATTTGAATGCTTGACAGTTTAATCTGAGAAAGAGCCTCAGTATCCAATACCTTATCCTGCCAGGTGATCTTTAGACTCCCTAAGACAATGTAAGCAGAAGCAATTCATTTTCCTGGCATGGTGCAGAGAGAATGTCCAGGTTTCACAGGCATACAACAATGAGGTCAGCACAACAACTCTGTAGACCTTCAGTTTGGTAGTCAATCTCATACCTTTTCTCTCCCATACTATCCTTCAGAGTGTCTCAAACATTGAGCTAGCTCTGGCGATGTGTATGTCAAACTCACTATTAATATGTATATCCCTGCGAAGCATGTTGATGAGGTAAGTGAACTTATCCAGAGTAATTAAAACTCTTCTATTTGCTGTAACCAATGGTTCCATGTATGGATGGTGTGGTGCTGACTGAAGGAGCACCTGTACTTTCTTGGTGTTGTTAGACCAAAATTAGCACAAGCAGAAAATTGATCCATTCTTAGCTGTGTTGAGTCTAAATTATTGAATAAGGAAATGTAAATTAAAACATATCTGAGGTACCACTTCACACCTATCAGAAATTCCTAATGCTGGAGAGAAGGAGGAAAAATAGATACACTAATGAATTATTGGTGGAGTTGTGAACTGGTCCAACCGTTTTGAAGAACAGTTTGGAACTACGCCCAAAGGACTATAAAACTGTGTGTACCCTTTGATTTCTACTAGGTCTGTAGCTCAAATAGAGCAAATAAAAAAAAGAAAAGGAGATATATATATATATATATATATATATATATATATATATATATATATATATATATATGCTCTTTTTTGAGGTGTCCAAGAACTGGAAATAGAGGGGATTCTCATCATTTGGGGAATAACTGAACAAGTTGTGGCATATGATTGTGAAGGAGTACTATCATGCTATAAGAAATGATGAGGGTAGGGTGGAGAGGGGGTTAGAAAAACATAGCAAGACCCATAAGAACTGATATAAAATGAAGTAAGAAGAACCAGGAGATCATTGTGCATAGTAATGGCAGTTTTGTAATGATGATCAACTGTGAAAAACTTTGATACTCTGATCACGAAAATGATCCAAGGCAATTCCAAAAGACTCATGATTTAAAAAGAAAATGCGATCCCCCTGCAGAGAGAAAAATGATGAGTTCTGAGTGAAAGTTGAAGTATCATTTTTTCACTTTATTTTTCTCACTTTTTTGTAATATGGCAAATACATGAATATGTTTTGCAAGATTTCACATATATTATTGATATCATATTGATTGCCTTCTCTGTGAGTGGGGAAGGTGTGGGAGGGATAAGAGAATTTGGAACTCAAACTTGAAATAGAAAAAAATGATAAAAAAATAAATAATAAATTTTTTTAAGTTCAAATAAAAATAAAAAATCAAAGACTCTAAGTTGCAGAACAGTTAATGATTTGCCATAGGAAGTCAGGCAGAGACTATCTTTTCTTATTAGTTTCTCCAGCACTTATCATAGTGCCTGCATTTAGTGAGCACTTCCATTGATTGTTCATTCATTGGCAGAGGGTGATTCTAATCAGGAGTTCCCTGCCCCAATTAAATCACCAGTCTGATCCCTCCCTCCCAAAGTGCCATGACTTCCCTTTATTATCCACCCACCCAGACCTTGCCTCCACCCAGGACAGAATATTCATTAAACAGGCAAGCAGAACTCTCCCCAGCTGCCACAGTGTCCAGCTTTCCCCACTCCCAAGTAAACTGTATTTTTCCACACCCAGCAGAAGAGGTGAACATCCAGGGCAGCTTCAGAAAAAGCCTGTGGCTTTCCGAGGGGTAGGGGAACTCCAGGCAGGAAATAGCCTGATTTATGTCCTTCCCACCTGCTGTTTTCTCCTTGTGTTCTGTCCTCTACCTTACTTGCTCCATCCTGGCAGGCTCCTCACATTATAACTGAGGTGGCCCCTTCTGTATCTCTCTATCACTGCCATCTGGCTTTAGCTGGCCCTCAGGTTTCTCCAATTCTCTCACTTTCTTGTTCTAAATGTGAACTTTCCTTCCCCTGAGGGCAAACAAAGCAGAGATGGCTTTTACTGGCATTTGAGGGAATAAAAGTCAAATCAAACAAACTCAGAGATTACAGAATGTCCAATTTGCTGAGGATGGAAAGTTCAAGTGTCAATATTCCCCAAAAAACAAGCCAACCTTCTGAGCCAAACAACCCCTCTCCCTCTTGACTCATGCCCTGGCTTTGCCAACCACCATTCCATCTCCAAAGCAGATCACATCTATGCCTTCATCCTAGCTTCCCCTCCACCCAACTCCCATTTCCTCTTCTTGCTCAGAGCTCCTACCCTCCAGGCCCTTTGAGCAAGGCAAGCCCCACATATGCTAGGATTTTTCCAATCATTTGACACACACCTCCCATAGACTGGGGTTTTTCCAATTATTTACAACCCTGTCACTCACTTTTCCAAATAGTGAAATCTTCCCCAGAAAGACCTCTACATTTTCAATCAATCAACAGATTGAGAGCCAGAAGAGACCACACAGGCCATCTAGCCCAACCCCCTTATTTTAGAGATAAGGAAACTAAGGCATGAAAGTATGTAGGACTATCTAGGGACACACAGCTAAGAAGGATCTGAAGAAACCTTCAAACTCAGGCCTTCCTGACCCCAAGTCCAGGCCTCCATTCACTGTACCTCCTGGAAGGAAAACAAATGTTTCTTTCCACCTCCTTCCACAACAAATGCAGTGGGTCTGCATCATGGATGTAGCCCCCAGAAGCCATCTTTTCTAACCCCCTCATTTTATAGAAGAAGAAACAGGCCCAGAGAAGTTATTTCCCCAAGGTCACCCAAGAAGTAAATAGCAAAAGATAGAGGTCTTAACATTTCTTCATTTCTTCTTATCAAGGACATAGCATCAGAGATTTAGGGCCATAAGACACATTTAAGATGTCCAAGTCCAGTCTCCTCATTTTGCCAAGGAGGAAACTGAGGCACAGAAAGGTTAGATAGCTTTCACAGAGTCACATAGCAAGTGTCTCTGGCAGGACTTGAACTCCAGTTTCTGTACTAAGAAACGTGAAAGCAGCAGAGATAAATTAATTAGCACATTTATCAAGCATCTGCTGTGTGTCAGGCATTTAGCTACACTGAGAATAAAAGAACAAAGAATGAAACAATCCCTGATTGATGAGGTTGATGAGCTTGCACTCTAATAGTATGTGACAAATAAAAAATACATATAGCACAAATACAAAGTAAACAAATGCAAATGTATACAACATATGAGCTGGAGAGGATCAGGAAAGACTAAAAAAGACAATTCTTGAGCTATATCTTCAAGAGAGAGGACTCTGTGAGGTTTAGGTGAAGAGGGACAGTATTCCAGGCATGGGGACCAGTCAGTGCAAATGCTTGGAGATGAGAGATGAGTGTTCTCTGTGAGGAATAAAGAAGGCAATTTTGGTTGATTTGCAGTTTGGGAAGTTGAGGGATATCCAGTGAAGATGACAGGATAGATCGGCCAGGTCAGGAAGGGATTTAAAAACCAATCAGCAGAGTTGACGTTTTATCCTTGGCACAATAGGAAGCTAGATTTGATTGAGTAGGGGAGTCACAAGTCAGGTCTGCCTTTAAGCTGCCTGTGACAGCAGTGTGCAGAGGAAGGACTGGAGCACAGAGAGACCAGTTAGGAAGCTGTCCCAGAAGTCTAAGCAAGAGGTCATGAGACCCTGAGCTCCAGTGGCTGCTGTGTGAGGGAGAGAAGGGCTCAGATGTTAGAGACGTAATGGAAGAATAAGCATCATGATCCGAAAACAAGCTTGATTAAGACTGAGGGAGTGTGGGAAGCTGAGAATAAAGCTGAGGTTCCAAACCTAGGAGACCGAGGCAGGTAGGTTTATGAAAGCAGAAATATTCTCGTGGCTTTCATTAAGCAGGTGAACCAACTTGCCAACAGGAGCCTCATTGGAAAGGCTGATAATCTTGTCTTCACTGAAGGGTACATTCTTCCTTCAGTTTGCACATGGAAACTCCCACCAGATAAGAGGGTCTATAATCCCAGGCTGGAAAAAATGTAAACCAGATTTCTAAGGTAATGTGTGTTCCTCCTAGGCTCACTGGCAGTGGGAAGGGAAGTCCCTGCCTCACCTGATGGCAGAATCACCTCATGGGGAAAATAAATGCACATGCATTAAGGGTGAAGGAAATAAAGGAACAACTGAATGTGCATGAGAGACTTCTTCACAGAAAAGCAGAAAGAGAACTGGGAAGAAATGATCTCAAATTAACATGCAAATGAGATGATAACATACTTTATGTTCCTGCCAAACTAGCCTACTCACTATTCCCCCCAAAACAGCCCTCCATTTCCCACCTCCATGCTTTTGCACAAGCTGTCCCCCCAGACTGAAATGTACTCTGTCCTCACTTTCAAGTCTTGGAATCTCTAGTTTCCTTCAAGGCTCAGCTCAGTCACCTTCTCCCACATAAGGCCTCTCCCCATCACCCCATGCGTTACTGCTTTCTTGTCCCCCACCATATTCCTCTGGTTCAAACTTTTAAAAGTGACATGGGGAGGGAGATGACAGGGCCTAACCCACACTTTAGAAAAAACACTTTATGAGCTGAGGGTAGGATGACTTGAGTAGGGAGAGATGAGGCAAAGAGAAAGGCTATAGAAACAGTTCAAATGAGAGGAGAGATGGACTTAAATTCGAGCTGTAGGTGTGAATAGAGAAAAGGCAATGTCTTTGAGATATGGTGAATGTAGAAACAAGAAGTCTTAACAATAGTTGGACCAGATGGGATGAGTGACAGTGGAGAGTCAGGATAGCACCCCAGTGACGATCCTGGGTAACTAGAGAAATGGTAGTGCAAAGTTTGGAAAAAGAGCTGGTGGGTAGGGAGGGAGGAAGGGGAGAAGATGATTTCAGTTTGGGGTGCACAAGGTTGGCAGGAAATGTCTCTCTGCTCTTCCTCTTTGTTAGCACAGCTGCCCTCCAAGAGAGTCAGGGTTAGGCCAAGTGGGAAGAGCAGAGAACAAGGACTGAGGCAGAGGCTATGGTTGGTCCTGCCAGCCTTTCAATGCCTCTCCATCCCTAGACAAGAGGAAACAAATCCCACAATCCTGTCTGCCACTCCCTTCCTGGTTTCCCTTCTCATCTGGTGGGATCAGGTCTTTGAGGCTAGGAGTGGAGAAGGGAAGCCTTCTGTTCCTTTCTCAACTAAGGACCAAGTCAGTTAGCACTGGGACAGCTTAATTCCTCACAGTCTCTGTTTTCATTAGACAGCAAGCTCCTTGAGAGCTGGGGCTTTTTTTGCAGGCAGAGGCATAGTGGTGGTTTTTTATATCCCCAACACTGAGCACAGTGTTTGTCATACAGGGGCAGCTAGGTGACACAGTGGATAGAGTGCTGGGCCTAGAGTTAGCAAGATCTGAGTTCAAATGTGACACTGACTAGCTGTGTGACCCTGGGCAAGTCACTTAACCTTGTTTGCCTCAGTTTTCTTATCTGCAAAATGTGCTAGAAAAGGAAATGGCAAACCACTCCAGTATTTTACACACACACACACACACACACACACACACACACACACGCTCACGCACACACACACACGGAATCATAAAGAGACATACATGACAGAAACAAATGAACAACCAGCACACAATAGTCCCTTAATAAGTGCTTGTTAACTTGATTTTGTTTCTCAATGAAGGAGAATTGCTATTGTTGTTTTTACTACCAGATCACAGTGTTGACTTATAGGACATTTGTAGTACAGCTAAATCTGCTCATCAAAAGTTTGCTTAGCCGTGTAGGCTATATCATAAAGTTGTACCGTTGATTTTTGGACCCAGGTGTGATTCTTGACATTTGCCCCTTTTCCATGTTACCCTACTAGACACAGTCCATCACTGTAACCTACCCTTGGAGCTCTTGCTTCTTCCCACTTTGCCTATGTCCCTCCTGCTGCAGTCCCTAACCATCTCCCCGTGTGTCCCTGGGATATACACAAGCTCTGCCAAAGCCCCAGCTAATAGCAGCAGGACTGTGAGGTAGAAACTCCATAGAAGGACTCCTAGCTTCCATTCCTAGAAATGTTTCTTAGTTTAACAATTTACATCTATGGCAAAAATTCTGAAGCAGATGAGCAATTTCAGATAACAAGTAACCAAAGTCAGAGTCAGAAAATAGGAATGTTTTTAGGGAGCCAGGCTATCAGACTACTAGACGTAGGAAGGAAGCCAGTGCTTAAAGTGTGGAGCTAGAAAGGAAGATAAGAATGAGTAAGCACGTATATGTAAGTCTCAGAACCAGAGGAGATGGAGCAGGACCATGACTGACCCAGTCATCTCAGCTTTGATGCAAGCAGCTCCTGCTAATTAGTTTTCAAATTAAGTTGTATTTTGAAGCACCCCAACCTGAGTTAATTATCCATCTAGCAAGCCTACTTGCTTGACCTGTAAGAATGTAACTAAAGTGTGAGCCTCTTTCAGGTGTGGAGGGGGGAAAAAGAACCTACTATGTGCCAAGCACCATATTAAGCATTTTACAGAGATTTTCTCCCTTGATGCTCAAAACAAGCTTGAGAGGTAGGTTCTATTGTGATCCTCATTTAACAGCTGAGGAACCTGAAGCAGACAGAGGTCAAGTGACTTGCCTAGGATTACACAGCTAGGACGTATCTGGGGTTGGATTTGTACTCAGATCTTCTTGACTCTTAGTCCAGGACCCTATTGCTCCACTTAGCTGCTGTGATATCTGAATATCAGTATACCTGGGAAGAAAAATCAGCTCCCTGGAATGCTATACTACAATGTAACCCAACAAACATATATTAAACACACGTTGTACTTCCATTTTCTGTAGTGGGCACTGAAGATATGAAGATAAAAACCAGAGTTCCTGCCATCATTGGGCTTACATTCTGTTGGGTAGAAGGGAAAACTAGTCATAGAATCAGAGATTTAGGGTTGGAAGGGATGACAAAACCCATGAAGTCCAACCCCTCCATTTTACTGATGGGGAAGTTAAGGCCCAGAGAAGTTAATGACAAGTGGCAAAGCTCAGATTTGAGCTCTGGTCCTCTTTCTTTAAATCTTATACCCCATTCACTGCACCAGGGCCTAACAACCACTATACAAGAGCACAGCGATTTCATTAATTCCCAGAAACTAGAGTAACATTCTTCTGGGGAATCAAGGGTCTGCAGCATACACATGCTCAGAGATCTTGGACTGGGAGGGTCCACTCAGAAAGGGAATGACCCTGTACAGTGTGTTCCATATTCAGCCCATTCTCTCCCCATGCTATTAGCTAGAGTGCTATCACTCCCACTTTGTATCCCACATTCCAGGCCATATTCTCTTGGGCTCAGAGATTTGGAGATGAGAAGGCCCTTAGAAGTCACTGACTCTGACTGCCTCCCTTTGCAGATGAGGAAACTGTGACCAGAGAAATGCTAGTAAGTATCTTTGGTGGGATTTTAATCCTGATCTCCCTGGATCCAAGTTCAGCACTCTATCCATGGCACCCTACTGTCTTTCCTTGAGCGACCTAAAGTTTAAGGGATTCATAAAATGTGGGTAAAGTGTTAGTGCCCCTAGGTAGGTAGGTGGGGGAAGTGGGGATGGTTTGCTTGTACCTCTGTTCACATACCAACCAAATTCAAAGGCGAATGGGAAGGTGGGCCAAAGCCAGATCTCTAAAGTTTATCCTACCCTACCACCCCTGGTCCTAGACAAAGAGGGCCAAGTTGTGTCTCTCGGATTAAACAAAATTTAAAACTAAATGAGACCTCATCTACTCCAATCTTCCCATTTTAAAAGTGAAGAAAATAAGGGCCAACCAAAGGAGTCCAGTGACTTGTCCAGAGAGCCCTCTCTCCAGGTAGCTTGTAGAAAAATCAGGACTAGAACCCAGGTTTTCTGTTCTCACTCCATCTTCATTTTCTGTCACATTATTTATTTCATTTTTCCTATACTTTTAACTGCCAGGAACTTCCACATAGATAGGAATCATTTTAACATCCCTGACATGCAGGGAACTAATTATGCCAGTGTTCCAGTCTATATCCCCAAAGTTGTGTTTCAAAACTACTCACATTAGAATGGACACTTGAACTGTGTGTGTTCTAAAATTTCTGTGTCCTGTGCTGTGACTGGGGACTGCCTTGGATCTAGAAGAGACTGGGAGCACACAATCACATGACATGGTAGAAATTCTATTAAGTATTCTCATTTCTTTTATTAATTCAATGCAAGAAGTAGAATAACTGCATAATTGTTTGCCTGATTTGGTGGTGAATTAACTTTATTATGCCAAGGCCATGTGATTTGGGCTCAGTGAATTATGGAAGATTAGGAGAAGAGAACAGGTTTTCCAGCAGGTGGAGGGTTCAAGAACAATTCTAATTGAGTAAAGCCATACCACCCATAGCCTATAGACTAATGAGATGACATGGCCACTCAGAGAAAAGTGGACTGGGGATAGAAGATCTCCCAGTCTCTAAGAATCATAAAGAGCTTACCACTTCCCTGACACTCCCTCTTCCTGAGAAGGAACATATAACCCCCTGAGTGACTTTCGAGGTCCAGGTCCTTTTTGGTGAATAGGATCAGGTTAGTGGGTAGCAATGCCACTTAGTGATTAAAATAATAATTCTACAGGTGTGTGTAGTATTTTATATTTTGTTTTGTTTTTTTTGTTTTGCTTTTTGGAGGGCAATTGGGGTTAAGTGACCTGCCCAAAGTCACACGGCTAGTGTGTCAAGTGGCTGAGGCCGGATTTGAACTCAGGTCCTCCTGACTCCAGGGCCAGTGCTCTATTCACTGTGCCACCTAGCCACCCCTAGTATTTTATATTTTGAAGAACTTTCAAATTCATTATTTCATTTCATCCTTCCCTAATTCATGGCACCTAGGCACGTGCCTTCCCTCGTTCAGGTACTATTCATTTTTTGTTTATTTGTTTGTTTGTTTGTTTTTAGTTTTCCACATTCATTTCCACAAGATTTTGAATTACAAATTTTCTCCCCATCTTTCTCCTACCCCCATCCCAAGATAGCAAGCCTACTGAATACACCTTTCCCCAATCTGTTCTCTCTTATATCCCCCCCATCCTCCCTAACTTTCTAGTAGGGCAAGTGGATTTCTATACCCAGTGACTGTATATCTTATTACCTAGTTGCATGTAAAAAACAATTTTTAACATTTGTTTTTAAAACTTTGATTTCCAGATTTTTTCCCTTCTTCCCTTCTCACCCTCCCCTACTTAGAATACAAGCAATTCAATATAGGTTGTACATGTGTAGTTACACAAAATATTTCCATAGTAGTTACATTGTGAAAGATTATATTTCCCTCCATCCTATCCCACCCCCCACTTATTCTATTTTCTACTTTGACCCTGTCCCTTTTCAAAAGTGTTTGTTTCTAACTACCCTCTCCCCCAGTCTACCCTTCCTTCTATCACCCCCTTCTTATCCCCTTCCCCCCTACTTTCCTGTAGGGTAAGAAACCCAAATGAGTGTGTATGTTATTCCCTCCTTAAGCCAAATTCAATGAGAGTAAAGTTGACCCATTCCCTTTCACCTTCCTGTTCTTCCCCTCCATTGTAACAGTTTTTTCTTGCCTCTTTTAAAAGAGATGATTTGCCCTATTCTATCTCTCCTTTTCTCCTTCTCTCATTATATTCCCCTCTCATTTCTTAATTTTATTTTTTAGATATCATCCTTTCATATTCAACTCACCCTGTGCCCTCTATGTTACATGTACATACATATACACACTCATATGTATTTATACACATATATACCCTCCTATACATGGATATATATATTTGTATGTATACACATATACATACATGTTATATATACCCTTCAAGTATCCTCATACTGAGAAAAGTCTCATGAGTTACAATTACTGTTTTTTTTCCAAGTAGGAATGTAAATAGTTCAACAGATAGGAATAGTCCAGATATGCCTTAATTTATGGACACTCTTTAGATTCTAGTTCTTTGCTACCACAAAAAGGTGCTACAAATATTTATATATACATGCATCCAAGACAGTGATTTGTTCAAGGTAGTAAGTGGAAGAAACTGGATTGTAACCCTGGTCTACATATCAAATTCATGACTCTTTCCTTTGGACTCTACTGACTCCAATTTATTTTTGGATGAGACTAAGGCACTGACACCATTTGGAAATTCACTATAGCCTGGTGGCCTTGATCATATGGTATTTGCTCACCCTGTTACCTGATATCAGAATACACTTTCTCCAATGCACCCAGGTCTCCATGGTTTAAAAAGAAAAACTGAGAGCTGGCATCATGACTCCTATACTAACATTGTTCCCAATCATCCCAAGACACTGGAGGTCTGGGCCTCTGTTCAGATGATTCTCACTTATCCTACAACTGGCAGGTTTATGATTCCTCATCCCTTTATCTCTGTAATTCAGTGACAGAAATTCAGAGTCTGAGAGAGTTGTTGCTGACCAAATATGGGAAATAAAAAAAAAATTTGGACCAAAGGATTGAGGTGAAGGTCAATGCCACCATGATGCTCCCCCTGGCTTGCTTGGTTCTTTGATCATCTCCTTTTCATAGACATGAAAATACAGCAAATCACAGTAGCTGTAGGACAGCAAGCCCCAAGTCATTTTTCCTCCCTTCTCATGACCTCTCAGCTTAGGTCTTACTCTTCTCTCCAATTCCTGACCTTACACCAGAAGACTTTAATATCAACACAGATTAGGCCTCAACCTCCATAAATCCCATGCTCTATTCCTTCATTCTGTCTCTGACACACACAGGACTTGTCACACACTATATGTCACCATTACCCATAACAGGGCCACTACCTTATCAGAACCTTGGACAGTCCCCTATCCTACATAACCTTCTATCAGCCCATGTCTCTCTAGGCCTCACTTCTCCCACACTTACTCTTCCCCTTTGTCAAATCTCCAATCCCTCCACCCCTCAGCACTCTTAGTCTTCTACCTAAGCTCTGACTTTGCTTTCTTTCCCTTCCAACTCTGACATTATAGTTACTTATTTAACTCTGCCCTGTCCTCTGCTATGGAATTCTTTCCATCCTTTCCTTTGACTGTTTTTCTCTTGTCAAACTTCAGCCCTTAACTACAACTCCTCTGTTCCACTCCTACTCACAAGCTGTTGAACTGACCTGGAAGAAGTCTCAAAATTCATGCTGATTGGGTGCATGATAAAGGCATGTTTTTCAGCTTTAATTGGGCCACCACTGCAGCAAGGCCATCTCTGTAGCTCTCTAATCAGTTACCTATATAACCCTACTGAAGCTATTCCAAACCTTCTCTGTTGTCCTCCAGTATCCCCCCACCCCATATTCCCTCTCACTCCTGGCTGAGTATAGTAATATCCCATTATATTCCTTTGAGAGAAGGAAATTCATTCAATAGAAACTCTCTTTCTTCTCTGAATCTCTTACTCTCAAAACCCCTTAACATCATTCCTCATTCTCTTCCCCTTTTCCCAGTCCCTGACAAAGAGACGACTCTTCTCCTTGCCCAGACCAATCCCTCTCAGTGTTCACTTGATTCTATCCCTTCCTGTGTTTTCTAGAAGATTGCATCCTCTAGCATCCTCTTTCTCTCTTAAAACTTAAACTTCTCTACCTTAACTGGTTTCTTTACTACTGCCTACAAACACACCCAAACTCTACCCTTAAAAAAACTCTACTCTGAACCCTATTATCTCCTCAACTATAGTCTTTTCAGCCATTGTTGGTTTTTAGTTATTTTCAATTGTGTGGGACTCTATGTGACCCCATTTGGGGCTTTCTTGGCAGAAATTCTGGAGAGGTTTGCCATCTCCTTCAGCTCATTTTACAGATGCGGAAACTGAGGCAAGCAGGGTTAGATGACTTTCCCAGGGTCACCAGTAATAAGTATTTGAGGCCAGATTTGAACTCAAGATCAGATTTTTTTACTCCAGGCCCAACGTTCCATGCACTATGGTGCCACCTAGCCTTTTGAAGCAATGCTCTGGGTAAAAATTTTCTACACTTGCTGCCTTCATTTCCTTTCTTTTCAATCATTCCTCAGCTTTTTGTAATCTGAATTCCATCTTCATCACTCAAATGAAATTGTCCCCCAAAGCTACCAACAATTTCTTTATTGTTGAAGTGCATTGTCTTTTCTCAGATCTCACCTTTCTCAATCTATCTTTTACATTTGACACTTCTGACTACTCTCTCCTCCTGGTGATGCTCTCTTCTCGGGGTTTTCATGATACTGTTCTCCCCCAATTTTCTTCCTTCCTGTCCAACTATTCCCCCTCAGTCTCCAGGCTGTCTCATGATCCACAAAGTCCCCCACAACTGTTGGTGTTCCCCAGAGTTCTCGCCTAGGCCCTCTTCTCCTAAACTATAGCATCACTCTTGGTGACCCCTGAGACCTTATGGATTTGACTCTCCTCTCTCTGAAGAATGATTCTGGACCAAGGCCCAGTTCCACTGTGACATTCAGTTTTGAATTGCCAATTTATGTCTTGGACATTTCAAGCTACATGTCCTAGACATCTCAATGTCAACATGCTCAAAATTGAATTTTTCATTCTTCCCCCAAACCTCAGCTCTTCCAAATTTCCCAGTTCTGCTGAGGGCATATCTCCCTGTCTGTAATCTCACACTCTTCATCCTTGTCAGTTGCCAAATTTCTCTTTTCACAACATCCCACACATTCAGTCCCTTCTCCCTACTCACACAGGCCGCTCTGTGCAGGCCCTTGTCAGCTCTCACCTAGATTTTTACAACAGTCTCCAAATTGGCCTTTGTGCCTCAAATTTCTCCTCACTCCAGTCCATTTTACACACTGGTGCCAAAGTCATTTTCATTAAGTATAGATCTAACCATGTGACTCCTCTATTCAATTAACTCCAATGGCTTCCTATTGCTTCTAGGATAAAATTTAAACTCCTTCATTTAGCTTTTAAAGTCATTCACAACCTGACTCCAACCCGCCCTTCCAGGTTCATTGGACATTATCCCTCTCCCACACTCTTTTACTCAGTCAAATTGGTTTCTCTCTCTTCCTCACATGGGACACTTCATCTCCTATCTCCATGCCTTTGCATTGGCTGTCCATGTCTAGAATGCACACCCTCCAAAGTCACCCCTTATAGAGGCCCTCCCTTTTATTAAGACACAGTTCAAGCCCCACTTTCTCCATGAAGTCTTTCCTGATCTCCATAACTCCTAGACCCCTCCCTCCAGACAACCTTCTATGAATGACTTTGTATATATTTGCATTTATTCACTTTATATATGTTGTGTTCATATATAATTCATATATGAATTCATACGTACTTCATATATAATTCATATATACTTATGTGTGTATACACATCATTATATATCTGTATTTTTATATGAGAATGTCATATATATGTGTGTATATATATGCATACATACACACACATATATATATACTTATATATAATATCTGTGTATGTGTGCATATACAAACACACAGAGAGAACAGAGAAGCTATGTTGCATGGGGAAAGCTAGGAACACCTGAGTTCCAGTCCTGCCTCTAACACATCCCAGCTGAGCGATCCCGAATCTGCTTTAACCTCTTAGTTCTCTAGTCTGCTCTCTTAAGAGCCCATGTGAGTAGGAACTGTTTCATTCTTTGCATTTCTATCTTCAGCAATTAGCAGAGCACCTTGCAGCTAGCAGGCACCTCATACATGTTAACTGATTAACTAATCACAGAATTTTGGGGGTATTGAGGAAAACCCAAAGCACCCCAGTTCCAGATAGCCTTCACTTATTAATTGAAAGGCAATTTCTAAAAATGTTTTTGAGGTGGCTCCTCAAAATGAAATTAATTTGGGTTCTATTTAGTTGAGCAATTCTGTTTCAAGAGAATTTGACCCTTGGAGGCAGGTTTCTTCTTCTGGAGAGAGAAGTCATACACAGCAGATACTCTGGGAGTTTACAGATTCCCCTAAGTCAACAAACATTTACTTAGTGCCTACTGTTTGCCAGACACTCTGTTTGAGAAAGCAGCTGAGAAGTCCCCTTAGTCTGATAATTGATTATGCGAAATGCCTGCTGCCCTCCCTGAAAGAATTTAAATTTCACTCAATGTGAAAAGAGAGATTGGCAAGGTCTACTCTTCCTTTTATGGAGAAGAAATAGAACCGCAACTGAGGACTGTAGTTGAAAGCCAGAGACCCACAGTCACATTCTCAACAGAGTGTCATCTGGCTGTGACCATGGAACCTGCAGAGTCCTGCCCAGAAGGGGTCTCATGACCCACCTAGCAGGGAGGATCAGTGGTGATGTAGTGATAGCAGCACCAGAAGACACCCCTGGCCCTGAACTATGTGCCCATATGTGTGTTCTTTCACATGTGTAACCTAGTCACATTGAGATAAACGGTACCTTCAGGGAGAACTAGCACCTCCTGTGTAAAGGCTTGCTGAGCCCTTTTCAAGGCCACTCATCCACCTTTTGTGTCTGCCTGTCTCTCAATTCTCACCTTTGCCTCCAAGAAGTTGTAGCATTGCAATGGTCACCCCCTAGTAAAACACCTTGGCAGTCAGGCTGGTAACCCATGGGCCTCAAACCTGTTGGTGAGGTAGGAGGGTATCTCCCTAAGCATGTGAAGACCCCCCGGTGGAATAGGCAGGTAGGAACAATTGGCTCTAGTGGCCATGGAGGCAGCTGAAGCAGGTGATGTGGAGGTCGTAGAGTTTGGTCAGACATTGAAGACACCAAGGTCATTCATTGCATCCCAGGCCATTGCCAGTCATCGTTTTGTCTTGCCATTGAACTTCATTGTCTCAGGAAGAGAGAATGAGACTGGTGACTTTGTGCAATCCTGCCTCACTTAAATCCAATTCACATAAAAGTAAAGACATAACCCATGATGTCATTGATCCTCTTCAAAAATGAAGGACAAACAACAACATCCTAGCCAGACATGTTCCCCAATCACATCCATTTTTCCTAGTGCTAGGGTGCAAATCTGTGGGATTATATGACCTAGGCTTATGATTAAAGTGCCATATTGTTACTTTTTAATTATTCTGGTTGCTAAATGCCTTTTATTTGAGCTAATTTTGTCCTCTGGGTGATTAATTAAAGTCGGCACAACGATGTAGCATCATACACTATGTGGTTTTGGTTTTGGGGAAGGGTGAACAGAGACCTTCAGTGTATGGTGAAACTGGGGTATCCATAGATGAGGAAGAAATTCCAATGGGACACATGGAAAAGACCAAAAAGATGAGGCCAAGTTTCCAATTCTGAGTTACTGGAAAATTAGTAGTAGTCTCATTCAAAGGAATAAAGTTAAGGGTAAAAAGAAGATTTAAAGAACAGAATATTTCTATTTTAGGTGCATTTAGTTCTAGGTACCATCCAGGAGGAGATATCTAATAGGAAGCTGGAAAAATAGGACTGGCAATAAAGGGAGAGGCTGTGGATAGAGATATAGGCTTGGGAGTTATCTGGTAGAGGTGACACTGGAAATACTGGAAATGAATTAAATCTCCAATGAACAAAATCTGGAAAGAGAGATCATAAATGTAGGACTGAAAGAGATCTGGAAGCTCTTTCCGCAACGTGTGTGTCCAACATGGCGCCGCCAAAAGATAAGAAGGCTAAGAGATCAACTTGGAAGTTTAACCTTGACCTTACTCATCCAATTGAAGATGGAATCTTTGATTCTGGAAATTTTGAACAGTTCTTGAAGGAGAAAGTTAAAGTCAATGAAAAACAGGGAACCTAGGGAATGTTGTTCATATCGAACGCTTCAAGAATAAGATCACTGTTGTGTCTGAGAAGCAGTTTTCTAAAAGATACTTAAAATATCTTACTAAGAAATATCTTAAGAAGAATAATCTTCGTGATTGGCTTCGTGTGGTTGCATCTGACAAGGAGACATATGAACTTCCTTATTTCCAGATTAGTCAAGATGAGGAAGGTTCTGAATCTGAAGATTAAATGGGAAGCTGAGCCCTTTCTTAGGGGCTTTGAATTTTAAAAGTGTCAAAAAAAAGAAAACATGAATATACTTTAACTTATTGGCAAATAAAACTTAACAGCAAAGTTAAAAAAAAAAAAAAGAGAGAGATCTGGAAGCCATCTAGTGCAGCCTCTTCATTTTAGAGGAGAAAAAAAGCTGAGATCCAGAAAGAATAAGTGCCTCGAGGTCCCATGAATGGTCGAAATGGTGGGATCTAAACCCATTTCCTCTGAATCCAAATTGCTCTCTCCATGATACTAATCTGCCCTTTTTTAAAAGAGGAGATAAAGGCCTAGGAGAAAACTTTCTGGAAAACCCATATCAGTGCAGGAGAAGAATATAAGGACCAGCCAAGGAGTGCTCCAAAAGGTAGGTGGAGAGCCACGAGCATGAAGTATCCTGGGATGGAAAGGAGACAAACTGAATGCCACAAAGCTGTCAAGGATGACAACAGAAAAAGGTCATTGAGTTTTGAAATCAAGAGATCACCTTGGAAGGTGCTATTTCAGTAAAGTGTCGATGGCAGAAGCCAAACCACAAGGGCTTGAAGGGTGAGTGGGTATTGAGAAAACTGATTCAGTGAGGGTAGATGACCCTCTAGGGTAGCTGGCCATGTAGAGAAGAGTTTTAGCATGATAGCTAAGAGGGTGTGGTAATGTCTTGGGAAGGCTGTGTTTAGTCTAGTTTATAACTAAGCAGACCTAGAGGCCCTTCATTTTTGGGGAAAAGGAAAGGAGGCAATAAAATGAATGCATTTGAAGACTTTCAAATCGTGGAAGATTGGAGTCAAAAAAGCATTTAGCTTCTAGCTTGTCCAACCTGTGCCATAGCAAGAACCCACTCACTGATATACCTAGTAAATGATCATCAGCCTTCATTGGAAGATCTTCAATGGGGGGAGGAGAAAGATCTCACTGCTTTCTGGGCAACCCATACCACTTTTATTTTATTTTTTTTTTATATTTTTTTTTCTTTTAAACAAATACTTTATTAACTTCTGTTTTACATCATTCATTTCTGCCAGATTTTGAGTTACAATCATTTTCCCCCCATTATTCCCCTACCCAACCTCCCAGAATAGCAGTCCCACAAGATATCGCTTCCTCCAATCTGCTCTCTCCCATACCTTCTCCCATACCCCCATCGACTTTTCCATTAGAGGAAGATGAATCTTTGTGTCCCAATGCCTGCACATCTTATCTCCCAATTATAGGCAAAAGAGTATTAATAATAGTATTTATATATATATTTGAAACATTTAATGTTACGACCTTGAATTTCAGATCCATTTCCTTCCTCCCTTGTCACCCATTCCTTCTTGGGATAGAAGTAATTCAGTATATGTTGTACATGTCTAGCGATGCAAAACATTATCATAGTAGATATATTGTGCAAGGCTGCTTATAATTCCCTCCCACTCATCCCACCCCCCAACTGGTCCATTCCCTACATGATCCTGTCCCTCTTCTATAGTGGGTACTTCCAACCTCCCCTCACCCCAAGGATGCCCTCCCATCCATCATCTCTCCTCTCATCCCCCTTCCCCCTATCCTGCTGCAGGTTGAGATATCCCATTTAGTATGTATGTCATTTTCTCCCTGAACCAAATTCAATGTGAATGTGGTTTTGCCTTTTTAGCCTTCCTTATTCTCCCCTCCTTTGCACCCACTTCCCCTACATGAGATAGTTTACCCTACCATGTCTCTCCCCATCTCCTCTTGCCACTTTCCTCTCTCACCTCATAATTTCATCCCTTGAGTACTCTCCCTTCCCAACAAAATCAACCTATGCCCTCTATCCATATATAACTGTAACCATATACACACACATTCACATATGTATTCGTATGACCACACCCCCTTCTTCCATTATTTTCATAGTGGGAAAGATATCATCAGTCACAGATATTGCTTTTCCATATAGGAATGTAAATAGTTCAACTTTGATAAGTTCCTTTTGATTTCTTTTCCCTGATTACCTTCTCAGGCATCTCTTACTTCTTGCGTCTAGATGTCAAATTTTCTATTCAACTCTGGTTTTTTCCTCAAGAATGCTTGAAAGTCCTCTATTCCACTGAATGACCATATTTTCCCCTGAAACAAAATACTCAGTTTTGCTGGGTAGGTGACCCTTGGGTTCATTCCCAGTTCTTTTGCCCTCTGGAATATCATATTCCATGCCCTTCGATCCCTCAGTGTAGAAGCTGCCAGGTCCTGGGCTATTCTGATTGTGTTTCCACAATATTGAAATTGTTTCTTCCTGGCCGCTTGTAGTATTTTCTCCTTGATCTTGGGATTCTGGAACCTGGCTATAATATTTCTGGGAGTTTTCTTTTTGGGATCTTTTTCAGGAGGTGATCGGTGGATTCTTTCAACCTCTATTTTGCCCTCTGAATCTAAAACATCAGGGCAGTTTTCCTTGAGAATTTCTTGAAGGGTGATTTCTAGGTTCTTTCCTTGATCATGGCTTTCAGGTAGTCCAATAATTTTTAAATTGTCTCTCCTGGATCTATTCTCCAGGTCAGTGGTTTTTCCCATGAGATATTTCACATTGCCTTCTAATCTTTCGTTTGTTTGGATCTGCTTAACAGCATCTTGATTTCTCATAAAGTCACTAGCTTCCATTTGCTCCAGTCTAACTCTGAAGGAATGAATCTCCTCAGTGAACTTTTGAGATTCTTTTTCCATCTGGCAAATTCGACTTTTTAAGGCATTCTTCTCCTCGTTGCCCTTTTGGGCCTCCTTTGCCATTTGAGTTAGTCTATTTTTTAAGGTGTTGTTTTCCTCAGTCAGGCTGTTGACCCTCATTTCATACTTTTCCTGCATCCTTCTCATTTCTCTTTCTAATTTTTCCTCCACTTCTCTTATTTGATTTTTAAAGTCCTTCTTAAGGTCCTCTATGGCCTGCAACCCACTCATGTTTTCCCCTGGGGCTTTTGGAGCAGGACTTCTGACCTCACAGTCCTTTTCCCGCTCTATGCCCCCAAAATAGGAGTCTAGGGTTGCATTTTTCTGTTTCCTTTGCCTTGGCATGTTGCCACTTAATTGCTTGACTTTTGGGCTTGTTGCCACACTATGGCTTTAAGGCCAGATAGAGGAATTTTCGTCCCAAACGTGTGGGGGGCAACTTCCGTTTCTGGCAAGCTATAAACCCACCCACAACTTCCACCCTAGATCACAATCCAGATCCAGGGAGGTTAAAGCAAGAGCGATTACCCCCCAAGACTGATCGCTGGATCTCCCCACGATTTGTAGGCCGGGAGCCGGAAATGCCTCTGAAAACTACAAAATGGCGTGTCTCCTCAGCAGCTTCTAGCCCCCAGGGGAGGGAGCTGACGCATTCCCCAAATACAGGTCCCAAAGTCCATAGGACACTAACCTCTTACTTTGTCCTAGGCAAGTCTATGTGATAATTCTGGAGTCTCCACAGTTCCTGGTGTTCTGGGGTTCCTCCAGCCGGCTGCTGGCCCTGCCGCCCTGGGGCTAAAACCTCATCACGTGGACCTGGGCTCGGCTCGGCTCCTGTGCTCTGCGCGCTGCCGGCTCCCAGACCACTGCGCTGGTCCTTCCTGCAGGGTGCTGGGCTGTCCTCAGCGGGAGGTTAGCTTCTCTGTGTCGTTCTGTGGGTGCTGGGGCTCCAGAAGATTTTCAGAGTCCTTTTTTTACATAGTTTGTGGAGAATCTGGGGGCAGAGAGGCTTGGACGAGCTGTTTCTACTCCGCCATCTTGGCTCCGCCCCCCCCATACCACTTTTAAATAGTATTTTTATTATAAAGTTTCTTTTAAGATTGAGCCTAAATCTGCCTCTTTTCTACTTCCCAATATTTCTCCCATTTCTGCTCTCCAGGGTGATATTTCTATTAATGAAATATGTGTCTTTTATTGTATAAATGAGCATTTATTGTAATCCCCTGAATAACAGGAACCTTCCCCTTTAACCTTAAACTCCTTTAACCTTTTTTTGCTATGTCATATGTGAATGAGCAAGTGTTAACCAATGCAATGATACCAGGATGCTGGCATACCTTCTATACCTTCATACCTTCTCGGTCAACTTCCCCTGTCTGATACACATCCTTTATCCACTCCAGAATTCCTGCGTGTAGAAAACACTTTCCTGACTTGGGAAAGAATGGTATACTTTTAAGAAATTTATAATCCAGGAATGATGTGATTGCAAAATGACTCAGTTGGGCCGATGATACCTAGAGTAAGTATGTTTAGCCTTGCACACAGTAGGCATGAGATAAATGTTTGTTAATTTCCGGTGGTTTAGAGGCAGCCTGGAGAAGAAACTAGAATGTTAGATCAGGAGTTGTGGAGAAGAGGGTCCAAACCCCACTTCTGACAGTTAGGAACTGTGTGGTCATTGGTAAGTCTTCTAACCTCCATTTCCTCATCTGTAAAATGGGGGTTGTGACACTCACTCCAGAGGCAGTGATCAGAAACTAGCACCCAGGCTGCACTGAACTTCAGAACACGTAGGAATGGACCCCAAAGGATGACGAACATCAATGGGACCCAAGTCCTCTGCCTCACTCACATGTACTGTATTTTCCCCATGTAGAAACCATGTGTTTCAAAATCAGCTCATATGGTCTATTTCCTTCTCCATTTCAAGTCTTGCACAACAATGACAGATTCAAAGCCCACACCAGACTCTATGCACTGGTTGTGGGGTAGAGGGAGGGAGCAAAAGTGAGATAAGCCAGGGTTTAAATAACTGAGTTGACAGCAATGAGTTCCAAGCCCACACCTTTGGCGGCCTGTCCAGATCTTTGACATTTCACTAAAGCTTAATGTACCATCCTGAAGAAGCAGGGATATGGCTGGTCCTATTTTTATGGTGCTGCAGCTTTAAAAAATCACCAATTAAGTTCAGCTAAGCTGCTGTGCAATCGGCGCCCATAATTGCCAGCAAATGCTTTATGGCGGGTTCAAGCAAACAGAGGGGGCTGTTTTGTTTTTTTTTTTTTTTGCCAGAGTTGTAGTTTCTTTTTGTAGAAACAATTAGCATGGCAGCGGCTTCCCAGCAAAGGAAAAACATAGCCTGCAGCCATGGCATATTTCATTTTCAGTCCAGCAGTTTTAGAGAGTTCTCCTTTCTTTCCCTCCTATGGCATGTTATCTAGGAAGTAACTTATGGACTGGGATAGGGCACAAAGCATCCCAGGAAGCTACCCAGGACCAGTAAAGGGCTGAACAGTGCTTTATGGGCAACTCCTCAAGGTCCCAGGGAGAGGGGGCCTGGATGAAAGGATAGTTGCCCCATCAAGTAGCCCAGTGAATGGACCCTAATCTTGACAACAGATACTATCAGCATGAAGATGCCAATCACAATGGAGTTCATAAGAAAAGAAAGCACCACATCCAATGAAGATGCTTAGCAAATATGCAGTTATCAGAGCACAGAGATTGGGGAATCTTGGTTCTATAAGTCTCGAGTCTCAAGTGTTTATTAAGTACCTGCTGTATACAAGATATGGGGTATGGACACAAAAGGGAGAAAGGGTTGGCCTTGTAGTCAGGGAGACATCAATCCTTGCTTCAGGTGCATTCTGACTGTGGGATCTTCAGTAAATCACCGATGCTCTG
>WOXC01001553.1:0-38693 GCA_011680675.1 Gymnobelideus leadbeateri
TATATATATATATTCACACACACACACACACACACACACACACACACACACACACACACACATATATATATATATATATATATATATGTATATACCATCTTTTCTCCCTTCCCAAATATTTTCTTCACCAGGCTAAACATTCCTATTCCTTCAATTAATTATCATACAGCCTATTCTCTAATCCCTTCATTTCCTGGTCATCCTCCTCTGAACATACCCTAGCTTCCAGATGTCTTTCTAAAATGTGACATTTGGAACTGAATATAATATTCCAGACCAGGTCTGACAAGAGTGAAGCAGAGAAGGCCTACCCTTCCTTGTTTTGAACCCTATTTCCTATTAATACCATCAGAGATGGCATGGATTTTATGACTCCACATTATTCTGCTGATGCATATTGAGCCTGTAATTCAATAAAACTCTGAGATGTTTTTCAGTGTAAATAATTGTCTTGCTCTACCTTCCCAAAGTTATACACTTGATATTCTGTTTCCAAGTATAGGACTTGACATTTATACCTATCATCTCACTAGTTTTGGCTCATCATTCTCTGCTATCATGGTTATTTTCGAAACTGGTGGTATCATTGAATGTGTTAGTTATCCATTCTAGCTTTGTGTCACCTGGATCAAATATAAATTCCATTGCTTGACATTTTAAGGCCTTCCCTACCTGGCTCTAACCTACCTTTCCAGACTCATTGCCCATTATTCCCTTGTATGAACTCTATAGTTCATCTAAACTGGCTTTACTATTCTTCATACATGACACTCCATTTCCTGTCTCTGTGACTTGGCATTGGCTGTCTTGCTTGTGTGGGAAGCAAGTGGGATGGGAAGTGTTCCTCATATCCTCTCTTAGAATCCCTAAGTTCCTTCAAGACTCAGTTGAAATACCACCTCTTGACACGAAGTCTTTCCTGATCCCCTAAGCTTCCAATACCCATATAACTCCCTTCAAAAAAAACAAACAAAATCACATTTATCTATTTTGTACATATTTGTATGTGTATATGTTATTTTCCTTGACTAGGCAGCAAATCACTTAACAGAAAAGCCTTTTTTGCTCATCTTTGAATTTTTAGAACCTATCACATACTGAGCACTTAATAAATCCTTACTTATTGATCTAAAAATTTTAAATACTTTATGTACTCCTTCATGCAAGTCATTGATAAAACTATTGAACGGTATAGGGCAAAAGTCAGATCTGTGTAACACTCCACTAGAGATTTCCCTCCAAACTAACATTGATCCATTCATAGCCAGTCTTTTTTCAACTATTCAGTCAACCTCAAATATACCTTTCCCTCATGTCCTAAAGGATAGCATAAAAGATTTGTGAAGTGCATTGTGGCAAATGCATACATAGCAGGGACTGGCAAATCTGTGCTAAATCCTATTTTTGTACAGCCTGTGGGTTAAAAATGGCTTTTACATTGTTAAAGTCTTATTTTTTAAATAAACTTTTATTAAAAATGTAAAAACCATTCACAGCTCTGAAGGCCCATTCAAAAACAGATGGTGGGCTAGATTTAGCCCTCGTCTGTAGTTTGTCATCCCCTGATATATAGCACTTCCTCACAAGGTAAAAAGAAAGTGAAATTAGTCCAATATGACTTGTTCACAAAGAAACTTTGCTTCACTCCATCATGCCTGGAATACTGAAATGGCTTCCTAATTGGTTGCTTTGCCTCAAGTCTCTCCCCACTCCAATCAATCCTTAATACGAGAAATTTTCCTAAAATGCAGGCTTGACAATATAATTTCCTTACTCAAAAAAAAACTTCAGTGCCCCCTTATTCCCTCTTGTATCAAACATAAACTCATCTGCTTGGGATTTAAAGTCTTTAATAACTTGGTCTCAACCTACCCTTCCAGTCTTATTACACATTATCACTTTTCATACAAACTGCAGTGCAGCCAAATTGGTCATTTTACTATTCCTCACACATAGAACTTTATTTCTTGCCTCTGGATTTCCACTGGTTGTCTCTCATGCCTATAATGTACTCTCACCTTAACTCTGCCTCTCTTAATCTCCAGCTTCCCTGACAGCTTAGTCCAAGGACCACCTTCTACATAAAGTTTTTCCTTTAGCTCTTTCCTTTCTCTTAGCTACTACTACTGTTCCTGATGTGTCAGCAATACATCCTACATAAATACATACATACATACATATATATATATATGTATGTATGTGTATATGTATATATGTTGTCCCCTCTTGCTAAACTGAAAACTCCCATTCCTCATTCCTATTCCCCTCAATCCATTCCCCCCCATGCCCATTTTCCACTCTAAGGCTACCCACCTTCTATTGCGTTCTCTGGAATGCCTGTTCCATACTGTTCCATAGGCAACAAACTTGCTTTCATCTTAAAAATCTTTTCTTTTCCCATTTCTTCCATCTTCTGGCTTTCACTGTGACCTGGCTCCCTCCTGATGACACAACCTCCCTGGGCTCCCTTTCTAGCACTGGCTAGTCACTTAACACGTTTGCCTTTTAAAAATATTTTATAGAAAATGTTTTTCACTCATTCCCCCTACTAAGTGGTCAAAGAGGGGGAGTGGTAATATTTCTTCAGGTTCTTCCTCAGCTACTATCACTTAGTAAATTCTCCTCCTTTGAGGTTCATTCAATCCACATCTTCCACTTAATCAAAATCCCAGTAGCTTTTGTATAACAAACCCTAGGACACTCCCCTTTTTCCCTTCAATGAGTTTAGTGAGTAGCTCACAGTTTTTCCTTCTGAACTCTTATCCTCATACTTCAACATACATATTGATACTTCTTTAAAAATCTTAACTTCACAGTTCCTCAACTTGCTGATTTCCCATGAGCTTAGTTCCAATGAGCTTAGTCTATCCCACCTAAGCTAAACACAAAGATGGTTGTACCTTTGATCTTGCCATTACCCACAAACACTCCCATGTTTTTTGAACTTTGCAATTTCCTTATCTAATCACACTGTATTGTCATTCCATCCCTCCTGCCACCTTGTAGCCCCAAACTCTGTCTTTTGTCCACACAGAGACCTCCAATCCCTTGACTGCTCAATTCGCTTTCTGGCCCTTATCCCAACACTAGCTACACTCTCCCCTCTTCCATTCTTGACCTACATTTCTCGTTTCTCTTGCATCTGATCTTGCTCTACCAAGCCTCACAGCTTTGGATTACTCCAGCCATCATGTGTGATGCTGAATGAAGCTAGAGAAAATTACAATGTCATGCTGACTGGGTCCACAACAAATCTATGTTACATAACCTCAACTAGAACCTCACTGCTGCTAAGCAATCCTTCTATAACTCTCTTATCAACTCATAAGGAGGCAGCTAGGTGGCACAGTGGATAGAGTGCTGGGCTTAGAGTAAGGAAAGTCTGAGTTCAAATCAAGCTTCAGAGACTTCCTAGCTGCATGACTCTGGGCAAGTCATTTAACCTCAGTTTACCTGCTTCCTCATCCGTAAAATGGAGATAATCATAGCACCTACCTTCCAGGATTTTGAGGATTAAAATGAGATAATACTTGTAAAGTGCTGAGCATAATGCTGGGCACTTAGTAAGTCCTATAAAACTTTTAGCTGTTATTATTACTTTTCCACTCCCCACAATGAATCCTTTAAATCTTTTCATCCTTACTCTAGTCCTCTATGGATCCTCCTGCCCCAACCCTCTCAGCTAAGAACCTTACCTCAAAATTTACTGAAAAAGTTGAGGCCATTCACCAAGAGCTCCTTCTTCTCCCTTCCTCATCTCACATTACCCAGATAGCTTCTCCTTCACCCTTGAGTCACGTGCTGAGGAAGTGATTCCTCCTCATATCCAAGTGATTTGTTGCCTATTTTCTCCAGCAGATTTCCCCCTCTATCATCCAAACCCTCTTTTATTTTCAATCTCTTCCTGCCTTCTAGTTGCTTTTCTATTGACTAAAAACATTCTCAGGTCTTCCCAATCCTTATAAAAGCCTTCTTTGATCTATTCATGCCACTAGCTATGGTCCCATATCTATCTTCCCTTTCATGACTAATCTCCTTGAGAAAGCCATCTATAGTAGATTCTCCTACTTCTTTTCCTCTCATTCTTTTCTCAGTTCTCTACAGTCTGGTTTCTGACTACATTATTCAACTGCAATTGCTCTCTCCAGAGTTATCAATCATCTCTTAATTTACAAATTCATTATTTTTTTCCAATCCTCATCCTTTATGACCTCTGTAGCCTTTGACCTTGTCAGGCACCTGCTTCTCCTAGTTGCTTTCTTCTCTTTAAGTTTTTGGGACACAACTCTTTCCTCATTCTCCTAATTATCTGATTATTCCTTTTCAGTATCCTTTTGCTGGACCTTTGTCCATGTCATGCCCATTGAGCTGTAGGTGTCCCACAGGGGTCTGTCCTGGGTCCTCTTCTCTTTTGCCTCTATACTCTTTCACTTGGGGATCTCATCAGTTTCCATGGGTTCAATGATCGTTCCTATGATGATGATTCTCAAATCATCTAATCAAACTAATCAAGCCCTAATCTCTCAATTGACCTCTCATCTCCAACTGCTTATTGGACACCTCAGACTGGATATCTCATAGATAGGTTAAACATATCCAAATCTGAACTCCTTATTTTCTCCTAAAACCCTTCCCTCTTTCTAACTTCCTTAATTCTGTTGAGAGTACCACTACCTTCCCAATCACCCAGGCTCACAACCTAGTTGTCATCCTTGACTCCTCACTTTTACATCTCATGTCTAAATCTACTACAATTCCACCTTTGTAGCATCCCCTGAGGCTCTTTTCTTTCCTCTGACACTGCCACCACCACTGCCATCACTTCAAGCCTGGACTACTGCAATAGCTACTAGCTGGTCTCCCTGTCACAAGACTCTCTCAACTCTAATGCATTTTCCACTCAGCTATGAAAGTGATCTTCCTAAAGTACAGGTCTGACCATGTCACCTCCATACTCAATAAACTCCACGGGCCCCCTATTACTTCCAGAATCAAATATAAGATCTTCTATTCTTTATTCAAAGCCCTTCATAATGGGTTCCCCCTCCTCCCACATCACACACATACCTTTCCAGTCTTTTTACACCTTAAATTCTGCCATGTACTCTTCTAACCGGTTCCACTGGCTTTCTTGATGTTCCTCAAACATGATACTCTATTTACAGATTTTCTCTGGTTGTCCCCCATGTCTAGAACACTCATCTCTCTGCATTTCTGCCTCTTAGCTTCCCTTACTTCTCAACTACCTTCCTATATACCCTCTCCTCATCCTACATTTTATAAGGAAGCTTTCCTAGCCTCCCTTAATTTTGGTGCCTTTCCTCTGTTATTTTCAATTCACCCTGTATATAGCTCACTTATACATAGTTGTTTGCATGTTGTCTCCTCCATCAGACTCTGAGCTCCTCCTTGAGAGCCGGGACTTTCTTTGGCCTTTCTTTGTATCCCGAGCAATTAGCACAGTATCTGGCACATAGTAGATACTTCATAAATGTTTAGTGATCTACTGACTTCCCTTTTGTCTTGTAGTCTTTTTTTTCCAAAACATGTAACAGTGCCAGGAACAGTAAATACAGAAGAAATGTTTGTTGTTTGATTGCCTTCCCTTACCTCCCCAGGTGAAGTGATCTCTCCAACATCTAGGTTTTGAACTCCTTGTATACAATCAGTATGCTTTGACTTATATCACATTGTTCATATACAGATCTTATCTCCCCTGAGTTCATTCTGTAACTTGAGGGTTGGGACTGCGTCTTATTTAATCTTTGTAGGAACTGATTTAATGTTTATTGTAAAATGCATTATACAGAGGAGACACTCCATAAATGTTTGCTGTACTCTCAGGAGGAGCACCCAAATGTGACCATGCAACAGACATGCCTCTTGAATTCTCTTAAAAAGTTTAAATCTCCAAAATAAGTAGGCTGGTCAAGCTTTCTTCAGAGAAGTGATTCTCCTCTATAGGAGTTGGCAATTGAGTGCATTTTGCCACAAAGCCCCTCCCCTGGAAGCCTCTCGTTCTAAAAGTTCCCACTGATAACGACTAAGCAAAGCTTCCCTGGTTCTGGCTAAAACACAGTGCAGGAGATGCTACCTATGTTAAATTCTTCATTTTCAGTGATGACTTCAGCATTGGGGAGGATGGTTGGAGGAGGACACTTGGAGAGCTGATAAGCTGAAAAAGGGGGAAAAACAGCATGTCAGTATATGAAATTGCTTTCAGCAGAATTTGAGACACTTTTAAAAAGACACTTTCTGCTTAATAGTTTATTATTTTATTAGAATTTGATTTTTACCAATAAGTTGTCATTATCTCATAACGTAAAAAAAAAAAATTGAACACCTGTGTGATGAGGAGAAACAAGTGGTAAAAATTGTAACTAAAACATTCTATACACAGAATCCTCATAGAAAGTAACTCTTTCAGGTTTTGAACCTTCAGCAGATTGGCTAAGGGAGTACCTTTTTGCCATTAGAATTCTCCAAAGTACAGGAACTGAGTCTGAGGAATGGATTCTGCATCACTAGAACACGGTGATATTTGTCACACTGATAGATATATGTGGCTGTTAGATTCTGCAGTTAAGATCATGGGTTCAATAAGCATGTAAATCAGATAATTCTGTTCTTATCCATGGCCATAATTGTCACCCCTAACCCCAGCCAGCTGTCTTATATATGGAGTAAAAACAGGAAAGGAAAGGCGAATGACTCTGGCCATTTCTACTTTTTGGAAACAGAGCTCCAAGCTCCTAACCTACCAACAGTGTGTCAGGAGAATCTTCTTCGAATTTAATTATTTGGTCACACAGTGGAAAGAACACTGGATCTAAAGCTATAGAACCTGAGTTCTTACCCTCGTTCTACAACTTACTGTAGGAGAATGGGAGTGTCCCTTTATCTCTCTGAGCTTTGGGCTTCATATGTATTTATCTATGTGTAAAGAGGGGACTGGCTAGTGAAGGGGCCTAATTCAGAGAATAAGAGTTCTAAAACTATAGTTTTATGAACTTAAAAAAATTATAATATTGTATTTCAACATAATGGGTTTTCTCTGTAAGCCAATATAGCTTATTTTTGCATTTAAAAACATGATTCTGAGAAGGTAGAGTACATAGGCTTCACCAGGCTTCCAAGACACCAAAGTGGTTCAGAACTGCTGCCTGGGAACATATTCAGATTTGAATATATATGATATTCTATCTGGTTTCAATCCAACACATGGAGGCCTGATGAATGTACTTTCAGCCGTGAATCACTGAGGATGTGGTACTTTCGTGATGAAGAATCTTCTAACTGGTTGAGGATCCAGAACTAAGGGTGCATAAACATGGTTTAAATAAATAATTTCTGGATAGCTTCCCTGGCAGATTTTGAATGAGGAATGTTGTTTCAAGTTAGGAGAGATACCTTTGGGACCTAGCCTTTCAAGAGCTGACAGGTGGACTCACCCAGTGGTTATGCCATATTTGGAAGTTAGAGACCAAGGCTATGTAGAAAAGCTAGGTGGCCCAGTGCATAGAATGCTGAACCT
This sequence comes from Gymnobelideus leadbeateri, assembly GCA_011680675.1. NCBI lineage: Eukaryota > Metazoa > Chordata > Mammalia > Diprotodontia > Petauridae > Gymnobelideus > Gymnobelideus leadbeateri. The sequence goes on from WOXC01001553.1 coordinate 7,535, forward strand.
AGAGTCAGGGAGATCAGGGTTTAAATCCTTTCCTAGCATTTCCTTGCTATGTGACCTTGGGCACGTAGCTGAATCTTGCTTAGCCTCAGTTTCCTCATCTGTAAAACAGGGAAAATATTAGCACCTGTTTCACAGGGATGTTGTGAAGACCAAATGAGATAACATATATAAAGCACTTTGCAAACCTAACGTGCTATGTAAATGCTAGCTCACAGAAACTGCAAAGTATGAACCCATTCTTCCCAGAGATTGGGGCAATATAAATGAAAGTATGTTTCTGCAGTGCTGAGAGAAAAGCTTATTAATTTTAATTGGCTAAATGGAATTGAGCCATTAGTTACTGGTGGCTAACTGTGGGGAATGGTAGAATGATATAACAGCATTAGTGAAAAGATACTCTTAAACTTTCAAGGATACCTATAGAACCCTGAGGGGGAAATACAGTCTTCTTTGCTTCAGAGAGATGAATCCAGAGCACCTGTTACACTAAATTAATAAAAAAAAATTTTAAGTCACCTGGAGATCATTTTCCAGAGTTGCCTTAAGAATCCAATCCAACCTTACCCCCAAATGTCATTTTTCTCTCCTTTCATGCTCTGATTTTACTTGATTCTATACTTCTCTACGAGTAAAGAATTGGAAAAGATGATAAATGTTGTAGAGGATGTAAGTTGGAACACGTATTCACTGTTGGTGGAGCTATGAGCTGATGCAACCATTCTGAAGAGCAATTTGGAACTATGTCCAAAGGGCTATAAAAATATTCAAAGGGTATCTTTGACCCAGCAATATCGCTCTAGGGTTGTATCCTGAAGAGATCATAAAAATGGGAAAAGGACCCATGTATACAAAAATATTTATAGAAGCTCTTTCTGTGGTGGCCAATAACTGGAAATTGAGGAGATGCCCATCAATTGGGGAATGGCTAAACAAGTTGCCGTATATGAGTGTAAATGGAATACTATTGTGCTGTAAGAAATGATGAATAGGCAGACTTCAGAGAAACTGTAAAGACTTATATGAACTGATGGTGAGTGAGATGTGCAGAACCAGGAGAACATTGTACACAGAAACAGCCACAATGTGAGAGGACTGATTTTGATGAACTTAGCCATTCTCAGCAATGCAAGGACCGAAAACAATTTCAAAGGACTCATGATAGAAAATGCCAGTCACATCCAGAGAAAGAGCTATAGAATTAGAATGTAGAGTGAAGCAGACTATTTTCTTTTCTGTTATACTTTCTTTTTTTTTCTTTCTCATGGTTTTTTCCCATTCATTATAATTCTTCTATGCAACATGACTAATGTGAAAATGCATTTAATAGAAATGTATGTGTAGAGTCCATATCAGATTGCAAGTCATCTTGGGGAGGGAGGAACAGAAAATGTAAAACTTATGGAAGTGAAGGTTGAAAACTAAAACTAAATAAATAAATTGACAGGAGGAGGGAGTAAATAACTAGCTTTTGTGGGATGAAACCAGCAATAAAGATTCCAAGCCTTATTTCTTTTGTGCTTAAACTACTTAATATAGTGAACCTATACCTAAGGTTTAGTGAAATAACTGTCAGGACCAATGAGAAGAGGTCTCTCTCTTTTATAACTATACAATTAATAATTAGTGTCTCATGGGGAACAAAGAAATGAGATATTATTTTTGGCATTTCCTTGTCATATTCTTCCTCATCCTGGTTCTTGCAAGTATGATGAAGGATTTCAAGGCTAACCCTGCCACTGGTTCTCAGTGTTGTTTGCAGTGAGTGGAATAAGGTTACAGATAGATATGGAGAATGAAATTACAACTCTGGATTTCATGATCCTATTCCATGTCTCCTAAGTAGAATTCTCTAGATAAGAAGGGACCCAGTTTAACTGCTTTTCTTCTCCTAACTTTGGGGATCAACAGACATGCAGCTACCTTTAGGTGAATGTCTAATGTGTCTATGTGATAATTTGCATTGCTACTGGACCTGCGGTTCTCTGTCCTGCTTTTCCATTACCACAGACAAATCACTGAGGGATGTTTTGTCATCAAGTCATATGTTTCCTTTACTACATTATTTATCATTTTTTGTCATCTTCCCATGGCTCACTTTACCCTTCTAAAATCAATTGTGAATACTCTAATTTCGACATACCTTTCAATGTTGATGTTTGTTATAAAACACAAATTTTTTCTAAAGTTTCATTAAGAATTTACAGAATGGTGGGGCTGTGGGAAATGAGGTAATTATGAATAAAGGATATATGGAACTGCAAAAGTAAGAATTAGGAAGTTATCCCTGAAAGACAATGGCATATTTCTTTTAAAAGTCTTCAAAACTTCTTCTTAAATATTACCTCCTTCCTGAAATTTTCCTCAAATGCTCTGGCTCAAAGATATATTAGTCCCATTAAAGCCTATGCCAAACAATTTGTGATTTATATTCCCATTAAATTAAACTCAACTCAACATTTATTAAGTACCTTTTAAATGCAAGGAACCATATGTTTTTCATTGTGTGTACTGAATTCTGAAACACACTGTCAGTAACTCAACATAATATATTCTCTTATATCCTCAGAAACCCTATCTCTGGAGTCAGTAAAAACTTGTTGAATCAAATGGACAGAAACTAAGTTAGAAGACAGTACAGAGGAGAGGATGAGTGATAAGGGGATTGATTGAACTCATGGGCAATTGTAAGAGATGACTCAATATGATGGCAGTGGTAATGGAGAAGGACCTGATAAGAGCTGAAGAAAGGACGAATTCTCTTTCCTCATGCCCCTTCAGGTCTGTATTCTGAACTTGTCTGTATTTAAAGAGCTCAGAACACGAGACCACTGTTGTGAGGTCTACATACTACAGGAGCTTCAGTCTTATCTTTTCAATATCACCTGCTGTGCAAGAGGGCAATTTGGGTTCAATACTGTTAAGTGATATCAGGCAAGGACAGAGAGATGAGCTCAAAGGGCAGAATTTTTTTAAATAGCTAAAATTGCATTCCCAATGTAGCCCCCTTCCTCCAAAAAAGTGATGGTTCCAGAGTTGGGAGCTAGACAGGTGCACATGTTTGATCTGGGCTGCTTTCTAAATCCGTGTAAACTTTGGGGAAAGTGATGAAATTCTGTTCCCCGAAGCAAAATGAGGATCAGAGACTTTGACCTGGAATGCAAAAGAGAATGACCAATATAGGAGCCAGGACAGCATCCTCACTGGGGTACTTGTGTTGACCTTTTCCTATGTGGACTGAGCCGCATGCTAGCTGACTTGCTTCTTTTCATGACCAGGATAGGGTGAGAACTACATACCAAAGAGAAGCCCTAAGAACCAGTGATATCACAGACCAGAGATGGGCAGAATCCAGTGGAGATTCAGGAATGGAAGTCTGTTGGTGAGAGTGACTGAGAGATTCCCTGCCTCTGCCTCCACCAAACCACAAATGCTCTTCTGGTAATGCAAAAACCAGAACCATGTACCTGTCCTCTCCACTCTGCCTACTCTCACTCCCCAACGGAAAGTTGGATGAAGGCAAAGTCAGTCACCCTGTTTCTTCTTTCCCTCTCCCATTTTTATAGCTACAGAATGTGTGGCAGTGTTTAAAGCTATTTCTTGATCTATAAGTGACGCTGTATTAAAAGTCAGTTAGGTGGTACAGTGAGTACAGCACTAGTCCTGAAGTCAGGAGGACCTGAGTTCAAATTCAGCCTCAGACACTTGACACTTAACTTAGCTGTGTGACTTTGAGCAAGTCACTTAACACAAATGCCTTTCCTTCCCCCTCCAAAAAAAAAGCCAGAGAGTTAATATGAATCTGTGCCATTTTTATTACCTAAATGAGAGCAGTGAGATGGAGGAAGGAAGGAGAACAAACCCCAAATGGAAAAAGATTTAAATTACAAAATTTTTATATATTCAATTTGGTTTTACCAGTGCAAACTGGCCAGGAGTTCAAACCATATATTTAGTTGAGACTAGATAGCATTATAGATAGAAGTGGAACAATTTTGGGAGCCCCATCCTGAGATGTGAGATGTGGTAGGGGCAGCCAAGCTAGAGTTGGTCTTGAAAACTATACTCCTGCAAAAAGAAGAGACTGTGAGTTCTTAGGAGAGAGTTCTCACCCTATGTAAATTAAAGGATTATTGACAGTTCACTCTACCTTGTTCACCTAATGGGTTATACCACCATAAGGAGCCAGAACACATCTGTCCAGTGCTCTTTCCACCAGCTCACGTGGCCTTTGTACAGAGAAAACAGCACATGGACTCAATCTGGTATTGCCTACAATGTAGTCCTACTCTCAAGGGAAAATTCCTTGGACTGCAAAGTAAGAGAAAGGCAAATACAAAGGCCAAGGTTTCCAAGGACATACAAGTATATGCAATGTACAAACATATATACTATACATATATAAGCTTATACACACATATATGTACATTTTAAAATTGCACACACATGCACCCCAGTAGAAACCCAAAGTCCCAGGTTCACTGAATGTTTTAAAGCTATCTGCTGATTTTTCCAGTTTTCTCACCAGTCTGTCTATAGAAATAATCTCATTCCTCTGTTACTAATCATTCCCTTCTCAGTTCCTCAATAGTTATTTACATGAAATTGAGGCCCATCCATATCTCTCTTCCTAATTTGGCTTTCTTTATACCATTTGTTTGTTTTCCCCTCATACTTTTCTGCCCACAGGCACCAATGAGGAAGACATCAGTAGGTGGACCTGCATGCCAAGACCTGGCGCAGTGTTTGTATCCAGATTTCTCAGCCCTAGTTCCTCACATTAATGGGAAGAAAAGTAAATCCTGACCAATACATGGTAGACTGAGAACATAGGTAAATAAGAGAAGGGCAGGGAAGAGTGGAGCTAAAAGGAAATATAGGAAGCCAGAACAAGACCAGATCAGGAATCAGGGAAGCTTCAGCACTTATCATCCTAGAGACTGAAGAGACCTCAGACTGAGAAAAATCTAAGGAAACCCAGTGTCTTAGCTCCCCTCCCAGGTGACTCATGACAATAGCTGTTAAAATGAGTATGAGAATTTTTTTTTAAGACCACTGGATTTAGAAGTTAAAAGAACTTTTTCAGTTGAGTGATTAGGATCCGAAGCTAGAGAATGAAGAATATGAAATGAAGGCAGTAAGACCACCAATCATTAAAGTTTGGCAATAAGAGGGAAGAGAAATAGGGGACAATAGCTTGATGGAATGGTAAGGAGGAATGAAGGTCTTTTAAAGGGACAGACCTGGGGATGTTTATTGGCCTTGGAGGGGGAAGGATGAACAGAGTAAGACTGAAGCAGGGGAAACAAAGGATAATAGGACCTAGGAGAAAGGGCTGAAAAGTTTGTGTAATACAATCTGACTCAGTTGTGGTATGGCAGAAGGGGTACTTAAGTGGAAGTTAGGAAACATGGCCTCTAGACGGCAGCACTGGATACTTCCACTAACTAGCTATGTAAAACATGGACAAGCTACTTTATTTATCCAGTCCTAAATTTTCCCACCTGTAAAATGAAGGAGTTGGACTACAGCAGGGGTTCTAAACCCTTTTTGTATCATGAACCCCTCTGGAAGTTTGCTGAAACCTATGGACACCTTCCCAAAATAATATTTTTGATGGCCTAAAACACATAGTAGCAAATGAAACCAATTATACTGAAACACGGTAATCAAAATATTTTAAAAACAAGTTCAAGGACCACAGCATAAGAGCCCTTGGAGGAGAAGATCTCTTAAGGTCTCTTCAAAGCCTGATAGTCTAAGATGACATAGAAGAGTCTTGCTTCAGGAAAAAAAAGGAACCTCACAGATGCAAAAAGCCTTAAAGTCACACAAACCTACTTATCAGGTCCTACCCCCTTTGCATGGAATCATGCAGGAAGTGTAGTGTAAAGAGCATTAGATGAAGAATGAAAAAGAATTTGAGTTCTGGTTCTGGTTCTAGTAAAATGGAGATAAAATTTACACTGCCTGCTTCCAAATATTGCTCTGAGAATCTGTTGGGATGATGGATAAAGTTTTCACATACTATCATTCAATGAATCATGGATTACACAAATGTGTACTATTATTAACTTATTATTTGGTCATTTATTAACTCATTTATTTGGATCTACTGCCATCTGAGATGGTAAAGCACAGACCTACCAAATGCCAGAACTGATGATCCCGTACTCCACAACTCCATTTTTGGTTGAACAACTAAACTGGCTTCTCTGACTGAGTTTTTGATCTCCCAGAGGACAGCTTGTGGTCCTATGATATCCATCGTAAGTCATATGGTTTCTCTACACTGTCAGTCTTCCTTGCTATACGATTTATTTGATTTCCTTCCAGTACATTTGCTACACCTGACCCTTGGAATTCTTCAGAGATCATGCAAACAATCAAAGAAATTGTACACACAGTTCTCTCTATTGCATGTTAGAAGACTATAAACTTCTACTCTCTACCTTCCTCTGTGGACCAACATTCCTATGCAAAGATATTGGGCACTGATTGTGGGCAGCTTTGTAAAGATGGATATTTTTGCCCTTATTTTCATGAGCATCTTATTGTCAGTAATGTGTAGGTGAAGCTAAATCTAATCCAGGCTGCTTGGTGCTTTCTGGTCTATTTTATTTCATTTTTGTTATACCATCGATCTGGATAACACAGGTATATATCTTTTAATACTGCCTGAATCTCCCACCTGGTGGGCAGTCTTTGTTGTGCAGCCACTTTATTTTATCATGTTTCATTTCAAAACCAAACAGTTGCTATTTTTACTATTACAATGAAAAAAAAAACAGTGCAATAAAATAATTATTCCTGTCTTTCCCCCCAATATAGGACCATTTTAATACCAATATTTTACTTGTGCTATATGGATGAGAACCATGGGATACTATAAATAAGCCTTCAAGTAATTAAAGGTGAGCATCACTGAAAGAAGAATAAAGAAATATAACATGGGTGTGATCAGGCTTTAATAGGAAGAGATAAGAAACTATTAAGAATTGGAATAAAGGATGTCATCAATTATAGAAGAAAGAGTAGGCATGTGTCAAGAGAGAGAAAAGTAACTGACAGACAACATGAGTGCTCCATTGCTACCCAAAGAAGCCCCTCAAAACAATGGATGGACCCCTGGAGGAAAACTTCAGGGAGGAGGTGAACAAAAGTAGCATAGGGATGATCTGGCATGCAACACTGGGTGTGATATTCCCTGCTAATAAAACCACAGATCCATCCAGGTATTGAAGAACACGTTATACACAGGCACACAGACACAGACACACACACACACACAATACCAATAATAATCCCTTACAAGGGGGGCAGCTAGGTGGCGCAGTGAGTAGAGCGCTGGCCCTAGAGTCAAAAGGACCTGAGTTCGGATCCGGCCTCAGACACTTAACACACACAAACAAAAACCTATCCGTGTGACCTTGGGCAAGTTACTTAATCCCAATTGCCCTCCAAAAAGCAAATAATAATAATAATAATAATAATACCTCAAAAGTATGTGGCACTTTATTGTTTCCAAAGTACTTTCTGTCATTTTTTCTTCATCTGATTCCCATAACACTATAACTAAAAATAAAGTTAGCAGTATGAAGCAAAAATAAGAAAGTTAACATGATTTTGGACTGCCTTAATGGGGGCACAGCTTTCAGGAATGAGAAATCTATTCCAGGGGTGCAAAACGTGCAGCCTCGAGGCCACATCTAGTTCTCTAGGTCCTCAAGTGTGGCCCTTTGACTGAATCCAAACTTCACAGAACAAATCCCCTTAATGAAAGGATCTGTTCTGTAAAACTTGGACTCAGTCAAAAGACCACACCCCAAAACAGATTCTATCCTATTTAGATATCCCTGGAGGTTGTGTACAGTTTTGGTAGGAACAGTTTAGAAATTATCTTGGTAAACTGGAGAGGAAGACAACCAGGATGGTAAAGTACCCCGAGTCTACGTTATATGAGAATGAGTTGGAAGAATTGGGGATGTTTAATCTAGAGAAGGTATGGTGGGGGGAGCAGAGGGGAAGGGAATGATAGCTGCCCTCAGTTATTTGTCTCACAAAACAGAGATTAGACTTCTTTTACTTTACCCTAGCAGACAAAACCAGAAGCATGTGTTGCCAAGTGGCTTACTTAGGCTGTGTGTATTGGGGTGTTTGGGGGAAAGGAGGAAGTAGGCTTAAAAATGATTTAAATATTTTTAACTGAAAAAAATTCTAAAATTTAAATTAAAAAATATTGTTATTATTTGTTCATTTATTAACCATTTATTTGAATCCACTGCTATTTGAGATGGTGAAGCGCAGATCTACCAAATACTAGAACTGGTGAGCTTGTATAAGATAATTCCATTTTTGGCTGAACAACTAAACTGGCTTATCTGATTGCCTTTTTTTTTTATCTCCAAGAGGATAGCCTGTAGTCCTATGATACCCATTCTAAGTCATATGGTTTAGTTATGCCATCAGTCATCCTTGCTATATCATTCAATCAATTTAAAAAAATTAAACTTAAAAAAGAAACTTCTTAATAATTAGAACTCTCCAAAAGTAGAATGGTCTGTCTTGATAAATAGAAGGATTCCCCTCACTGGAAGTTTTAAAGCAGAACCTGTATGAGCATTTGTTTTGTTTGTTATGCTGGGGCTTCCTTTTAGTATATGGGCTGCACAGATGGCTACTGAGACCCCTTTCCAACTTAAATTCCACAAAAATGGTTGGGAAGAGATTACTATCCCTATCTAACAATTTAGGAAATGCACTCATGGACAGCAGCATCTTGCCCAAAGGGATACAGCAAATCAGTGGCAGAGCTGGGATTAGAACAGAGGCCTCCTGATTTCAAGTGCAATATCTAACAGACTCTTACTCTCAGAAACATAACACTCTTAACAGACCCACATCCATGTGTACACACACACACACACACACACATACACACACACACACACACACACACACACACACACGACAAAGTAGGTTAGGGAAGAGAATAAGCATTTATTAAGAGACTACAATGTGCCAGGCTCTGTGCTAAGCACTTTACCAATATTATCTAATTTGATCCTCATGACAGCTTTGCAAGATGGGTGCTTTTATTATCCCCATTTTATAGTTGAGGAAACTGGGGCAGACAGAGGTTAAGTGACTTGCCCAGGATCAAAACAGTTAGGAAATGTCTGAGGCTGGATTTGAACTCAGGTCTTCCTGACTCACAGGCCAATGCTCTACCCAATGTGCTATCTAGGGTAAAGTAGGATAAAAAGATATGGTCACCCAACCAGACATCATTTTTTTCTTTTCTTTTTTTAAACAAATTTGCTATTTATCTAAAAGAGTAGCATAATTAAAAGGCCTAACAATGCGTGTGTGTGTGTAAAATATTCAAGTAACCACGAGAGGGAGCCAAAGTCTAATTTTGAAAAAAAAAACAAAAAAAAAATGAATCTTCCTGCCCAAGATTTTCTCACATTGTCTAATGCCTGGTGATTTCTAACAACTAATAAACCCCCAAATCATCTCCGTGAAACAGAGAAAAATACTCATGCTTCTGTAGATAGGCCACCAGGCTAAAATAGGACACAGGAGATCGAATATTTCAGCCAGGGAGCTGACCTGGAAGAATATGCTACCACATATCATGGTACAGAAATGAGGAGGTATACTCATCCCTTAAGGATCCAGCAGGCCTTCAAGTACTATATGGAACAGCTTGTCAAAGCCTCTTATGGATCTTATATCCCTTGCCCAAATTCAATGACAAAAGTGTCTTGACCCCAGACACCCTCTCCCCAGAGGGTGATACTGACCAGAGAAGGCAATGACGAAGATCCCACCCACTGCTCCATCGCTGTGGAATTTGAGCAGGACCTGGTTGGATGAGCTCTGGGTTATTTTCTTGGCCGAGCTGCGTGTGAAGACTCCCAACTGGGGAGCAGTCTGCTGGGGCCCATCCCTGTCAGCCAGAAAGAAGGCTGTCAGTGTGGTGTCAAAGTTTACAATGGCTGGCCCCACAGGTGCCTCCCAAGAGAGATCTGGAAATGGTTTAAATTCTCTTCCCACTGCACATCATTTCCCAAAATGACTCATATTGGGTTTAGAAAATTCAGTTTCATGAATTTCTTTGTGGCACAAAATTAATCTCCTATGTCTTGTTAGAAGAATTCCAGTTTAATTTACATTCATGTGAGCATTCTCTCTCCTTTCTTCATTAATATGCTTCTGTCACTTCCTTGGCATCTGTATCAAAACAGTTTCTCCAGGAAGCATTTGTGGATTGACCGCACCCCACACAGACCACCTTGATACTTTATTTTATAGTTACATTTTTGTCATACATGAAGTTTGGGAGAATACAGTGAGTCTCTTCCCATTTCCCTGCCATCTGGAAAAGTACAAAAGACCTGCCTCCTAACCACCCCCTAAGTTCTCCTGCTGGTTCCCTAACTTTAGAGAGATAGAAAACTGTTTCCTAATATAGTGAAAAGAGCATTGGATACAGAGTCAGATCTAGGATCAAATCCCAGCTCTGCTGTTTAGTATTTGAGTGGCCTATGGCAAGACATTTAATTTGTCTGTGCTTCAATTTCCTTACCTATCAAAAGAGGGACTGCACCTGATGAGCTCTAAGATTCCACCAGGTCTAGTTTTTCTGTGCTCCCCTATCCTTAAGAGCCCCCTTTGTTGATTAGGGGAAATCAGACAAAGCTGAAGTTAAACCCTACCACAGGAAGCTCAATGCACCCCCAAATGTATGTCTCAGGGTCCCATTCACTGCAATGTTGAGTACATGGGCTCTAGGAAGAATAGCAGGGACTATCAGGATTCCTTAAACAGGGTTGTTTTTCTTGGTGGATTTTTTTTGGGGGGGAGGGTGGTTTGGATAGCTACCCTCTTAGGCCCTCCCTCCCTTCCCAAGAGACAAAGGTTCTGACTCTCTGAACAAGACTAAAGATCCATTCATCCAGCACCCTTGAAATTCCAGGAGGTTGAAAGTTATTTTTAATTGCCTCTGTATTTTCTTTGCTAATAGAGACAGATAATCTAGCATTCATTTTTATTTGACTTTGGGATATACTTAAAGGTGTGTGTGTGTGGTTTGTGTGTATGTATGTGTGAGTGTGTATGTGTGTGTGTGTGTGTGTGTGTGTGTGTGTGTGAATTAATCTGACCAAGACAGTACTCTCAAACCATTAGTAAAATGATCTTGTAGACCCTAGGCCACCTTGCATATGGATAGGGGAAGGCTGAGCTTGAATGCAATGCTGTCCACTCATAATCCCCAAAGCAGATACAGGATTGCTAATAGGATATTTCTCCCCACATCTAAAGTCCCTTACCAGATGGTGATGAAGTCATTGTCGGGCTCCGTCTGCAGCAGGCTAAAGTTGAAATATATACCATGACCAGGAGGTACAGTGAGGAGCCAAGTGCAGTCCTGAGAGTTGGGATATGGGTTAGGGAAGCCAGGGGAGTAGACAGTGCCATTGTATAAGGTGATGTTCCCTCCACAGGGGACTGTCAGGGTAGGAAACAAACAGAAAGAATTATACTTAGAGATTTCCATCAACTTGGGGGCCTCAGGTGGCCTTCCATGTGCCTGCCCATCTATCATTTTCCCCAATGCAACTAGCTATCCCTTGAAATGAGCTCATCTGGTGGTTGGGAAAAGGGATGGGGAAAAAAAGATCCTGGACAGCAATTCCTCTAACAGGTCCCATCCAGGCCAGTCCCTCATTGTCCCGGTACAGCCCATGCTCATTCCTTCATTCATGCTTCCCCTCCCACCTGGAATGAGAGGCAGGATGCATGCTATCACAACAGTGCTGGCCTTGGAATCAGAAACCTAGGGTTTGATTCCCAGCCCCACCACTTACTAGCTGTGTGAACTTGGGCAAGTCATTCCAATCTCTGAGCCTCAGTTTCCTCATCTGTAAAAAATGAGGATAATAATACCTGCCCTATCTTTCTTATAGAGTTGTTGTGAGGATAATATTTGGTAAATTGCAGACCACTAAATAAATGTGAACTATTATCATTCCCTTTATTCTACATCTATTGAATCTTACCTGTCCTTTAAGAACGAGTACAATCCCTAAAGCTTCTGGAAAGTCTGTTTTGATCAGACAACCCCACAGAGATCTCACTTGTTGCTGAACCTTTCCTGGAACATGAATTACTCTACATATTACTAGGAATCATCTGCAGCTGTGGGTCTTTTCAGTTCTACTGTGGGCTCCCCTACAGCAGGGAGCTTGTTGTAGAATACTAATCTTAGAGTGGAAAAGATCTTACAGGTCATCTCATCTAACTCACACCTGAGCAGGAAAGCCCAGTACAACAACCCAAACAAATCTTCACCTGGCCAGTCGCACCACCTGCTGAGGGAACTGATGTTACTTCTGATAAGCTCTAATCATAAGGAAGTTTTTCCCCAAGTTAAACTGAAATCTTGTTTCTTTACAATTCCACCCCTTGCTCCTAGTTCTACTCTTGAGGGCCAAGCAAAAAGTCTACACAAAAGCATTCTTCAAAAACTGAAGACGACTATTATGACTTCTCTAAGTTATATCTTCTCCAGATTAACCCACCTTAAGTTCTATCAACCAATCCTCTTATGACATAGCCCTAATTTGCCCATGTTGATTCTAAAATAAATCCAGAACTAAAGACAACATTTCAGATGTGATGCTAAGAGGAAACAGACCAGCAGGACCATTATTTCCTTTATTTTGAACATTAAATTTCTATTAATACAATTGAAAATCATATTAGTGGCTGCCATGCCACTAACTGATTCATACTGAATCTGTCATTTGCTAAGTCCCTTGATCTTTCTTGGAAAAAACTGATTTTTAGCCACATTCCCTTCACCTGTACTTGTGCAGAAGATTCAGGTTTCTATGGGCAATCCACAAGATCAGGGTCCCTTCTTAAGGTCTAAAGGAAAAACAAAAAACATTCCAGGGCTTGGATATCCCAGAGAAGCAGGTTTGGACTTGATAGAAGTAAAATCTTACTCAATGATAGCTCTCAAAAAATGGAATAGGAGAATGTTATGTCTATGTTACTGGAGTTCTTCAAGAGAAAGACAAATAATCAACAATTGGGGATTCTGAAGAGAAAATTCTACCTCAGGTATAGGGTGAAAAAGATGACTTCCAAAGGTCTTTGCATTTCTCAGATTCAACCTCTATTCTGTAGCTAAAAAAACGAAGGCTCAGAGTAAATGGTATGCCCATAGTCCTAGCTAGTAAGTGGCAGAGCCCAAGTTCAAAGCCAAGTCTTCTGTATCCAAGTACTGTGTTCTTTCCACTCCAACTTCCATGTCTCAATTTGCACTATAATCATGTGCGCTATAATCATGTGCACTATAATCATGTGTACTTTGTAAAGGTTCTTTAAAAAACATGCAGGTTCTTAAAATTTCAATGTGTGTATTGTCCATGGCCCACAAGAGCAGGACCTCCCTTAAGGTGGAGATACATCTTCATATTTACACTTGGGGTCTCTCTGTACTGGGCATTGCTACTGCATCAAAGCCTTCCCTATCTTGCAACTTAGTACCTACAGCTGCTTTCCCCTAAAAACTCCCGATTCCTGCCTCATCCTCTATAGCACATGCAAAGGCCAATCCCTACGAAACTTTATATTTCTCACTAGGTCCCCAAACACTATCACTCAATGCCTCACCCTGAATGAATGAGAAAATTAGTTAGAAATATTGGCTCTGTAGTGAAGCTGAGCCTGAGGTCCCAGAACATCAATGACACACTGCTTATGAGAAATGATGTTTATTGCCCTTACTGGCTTTATTCTCTTCGTTTCATGTTCTCTCATCCCACAAATCTAATCATTTGCCAAAATTTGTCATTTTTAACTCCACAACACCTTCCATTCATGCCCCTCCTCTTTCCTCACATGGCCACCAACCTACTTCAGACCCACACCACCTCTTACCTGGAATGCATTCCAATAGACTCCCAATGGTCTCCTTTCTCAACTTTCCACTGCTGTCCCTCACCATCCAGCATATCTTCCACGAAACTTTTAGAGATATTGCCCTAAATCACAGTTCTGACCATTGTACTCCACTACTAAAAATAAAACTCCAGTGGCTCCCTATTTCCTTTAGGATCAAATCTAAACCCCTCTCCTCAGCTACTTGACCCTGAACTAACTGGGAAACAATTACCCCAGCCCCCATACTTTCTTTTTAGTTTGCAGATCCTGTCTGACTATGCCATTTGTATTAGCAAATGCCCTAGCATACCCAGGATGGCTGCTAGCTCAGGCTCTTTGATCTATTTTTCTTTCTTTTTTGGGGGGCTTTGAAGGAAATCAGGGGCTCCATGTGTGGACATTGTAGGCATGGCAACCACGTGGGCACAAGCATGCAGGTGAGAGATTGGATGCTGGTAAAAGGAACATCTTGGCAGGTCAGTTTTCTTGGATGAAAAAGTGTATCATGGGTAGTAATAAGTGAATAGAAAGACAGAAACTAGGCTGAGGATTTTGCATTTTATCTGAGAAACAATGGAGGGCCACTGACAATTTTTTAGTAGAGAAGTAACATATTCAGATTGGTGTTTTATAAACATCAATTTGGCAGCAGTTGTGTGGAGGAAAGACTGGGGGGAAAGTGTTTGGAGGCAGGGAAATTTATTAGGATATTATGACAATAATTCAAGGAAGAGAAAAGGAGGGTCTGAATTAAAGTAGAGGTTGTGTAAACAGAGAAAAGGAGAGGGATGTGAGAAATGTTATGGGAATAGGGTCAACTAGGCTTGGATAGTGACTGAATTTTGAGCTTGGGAAAAAGGGAAGATTCAAGATAACTCTAAGGCTGTGAACCTAGTGATGAGAGCCATCAACAGAACATAGAAATACACACACAAGACCCTATAACCATGATTTCACTGCTCTGAAGACCCGACTTTTCTTCTTTTTTCTCCCTTCTTGTACTTACTATCTCTCACAATGAAATTATGGTTCATATAAAGGTTCAAATACTAGAAATGTCACAGCTTCTTATGGGTTAAATATAGTGGTTAATCTCAGCTGGTATCAAAAAGTAAGTACTGTTACCACTCCTCGTACTTAAGCCATGTTTGCTTCTATCCCCATGATTCAGCTCTTTGGCTTTTTTTTTTTTTTTTACAAATAGCACCATACCTTCACATCTGGGCAGAGGATGATCCCAGTTCCTATTAGTGCCATGCAGGCAGGTAAGCACTGGGTGGCCAATCAATTGATATCCTGGGAGGCATTCAAAGGTCACCGACTGTCCAACGTTGTATCCAGCTCCTCTCACAATGCCATTGGCAAAGGGTTCTGGGTCTGGGCACTCTTGGAGCTCATAGGCTGGAAATGAAAAGGAAAATTTGTTAAATTACTTCTGCTGTGGACTTTCCCTTTTAGATTTGCATTCATATAAAAAAAAACTGAATTGTCCTCTTCTGAGACATCAGACTTATCTCAAACTTTCCACAGAAGGATTTGACTAAACTCAGAATTTCAGAAGAGGAAAAGACTCAGTGGCTAGCTGATCTTACCCATACCTGAAAAATAATCTTCGGTACAACATACAAGATAAGTGGTCATCCAAACTTTGTTTGAATGCTCCCAATGACAAGAGAAACAAACTGCCTCCCATTCTACTTCTGGAAAATTAAAATTGTGGCAAGTTTTATTTCTCCCCCTAGAGCAAACCTAAACTTTTCTTTGCAATTTCCAGTCACTTCCTTGTTCTGACCTCTGGAATAAAGCAGAACAAGTCTAATCCCTTTTAAGAACTTTCTAAAAGGACTGAGATACTGAGGCCCACCATAAATGAAAACTGAAGTCTCTTGGTTTAAAGATATTGAAAACCAAGAAGAGCTCCCATATTTTAGGCTGTTTTAGAGTTGCTCTGGCTATGAGAAGAAAGATGGAATAAAAGACCTTTGATATCTATTCTAGTTCATTGTAGAATTATATCTATAAACTCCTGTATAATACAAGCATTCCTCTTTTAGATGAACAGTTCTGAAGTCAAAACTTCTGTAGTTATTAGGAATTTTTCCTGGTGTTTAGAGTCATCAAATTGTTTTGTCAATCTGTTATGGAAAAAAAAACTAACTAATCAATGAATCGAATCCCTGTGCAGCTGATAGCAGGTTGCCTCAGGGGAAGGCCAACCCAGATCCTGAATACTTTTCATTTCTCTTCTGGATTCCCTTTACTATCCTCACTAACAAACATCAGGGATCAGTGCTTCTTCACTAGTCTACCACACTGGCAAGTCCACATCTAATTCCCTAGAATAAGATAAATGAATCATGACTTTCTTTTTGCTCCTTGCACAACTATCCTATATACAAGAGTAAAGTATGTACCTCAAAGTCAAAGTTATATACAGAGTAATAAACACCTGTTATTCTATGTCCTTTCTACAAAACAAGAAAATGCAATTTTATCAAATTAGTAACATGCTTTGTGGTTAAGTCTGCATTCTTGTTCTTTTGGATTCATTTGATTTATTCTTTAAAACCCATGCTGAATGCTTCCTCTTCTAGTAATCCTTCCTTGATTCCCTCAATCAGTAATAATCTTTTCCCTTCTAGAACTTAACATAGTATTTGCTAGTATTTTTTAATGTGTTTATCATATGTTATTTTGTATTGTAATTACATGTATCATTTGAAGACCATAGAATTCTAATCAAATTAACTTTAACTTCCATGATGGCAGGGACCATATCTTTCTAAACTCTGTACCTCCCCCAGGGCCTAACTTAATGCTCTGCACATAGCAGGAACAAAATCAATATTTGATGAACTGAATATAACTGAACTAGAACTAAATGAGTGAAAGTTACAGGGAACACAGATTTTGGTTCAGTATAAGTGGAAATGTCCTAGAAATCGAAGCTGTTCAGAAATGTAATACGACCTATCAATAGTTAATGAATTTAGAAGATCATAGATTTAGAACTAGAAGGTACCTTGGAGGTCATATAATTCAAATATCTCATTTTAAAGATGAATAAACTGAGGCCCAGAGAAGAGAAGGAACCTGCCCAAAGTCAGAACATTGCAAGTAGCAAATCTGGGTCTTGAGCCCAGGTCCTCTAGCTGTATCATGCTGCCTTCCAGGGAGTCTCCAAGTAAAGGAGAGGTAATCATTGTTGGCATGTTATAGAGCAGAAAAGGAGTTCACTTCCCACAATTTACTTTTCCATTCCACTTCAGTCACACACAAAGAAGGACATACCCTTGATCTCGCCATCACCTACAAATGTACCATCTCCACAATGTGAGCTCCAATGCCTTGACCCCTCAATTCTCTCCAAGGACATCTCCCTGCACAAAACTCTCTCTACTCTTCTCCCCACCCTGATGCCTTGTTGAACTAATGCAACTCTACATTGTCCTCCTCTCTTCAATCCCTAGCTGCCTTACCATGTGGATGATTACACCCGGTCAAACCTTGGCTTTGGATCACTCCCACCATTTGCCACCTTCACACTTACACACAGGCTGCACAATGAAAATGGAGAAAATCATACAACTGTTCACACTGGGTCCACTATAAATTTATGTTACACAACCTCAACTGTGTCCTCACTAATGCTAGGCAATATAATATACCACTTTTATTAGCTCATTCCACAGGAACTCTTCCAAACCTTTTCATCCTTCCTCAAACCTCTCATGGCTTCTCTATCCCCTACTCTCTCAGCTGAGAACCATGCCTCATATTTGACAGAAAAAGCTGAGGCCATTTGCTGTGAATTCCCTCTTCTTCATCATCTCCTATCACTTAGGTGCTTCCTGCCAATATCTCTTCCTTCATTGCTGTTTCACATGATGAAGTGGCCTTGTTCACTACCAAGGCTCTCTCTCCTCTCTACTTGTTCAAGTGATCCCATTCCAACTTGTATCCTCTGTTATCCCCACTCTATCACTATTTTTAATATCTCCCTACTGACTCATTCCCTATATCCTACAAACACGCCCATGTCTCCATGTCTTGAAAAACCTCTCAGTTGGTCTTTCCATCCCCAGTAATGATCAGCCCTTCTGCCCTTTGTAGTTAAGCTCTATGAAAAGGTCAGCTAGAGCAGAAGCCTCCACTTTCTCTGCTCTTACTCCTTTCTTAACCCTTTTTAAATCCGGCTTTTGACCTCATTATTTCACTGAAACCACTTTCTCCAAAGTTACTAATGATCACTTGATGGCCAAATTAGGTGGCCTTTTCTTAATCCTCATTCTCCTTGATCTCTCTGCAGCCTTGAACACCATTAATCCCTTTCTCTTCCTTGATACTCTCTTCTCTGTAAGTGCTTGGGACATCATTCTCTCTAGGTTTTCCTCCTATTTTCCTCCTACCTGTCTGACTGGTTCTTTTCTGTATCCTTTGCTGGATTATCCTCCAGATCATACCCTCTAAACTATAAGCATTCCTCAGGGTTCTGACCTGTGCCCTTTTCTTTTCCCTCTATACTACTTCATTGGAGGATCCCATCAGCCCCCATGGATTTAATTACCATCTTTATACTGGTGATTCCCAAATCAGGCAACACCATCCTCTCCATCCTTCAGCTTGCAAACTAGGATTCATCCTGGATTCATTCTCATCCTTCATATCCAAGGTGCTACCAAAGTCTGCCAATTTCACCTTTGCTACATCTCTTGAATATACCTCCTTCTCTTCTTTGGCACTACCACCATTCTAGTGGAGGCCTTCATCATCACATATCTGGACTATTACAATAGCCTTTTGGTGGGTCTGCTTGCCTCAAGTCTCTCCCCACTCCAATCCATCCACCATTCAGTCACTAAAGTAACTTTCAGAAAGCACAGGTCTTATCATGTTCCCCATGCCACTTAAAAAACTCCAGTGGCTTCCTTTTGCCTCTGGGATCAAATACAAAATGCTCTGTTGGGCATTCAAAACCCTTCATAACCAACACCCTTCCTACTTTTCCAGTCTTCTTATACCCTATTGCCCAGCAAGTGCTTTTCAACCCAGTGACACCGACCTCCTAGCTGTTCCACAAATAAGATACTGCATCCCTCAGCCCCAGGCATTTTCTCTGGCTCCTTCCCATTCCTGGAATGCTCTCCTTCTTCCCCTCTGACTAACAACCTCCATGGCTTCCTTTAAGTCCCAACTAAAATCCTATCTTTCACTGGAAATCTTCGCTATCCCCTCCTAATTCTAATGCCCTACCTCTGTTAATTATTTTCTACTAATCCTGTGTATATAGCTTGTTTTATATATAAAAGGATTTTTGCATGTTTGCATGTTGTCTTTTCCATTAGACTGTAAGCTCCTTGAGGGCAGAGGCTATCTCTTGCCTATTTTGTTTTGTTTTTATCACCAACACTTAGCACAGTACCTGGCACATAGTAAGTGCTTAATAAATGTTTATTGACTGATTGGACTGGTTGATTTCTGAGGTCCCTTTTAGCTCTGAGTGCCTGTGTCTGTGATTTTATATTGCCTTAAAATAACCTCCAAATAATAAGGAACTGGATAATCCTGATCTTGATCATACAGCTTTGAAAAGCTAAGTTAAGGTTCCATATATCCCAAACTATTATTTTTTATCTTTTGACAGAATTCAAGGCCAAAGAGCCTGGGAGGGGAAGGAGAGAAAAAAAAATTCTCTTGCTCCCCACCATCCCTGACTCCATGGCTTTGCCTCTATGGGCAAGCCCCCACAGGTGGATTACCCTCAAATCTCTGACACCTAGCCTTTGAAGGTTTCCTAAAAGTCCATTTGGTTAGCCTGGGCAGGGAAGTCAAGACCTATGCTACATGATATTAGGGCAAACACAAAGCCTTCCCTTTCCCAGAAGCCTCCTCAAAGTGCTGTTCTCTCTTCTACCACACCTGACATTTCCACCTTAAGAGTTTTTATTGGTCATTTTTTATATTTCTAGAGTACCTGATGTTCATAAAACACTTTCACAATTGTATTCCCTGTGACCCTTACAACAGTCCTCCATTTGGAGGGCAGGGCAGGAATTATTTCCATTTTGTAGATTACAGAATTGGGCAAGTTAACTGACAAAGGTACCCAGCTAGTAAGTAACAGAACTGAGAATAAAATCAAGCTCTTTTAACTACTGTTCTTCTTTTTCTCCCCAATTCTCCCTGAATCTTTCTCTCCTTTGTTATTCTTCTCTTCTCTCTGAAATATATTAGACTAGATTTGGTAGGGGAGGGGGATGAGGAGGAGGAAGGTCAAAGCAAAGGGTAATGGAGAAGAGATGGAAGATTCATTCATTCTCTTTACCTTGATATTCCAGCTTAAATCCTGGACGGTTCTGCGAGTGATCACTGTGAAAATAAACTGTTGTCTCATGGGATGTTGAAAGCAGGGAGCCTGGCAAGTCATTCCCGCTGAACTTTCCAATCACATGGCTAGTTTCATAGGGGCCATTCCGAATTTCAATGAAGTCATGGTTGGGCTCAGTAGAGAAGTTCAAGAATTGTATATGTGCTCCTAAAAAAAGGAATCATCACTAGATAAGCTCATAGGCTCTTTAGTCATTGTTCAAAATCCTGCTCTAATCCACCTAAATTCTGTTCTCTTTTCCTGATTAAGCCAAATGTCATGACCCACAGTAAGTATCATGTCCATTGATCACTAGGCTAGATTCTCTCATCCCCAAGCATCTCAATACTTGCTATTCACATCTATATTTTAGGTTTGTTGGCTTCTCTCCAGATACTTTTCCTTTCCTATCTGATGCTGATAAGGTATTACATTTACTTGTGGTAACCCCTCACAACCCTAAATGCTGATATAACTGTATTAGGCAACAGGGACCCAGAGCTCTCAAACACCTCAATCATCATGTTAGGCAAAGGATGCCTAACTGTGGATGTTCCCTATGCTGTATCTCACATTCACAGAGAACCAGGTTCACATGCCATAGCCTAGAAAATGCCATAAAAGCAGGATCTGAACTAGTCACCTATTCCCTCAAAGAAATTCCAAAAGCCCCAAGAAATCCATATCAGGAATCCAGTGCCCTTCAACTGGCTAAGGATTCTGCATCTAAGCAAATACTCTTGTGGACATACCCAATATACTGACTATCACATACTAATAAGAGAGAAGCAACATTCACTAATCTTACATAGTCTTTGCTTCCATATACTTAATTCTGCCATCATTAATCAACTACAGAATCCAGGGCTGGTTTCAAATTATTGTTACACCAGTATATGAAAAGGACCATCAGGGAAGCAGCCTGAAGCTTCTTTTATATGCATGAGGTGATAATTACTCACACTGTGGGAAGTACAAGCCCTCTTTAGTTCAGCAGAATGCTGTTATACACAAAACTCTAATCAGCAGGTACTCTTCAGTCTATTCAAGGTAATTCAACAAATATTTATTAAGTATTGGCTACACTAGGAGAATGACTAGAAAGGAAGACAAGGAAAAATGATCTGACTTTTGGTAAGTATGGAGAATAGGAAGACAGTTTTTTAAATGATACCTTTTACTTTTAAGTCAGATCATTCCTGATATGACCCCTTATAACACAGAAAACAGTTAAACAAAGCCAGAAAAAGAAACCAGCTTCAGATATCTGTGGTTCTTAAGTGTATTCATCATTTGTTCTCTGAGGCAAAGATTGGTCTTTAACATTAAAACATATTCAGTCTCCTTTCAATATTGTTTTGTTTATATTACTGCAGTCATATATAAATTATTTTCCTGGTTATGCTTACTTCACTCTGAATAAGTTCATATGAGTCTTTCAATATTTCTCTGAATTATTATTCACGGTGTCTTAAAACATAATACTATTCCATGACATTCATAAACATTTTTTCAAAAAGTCTTTTGTTACAAAAAAAAAAAGTGCTACTGTGATTATTTTGGTACACATGGAAGTTTGTTTTTTTTTTCCTGTCTTCGGTCTCTTTGAGGTATGTGCCTAGTAGAGGTACTGTTGCGTCAATGAATATAAGCAATTTAAGTGACTTTTCTGCCGTAATTCTAATCTGTTTACTAGAAAGTGGCTGGACCAATGTTCCAACAGTATCTTATTATGTTTGACTTGTGAGGACTACTCACAACACTGATAATTTCCAGTTTTTATCACTTTAAATGTTGGGAATTTTGCAGTGGTCAATAAGTGTACAATATTTGTATTTCTGCCATAGCCAAATAACTGTTATCTATGCTCAAAGTCCAGGCTGGCCTTCCTCCTAGATAAGGGGCCTCAAGGAACACCTTTCCGTTCTCCAGGTTATCAAAGACAATTAATCACAAAATTACATATAATTGCAAAATTTTAGAGTCAGAGGCTATCTAACTCCAAAAGGTATCCCCAGTGACATAATAGACAAGTGGCAACATGGTCTCTGACTGAGGACCTCCGATGAGGGGGAAGCCATTACATCCTCAAACAGCCAGTTCCACTTGTGGATATCTTTAATTGTTAGAAACTTTTCTCCTCATAATAAAATTAATTTTCCCCTTTGCAATCACCTTGTATCACTCCAGGTTTAGCTGGCTGTATCTGACTAGAAAAGTCTGTTCCTTTTTCCTTATAGCAGTTCTTCAAACACCTGAAGATAACTCTCATGCCTTCTCCCTTCCCAGACTTCTTTACACTAATCATCCTGGTTGCATTCCTGTGAAAGAATATTCAGCTAATCATAGTGGTACCCCAAACTAAAAACAATACTCCAGATGTGATCTGACAAGGGTGGAGTACAAAGGGATTATTTTTTCATTATGCCTTTCTTAATATAGCCTAAATCGAAAAGTCTGGCAGAAGTTAAGTGTAGACTAAGACCACACATCAGGAAGAAAATACTTTTTGCATCTCAAGAGAGGGGAAGATATTGTGACCAAACAAGGTATAGAAAGGATCACAGAAGATAAAATAGCCTAATTTTGAATATATGAAAATTAAAAAAAATTTACACAAATCTAATAAAATTAAAACTAGAAGTAAAAAAATTACTGGGGGAAAAATCTTTGCAACAAGTTTCTCTGATAAAAGTTTGATAGCCAAGATACAAAATGAACAGACATAAATATATTGGAATGGAAGCCATGTCCCAGTAGATAAGGAAGGAAGGATAGTTTTATTAAGTTCCTATCTGTGTGCTAAATACTATGTTAAGCACCTTTCAAATATTATCTCATTTGATCCTCATAACAACCCAGGAAGGCAGGTGCTATTACTGCTCCCATGTTATAGTTAAGGAAACTGAGACAAAAAAGAAAAGATTTAGGTGACTTGGCCAGGAATGCAAAGTTAGTTAGTATCTGAGGTTGGATCTGAAATCAGGACTTTCTGATTCTGGGACCAAAGTTTTATCTACTTTGTCACCTTGATGCCTCTTGATAAATGATCAAAGGATATGGATAGGCAATAAAAAAAAAAATCTAACAACAGTCATATGAAGAAATGCTCCAAGTAACCAATAACTAGAGAAATGCTTATTAAAACTAAGAGGGAATGCCTCATACCTATCATACTGGCATAGACTTTGAAAGAAAAGAAAGGAAAATGGCAATTGTTAATTGAACTGTTAGTGGAACTATAAAATGGTCCAAGAATTCTAGAAAGTCATTTGGAATTATGCCCCCAAAGTCACAATACTACTATTAAGCCTACATGCCAAAAAGATCAAAGAAATAGGAAAATGACCATTCTGTGCATAAATATTAAAATTTACCTTTGTTATGGCAAAGAACTGAAAATAAAGCAAGTTTCCTTCAATTGGGTGAATAACTGAACATATTATGATCTATAAATGTCTTATAGTAAACTAAAAGAAATTATAATAAGGATAGTTTCAGAGAAACCAGAGAAGGTGTATATGAATTGATACTGAGTGAAGTGAGAACAAGAAAAATAATTTGCACAGTAATAATAATATTGCAAAATAAAACCAACATTCAGAGACTTAAGGACTCTGATCAGTACAGTGACCAACTACCACTCTAGAAGACTTGTGAGGAATCATGTTACCCATCTCTCGACAGAGAGGTGATGGACTCGGGATGAAGAATGAAACACACATTTTTAAAGAGGATAAATATGTGGATTTATTTTCCTTAATTATGCTTATTTTTTCAAGAACTTTATTTTTCATTTTTATTGGGAGGATCGAAACAGAACAGCAAAAGTAGCAATAGGATTTGCCAAAAAAAAAAGAAAAGTCATTGAAGCATTTTATTTAAATGAAGAAAATAGAACTGAAGGAAGTTCAGAAAGAAAAAGACAGGCAAGCCAGCTCTGAAAGCATATGTTAAATTTATTATATACTTTAAAAAATCTGTATATAATAGTTTGGCATTTTCATATAAAATACCCTTTTTCTACTTTTTACATGGAAATGTTCTTTTTCTCTCTTTCTGGTGCTTATTAAATTCAAAATGTTTAAAACAGAAAAAATGGTAGCATATTGGATTTTTTATATCTTTTTAAAAGGTTAGCAGTCATTAAAACAAATTTTAATTTCCCATATTAGTCTCTTTTTATATTATAGTTTGTAAATAGAATTCTTTTTCAGATGTTAAGTTCAGAATTAAAAAAAAAATTTAAAAATACTACCCAAGATTGCATTAACTTTTTTCACTGCCACAAAATAATGATCCATATTGAGCTCCCAAACCTTTTTTAAAATCAAAGTGCCATCTAACCATGCCTCGTATTTGTGAAGGTGATTTTTTTTTAGTAAGATTGCATTTTTTTTTCAACTCAGGTGTAAAGCTTTAAATGTGTTCCTACTCAATAGAATCTTATTCGACTTTTGCCTAATGTTCTAATCTGTCTGGGTCTTTTTTGGGTACTCTGTTAGCTATCCCTATTGTGTGTTAGCTATCCCTCCTTAGTGTGTGTCAAAGTCAAATTTGAAAAGTATTCTCTTTATCTAAGTCCTGGATAAAAATACCAAACAGTGCAAGGCTCTTGCAGAACTTCATGGGAGACCTCTGGCCAAGGTGACTCTGAACAATTAACTACCATATCTTTTGAATTCAGACATCCAATCAGTTACAAATCCAACTAATAGTCCTATTTACTAAGCCTACATATTTCCATCTTTTCCATATGAAGAGTATGAGATAATTAACTTCATGCTTTGCTACAATCTGAGTAAATTTATCTACAGTATCTGATCTACCAATTTAAATTTTGTTTAAAAAGGAAATAAGGTTAGTTGGACATGACTTGTTCTTTATGTTCTTTGTGAAATCATGCTGAGATCACCACTTACTTTTTCTAGATATTCATTAACCGTCTTAATGCCTTTCTATATTTTCCCAATGGCAATAAAGGAAAGAACAACAGCCTATAGCTTGTACTCTATCTTCTTCTATCCTCAAAATGGCACTTGCTCTTCTCTGATCTCGTGATACCTCTCCCATTCTTCCCATGGCCTTTCAAGATAGTCAGCAATGGGCTCATCAAGCACCTCTATCAGTTCTTTCATAGGATCATAGATTTAAAGCAATAAGGGGGTACGGAGCACTGGTGTCAAACTTAAATAAAAACTAGGGCCACTAAAACATAGTAAGGATCTCTGTGGATTGCATGTTGACTTGGTTTTACAATATAATATCATTTACGTTTAACTGTATTTTTTTCACATGACATATTTCCCAATTACAAACAGTTCTCATTTGACATAAGTGGACCATTCTACAGACCTCTACAGGAAGCAGTTTTTATGTAATTCGAATCTGTGAAAGTGGGGAAAGGAAGAAGCGATGAAGAGAAGCAGAAAGGAGGCTGCTTGCTGTAGAGAGATGGGGCTGGACACATGGGGGGCCAGGGACAAAGAAGTGAGAGCAGATAGAGGCACATGCATGGGCTGGGCCAGCCATACGAGGGCCTGGCCAAACCTGAGATGAAGAACACACATGGTTTAGATGATATCTAATCTAACCCCATCATTTACAGTGGATGTAGCTCATCTGGTCTGTGACTTGATCAATTTAGGCACTCTCTTACTATTTTCTTATGTTTATTATCTAGGGTACCAATAGGGTACCCTGTTAGCCAATTTAATTCTATTCTTATCCATCTAAAAGTAATTTTTCTTGTAAGAGAAAATAAGCAAAATAAGAACTAAGTAACTCTGTTTTCTCTCTGTTGTCAGTGATCATCCACATTAACACTTGGCAGTAAGTTTGTCACTTCTTTGACCTTCTCTTTTCCCCAATATAGCTAAAAACAAACAAAAATTCTTTTGTTATTGTTGTTGCCCTTAGATTTACTCAATGGCCTCAGCTCATTCTGAGATTTTACATAACATCCTTTTTGTGCTCACCCTGTTACATACCTTCACTTCTATACAAAATATAAAAATAATAAAACTAACTGAAAGTTATAATAAAAAAATAGTCTTGGCACGATAATACAAGAAATAATTAAAGAAAAATTGTCCAGAAGCATTGGAACAAGGGGGAAAGTAGAAATAGAAAAAAATCCATCAATCACCACTTAAAAGAGATCCTATGAGGAAAACTCATAGGAATATCATAGTAAAATTCTGAAACCCTCAACTCAGGGAAAAAAATATTAAAAGCATCAGGATTAAAACAATTCAAATATTATGGTGTCGCAATTATAATTACACAAAACCTAGCAGCAGATACATTAAAGGACCACAGGTCTTGGAACACAACATATTGAAGAGCAAAAGAAATGGGGCTCTGGCCTGTAAAGTTAAATATTATCTTGAATGAAAAAAAAAAAAACAACCAAAACAGACATCTATAAACTCTCAGACTTTAATGACGTTGTTAAAAAGAATCCTGAGGTTGGGCGGAGCCAAGATGGCGGAGTAGAAACAGCTCATCCAAGCCTCTCTGCCCCCAGATTCTCCACAAACTATGTAAAAAAGGACTCTGAAAAACTTCTGGAGCCCCAGCACCCACAGAACGACACAGAGAAGCTAACCTCCCGCTGAGGACAGCCCAGCACCCAGCAGGAAGGACCAGCGCAGCGGTCTGGGAGCCGGCAGCGCGCAGAGCCCAGAGCGCAGAGCGCAGGAGCTGAGCCGAGCCGAGCCCAGGTCCACCTGAGCCGAGGTTTTAGCCCCAGGGCGGCAGGGCCAGCAGCCGGCTGGAGGAACCCCAGAACACCAGGAACGGTGGCGACCCCAGAATTATCAACATAGACTTGCCTAGGACAAAGTAAGAGGTTAGTGTCCTATGGACTTTGGGACCCGTATTTGGGGAATGCGTCAGCTCCCTCCCCTGGGGGCTAGAAGCCGCTGAGGAGACACGCCATTTTGTAGTTTTCAGAGGCAGCTCTGGCTCCCAGCCTACAAATCATGGGGAGATCCAGCGATCAGTCTTGGGGGGGTAATCGCTCTTGCTTTAACCTCCCTGGATCTGGATTGTGATCTAGGGTGGAAGCTGTGGGTGGGTTTACAGCTTGCCAGAAACGGAAGTTGCCCCCGCCACACGTTCGGGACGAAAATTCCTCTAGCTGGCCTTAAAGCCATAGTGTGGCAACAAGCCCAAAAGTCAAGCAATTAAGTGGCAACATGCCAAGGCAAAGGAAATAGAAAAATGCAACCCTAGACTCCTATTTTGGGGGCATAGATCGGGAAAAGGACTGTGAGGTCAAAAGTCCTGCTCCAAAAGCCCCAGGGGAAAACATGAGCGGGTTGCAGGCCATAGAGGACCTTAAGAAGGACTTTAAAAATCAAATCAGAGAAGTGGAGGAAAAATTGGAAAGAGAAATGAGAAGGATGCAGGAAAAGTATGAAATGAGGGTCAACAGCCTGACTGAGGAAAACAACACCTAAAAAATAGACTAGCTCAAATGGCAAAGGAGGCCCAAAAGGGCAATGAGGAGAAGAATGCCTTAAAAGTCGAATTTGCCAGATGGAAAAAGAATCTCAAAAGTTCACTGAGGAGATTCATTCCTTCAGAGTTAGACTGGAGCAAATGGAAGCTAATGACTTTATGAGAAATCAAGATGCTGTTAAGCAGATCCAAACAAATGAAAGATTAGAAGGCAATATGAAATATCTCATGGGAAAAACCACTGACCTGGAAAATAGATCCAGGAGAGACAATTTAAAAAATTATTGGACTACCTGAAAGCCATGATCAAAGAAAGAACCTAGAAATCACCCTCCAAGAAATTCTCAAGGAAAACTGCCCTGATGTTTTGGATCCAGAGGGCAAAATAGAGGTTGAAAGAATCCACCAATCACCTCCTGAAAAAGATCCCAAAAAGAAAACTCCCAGGAATATTATAGCCAGGTTCCAGAATCCCCAGATCAAGGAGAAAATACTCCAAGCAGCTAGGAAGAAACAATTTCAATATTGTGGAAACACAATCAGAATAGCCCAGGACCTGGCAGCTTCTACACTGAGGGATCTAAGGGCATGGAATATGATATTACAGAGGGTAAAAGAGCTGGGACTGAACTTAAGGGTCACCTACCCAGCAAAACTGAGTATTTTGTTTCATGGGAAAATATGGTCATTCAGTGGAATAGAGGACTTTCAAATGTTCTTGAAGAAAAAACCAGAGTTGAATAGAAAATTTGACATTCAGACACAAGAAGCAAGAGATGCCTGAGAAGGTAATCAGGGAAAAGAAATCAAAAGGAACTTATCAAAGTTGAACTATTTACATTCCTATATGGAAAAGCAATATCTGTGACTGATGATATCTTTCCCACTATGAAAATAATGGAAGAAGGGGGGTGTGGTCATATGAATACATATGTGAATGTGTGTGTATATGGTTACAGTTATATATGGATAGAGGGCATAGGTTGATTTTGTTGGGGAAGGGAGAGTACTCAAGGGATGAAATTATGAGGTGAGAGAGGAAAGTGGCAAGAGGAGATGGGGAGAGACATGGTAGGGTAAACTATCTCATGTAGGGGAAGTGGGTGCAAAGGAGGGGGAGAATAAGGAAGGCTAAAAAGGCAAAACCACATTCACATTGAATTTGGTTCAGGGAGAAAATGACATACATACTAAATGGGATATCTCAACCTGCAGCAGGATAGGGGAAGGGGGATGAGAGGAGGGATGATGGATGGGAGGGCATCCTTGGGGGGAGGGGAGGTTGGAAGTACCCACTATAGAAGAGGGACAGGATCATGTAAGGAATGGACCAGGTTGGGGGTGGGATGAGTGGGAGGGAATTATAAGCAGCCTTGTACAATATATTTACCATGATAATGTTTTGCATAGCTAGACATGTACAACATATACTGAATTACTTATATCCCAAGAAGGAATGGGTGACAAGGGAGGAAGGAAATGGATCTGAAATTCGAGGTCGTAACATTAAGTGTTTCAAATATATATATAAATACTATTATTAATACTCTTTTGCCTATAATTGGGAGATAAGATGTGCAGGCATTGAGACACAAAGATTCATCTTCCTCTAATGGAAAAGTCGATGGGGGTATGGGAGAAGGTATGGGAGAGAGCAGATTGGAGGAACCGATATCTTGTGGGACTCCTATTCTGGGAGGTTGGGTAGGGGAATAATGGGGGGAAAATGATTGTAACTCAAAACCTGGCGGAAATGAATGATGTAAAACAGAAGTTAATAAAGTATTTGTTTAAAAAAAAAAAAAAAGAATCCTGAACTTAATAGACAACTCAACATATAAGAACCAATATAAATATAAGGTACATAACAAAGACTGACTATAAGAGATCTAAAAGGAAAGACTGTTTACTTTTTATGTAAAATGTATGTCTAAGATTCTTGTTAATAATTGGGTAGTTCACAAGAAAGATTGGGGTAAACCTGAATATGAGGTGAATTTAAAAATATAACCATTTAGGAATAGCTTAAAATTATTTTATACAAATGAAGTGCAAGAGAAAGAGTTCATACACAGGAATTAGATGGGGAGGAAGTCTGGTAGTTCTGGTAACCTACTTTTATTGGGAATGAGTTTGAGGGAAAAATGCATATATATTTAAAAGATTATAAAAGTCTTCTAAATTCAGAAGAAATAAAACAGTAGGGGTATAGGGAGGGGGGAGAGGACAAGGAAGGGATTTTTAGAGGGGAGGATGAGGGAATAGGTAAATAGGGGTATAGAAGGGTGGTTAGATTTAGGCAAATGGGAGGATAGGGGACGGATCCTTGGGGAAGGGGTAGATAAATCATAGCAGGGCAAGGTTGTGGGTAAAAGTAAGGTAGAGGAGGCAGGAAGGATAGGAAACAAGAGATATGCACATCCATAGAAACAAAGATCAGGAGCAGAATAGGCTTGGGAAAATATGACTATATATGCATGTATATATGTATTTGTGTGTGTATATATCTATAGCTATGGAGAAACATCTAAACTTTATTGTACTCTTCTGGGGTGGGGTGGGGGAAGGTATTATATATTTATAGCTATAGAGAAACCTATCTAAACTTTGTGTAGCTTTCTGGAGGGGGAAGGGATGGGAGGAGAGGGAAAAAAAGAACAAAGTAAAAAAGTGCACAGCAGATAACAAAAGAAAACTCACAAGGGAGCAAAGAAAAGATGTATAGTTCTCAACACAATGAATATTATTTATCATATAGGATTTTTTGAAATGAAAATTTATTGTTACATATTTTGAATCCTCTCTTATGCTCCACGAAGCATACAACATGCATTTTTTCTAACTTTGTATTTAAGTTCCAATATTTAATCTTATAATATGTTTTTGTCTCTTTGCTTGCTATTTATGTTCTGACATTTGAGTCTAAAATAAAATTTTGAGGAAAAAAAAACAACTTTATTCTTTGCCTCCTGCAAGGAAAGTCATTAGTATACTTAGTTACAATTTCCTAGTCTATTGGTGATAATATCCTGATAATAGTTATGGCCAACAAACTCTGCAGCCAATATAGTAACCAAAAAAAAAATACTTTTTATATTATATATACTCACTCATAAAATACTAGAGAGGAGGATAGTGAAATTATGAGCACTGTTAACACATAAGACATTGTAAAGCAGTAAGTAGGAGAAACAAACTTACATAAAACTGGTAAGATATCTAAACAAACCAATATTCTAAACATCTGGGGGGAAATATGGATTTCAAAATTACCTTAAAAATGACCCAAGAAAATATCAATAACTACTTTCTAATTTGCCTGTTTTCTTTTTTACTTTTTTTTTAAAGCAATTGGGGTTAAGTAAC